>JAWNZC010000216.1:1927500-1972500 GCA_035771165.1 Paragorgia papillata
GTGACATTTTTGTTGCTGTGCGGGTTATACGCCTTGCGGGTTATCGCCCAGAAAATACGGTAGCTACGGTGCTAAGATGGGAGACCGCTGGTAGGAGGAATGTGGGCAGAAGGTCAGATTTTTGCGAAATATATTGCATGCCAGCTACGGCGTATTAAACCGTGATTAAACTTACATTATGTTAACGAAAATGGAATAAAAACACGCTGAAATGGGTGCCAACTTCTTTCTGACTTAAAGTAATTTCCATGATATAGTTATCTTGGTTAATATTGGTATTTTAGCAAGACCATCTTTATTCAACATCTGGTATCCAAAATTAAAAACTGGTATCGTCGGGATACTGGGATACCGCAAATCTCGAACCCTGTACCCACCCCCACACATTATGAATGACCACTGACTAGCATCGACTCCTTTTTTACCTTGCCTAAATTACATTTAGCCTCATTAAACATTAAGTACATATAGGTTTAAGTTGTTTTTCTTGATTTCAATTTAACACATACAGTACCTTGTGCTATTGCTGCTCTTCGACGTTCTTTACTGCTGCCTTCTGGGTAAGCCTATAAAAGAAGCATTGAAAATAATGTTGAAAGTCATCTACTGTTACCTAGTCTGCTTATGGCTGCAATGAATATAAAGTAATGTTCCGATAGAATTCAATTTTAAGGAAGAGGAAGGAAAGAGGGAAGGAAGGAATGAATGAATGAAGGAGGGAAGGAACGAATGAAGGAAGGAAAGTAAGAAGGAAGGAAAGAAAGAAGAAATGAAAAAAGGAAGGAAAGAAAGAAAGATAGAAAGAAGAAATGAATGAAATGAAGGAAGGAAGGATGGAAGGAATGAACGAACGAACGAACGAACGAACGAAGGAGGGAAGGAATGAAAGAAGGAAGGAAGGAAGGAAAGAAGTGAAGAAAGGAAGGAAAGAAGTGAAGGAAGGAAGGAAGGAAGGAAGGAAGGAAGGAAGGAAGGAAGGAAGGAAGGAAGGAAGGAAGGAAGGAAGGAAGGAAGGAAGGAAGGAAGGAAAGAAAGAAGAAATGAAGGAAGGAACGAAGGAGGGAAGGAAGGAAGGAAGGAAAGAAAGAAATGAATGAAGGAAGGAATGAAGAAATGAAGGAAGGGAGGAAGGAAGGAAAGAAAGAAAGAAGAAAGGAAGAAAAGAAGATAAGAAAGAACAAAGAATCAAACAAACTCACAAGCCTTGAAATATGTAGTGCTGCTAACCCGTGACGAGTCACAGTAAGAAAGATAAGGCATAAACTTTACCTCACGAGGATCAAAGATCTTGCCAAAAGATTTTCCAAATGAAGGTAACGATCTGGTTGTTGTTGCTTCAACATGATCATTGGATCAGTTTGACGCAGTAATGATCTCGCTGCACCAAGTTCACGCAGCTCGATCAACTCTAGAACAATCTAAAAACAAACACGATTTTTTAAAACACAATATTTAAAAAACGTTTTAAACCAGAGTAAAGTGTTAAACTATGTTAGATTCTTTGCCTAGTTGTGTTGGAAATTGATTTGTTCATGTTGTTTGTTGCTGTTACCTGTTCATAAAGCTCAATCAATGTTTTGTCGGGCAGTTTCAAAGGTTGGACAGCTTGAAGTACTGTGTCCCAATGTCCATTATTAATCTCGGTAATAAATCCTTCCACACTATCGACTGTATTCAGAGTAATACCAGACTCTTCCTACATAGAATGTAATTTCAAAGAGATCAAATTAGAGTAACATTAACTCATTGCTGCCTAGGATGTCTGAGGGTTCTCTCTTTGACGAGTAAAATTATCTGGTGTTAGACAGAGTAAAACAATAAAGGGACCATTTTTGGCCTATAAAATTGCCAGAATTACTGCTTTTTTGGCCTGATCAGTGTCAGTTTAGTGCAAAGCAACCCAGTACCTAAACTTTCAATGACAATCAATAGCAATCGATCGTGATCAAAGGCGATCAATAGCAATCGATGGTCAGTGATTGACAAATGAACATATTTCTGCATTTACCAATCATTGATTAGCAAATACCAAACGAAATCGATTAGATAATCGCTATTAATTGATCTCTATTGATAGATTGGCATTCTGACTCTAGATTTTCGTCGATCAGGTAAGATAGGAGAACATTACACGCGGTGATAGTCAACACAAATGATAGTCAACACAAAAACATTGGTACTCATCCCTACCTGCAAAACAGCCAAAGTTCGAGGGAGATTATTCTCCTTTAAATACTGTTCGATCAACCGAACAACGCTATAAAAAGACAACACAGATATAGTATTACTTAAAACAAACAAAAAATATTTAAAAAACAAATAAAAAATGGCTCTAAAACAGTTTTTATTAAACATACTCTGCACTTTCAACTTCTAACGCCATCTTGAGAAACTTGAAGTTGTCGGATCCAGTCTCCGCACCCAAGGTCAGCGACTGCCTCCTCCACAGGCCCTATTGAGGACCTGTGGAGGAGGCAGCCACTGATCTCTATAAAAGGACTGGATAGAGCATCTATTGTTCAGCAAGTGATGCCGGAAGTGAGCAGCGGCGGCCATCTTACTACACACGTAAAAACGCGCAAGCTGTTACAGACCTGCCAGCAAGTTGTTACAGGGCTGTTGAACAGGCTGTCACCGTCATGTGTTCGCACTGGCTGTCCCAAGTCTGTTAACATGTCTGTAACAGGTTGTTGACAACTTGTAACAAGGCTGATGACTCCAACAGACTGTTGACAAGTTGTTCCAACAACCTGTTACCGCTCTGCACTCAACAAGTTGTTAACAGGTTGATGCTAACAAGGTTGTAGCAGCTTCTTGAATGAACAGCATTGTTACAACCTGTTCCCAGCCTTGCTACAAGCCTGTTGCGAACACATCCTGTTGACAGGCTGTGAGATTTTTGCGTGTGTAGGACCCACTTGGGTCCTAAACAATATGGCGTACATAGGAGTGGAAAGCAGTTTAACGACGTTTTTCGCCAAATTCGAGAAGTTTGCTAAGATTTACCACCGAATTAAGGTTCGTAATCTTATTTTATATAATAGGTAAGTGTTTTCAACTCTTTATTCCTTTTACAAAGGCTTTTTTTTTGCGAAAGATACCTGCCTATGTATTTGCTTCACGAATCACGGTATTAACAAAATAGTCGGTAAACAAATGTCTTCCAAGTCCGCATGTGTACTTGCTTCTCTCTTTATTTTGTAGTATAAACGCCGTATTATTAAATGGTTTACTGTGATGGGTTTCCTTTGATTGATTCATGACCGATTATTAGATCCAAATGGGAATTCAAATTTGGAAAAGTTTTAGCATAAAACCTTATACATGCAATTTATATAACTTAGTAAAAATCTTTAACGTGAACGCATAAATTCAGTGAGATATTAATTATAAGTTGTCTTTTTGAATTAGTATTTTAATTTGGACCCTTGATTTTACTAACTGGTCAATGACTCATTGACTATAAATGGGTGCCACACTCCCATGGACCATACTGGAAAGTTCGTTATTCGTCCGCCGGATATTTACGCCAGTAATTTCTTCTCAATTTTTTGTACGCCAGTCGGGGGGGGGGGGGGGTTCACCTTCGGTGCGCCATGGAAATTCATGCCTACAACGTGGTGCGACATAACGCAATGCAAATGCTGCGCAATAAAAGTAATATCAAATGTCATTTTAATCTGATTTCACATCAACAATCCGTTTCCTCTATTTTGGCAGTTGAATACAACTCTTCTTACTTCTGTGGAGAGATTCTTTTACCGCGGTGTTCACATGAGTAAACCGCGGAACGATTTTTGTATTGGGGGGTCTGTTCACAAAAGGGACTCTTCTTGGGGGGCCCAGGGGCATGCCCCCCCGGAAATTTTTGAAAACTAGAGTCTCGGAAATGCCATTTCCTGCATTTTTGGGGAAGAATTTACAGAATTCTGAAGGTCAGAAAACTCTCAAGACAACACTTTGTTTGTTTGTTGCCATTAATAGATTGAGATTTATATATAAGAGCAAACCAGAACAAACGCCAAACACAACATATTCTCAACAGTAACAGTACTCATTTCTGGTATGCTCCCTTGCTTTGTATTGTTGATATAATGTTCAAGTACAGACCGCTGCGTGCGCTAGAGTGACTGATTGAACAATTTTTCTGTATATCTCAATGTTGTATTTGCGATGTTAAACTACGCCTGTGTCAGTGTTATTAATACCTCTGTGGGTGGACCTCAATGTAAAATGCTGCAATAAAAACTACTAAAAAGAAGCTTCATTTTGCTAATAGAAAATGACTTTCTCAAAAAAGGTTTGGAGAGTTCAATTTCTGACGTGTCTAGGGTCATCAGGGTTTATTTTAGCCTGGTACCCTGGCCCAATCAAAGAATATGGGCCAGGTAACCACTAAAAACTTCTGCTTTCCTATTGGATGAAATTTTCGCGCGTTTTTATTGGCTATGAGTAAAACTGCAATCGTCATAAGTGGATTTCAGCATATCCTCCTACCTAGAATTACCAATAATCAGTAAGTGTGAAATCCCTAGAATTACCAATAATCGTTAATTTTAAAAAACTAATTCCCAACCCACCACGCCAACCTAACCCTAACCCCCCCGGAAACCCTAAACCTAACCAAACCCCCGGTGAACCTAAACCTAACCACAACCCTCCGGAAAAATTTGGCGTAATCCACAAAACTCTACGCCGGATATATCCGGCGTAACGTACGAACTTTCCAGTATGGCCCATGGACCCATAAATTTATAGATGCTTGATTTTATAATACACTGTCTATAATCTGCTAGGTTAATGACAAGCCTTGGCATTAGTATTGTTTCTAATTTTTAAATAACCAAAGTAAGTTTGTGCTACTTCAAACGATGCAGTGGTTCACATGGTTTTCTAATGTAGTATTTTCAGTTTGACTCTTTCAATCACCACTTAGGCAGCATGTGTATTTGTCAGTTTGCTACCCTTGCTTAAGTTATCTAGTTCAGCATATCTCACTAGTCACCAAAACTTGCTGCAAGTGATCTTTGCTCTATCATCTTAGTAAGACTGTAATCTTTAGTTTATTACCTTTACAGGTTGTGCACATACATGTTATTGACTTGGCTTTAGTATCAGCTTTTAATACATGTATTTTATTTTGTAGTCCAGTGGCTCAGGTGTTAATCTGGATACAGATTGTAACCCTATGTAACATTTGCTCTGTTATTGTAATAGTTATTGCTGTTCAATGATTAGAGAGATTTCAAAAGTGATCACAAGGTTAAGGGTTCAGTTGATTTTTGTTAATACTGTATACATGTATATATTAAAAGCTTCTATATGTGGTGTGGCATTTCTATAATTTTAAATAGTTTTTTTACCACAATTAGCATTACTTGTCTTCCAAAGAACACTATAGTAACTGACTTTTTAACTGGGTTTTTACCACAAAGGTTGGCTGTGGTTTCCTTCTCAACATGGCAAACCCAAATTTTGCTGTACTGAGTCCATTGCAATGCATTTGATAAGGGCAAAAGTCCCCAAAACATAGAGTTTATATTGACAAGAGAATTCTATGATGGGATTATGAGAAGCCCTGAACATCAAGATGTGTCATTGAAAGTAGCTTCAACCAAAACAAGAGAATTAATAATGTATTTTCAAATATAGAAATATTAAAAATAATTTATGCAAATGCTCTTGCTGTTTTGTTGTGAATATTTATTTGCAGGTGGCTATTAATCCTATCAGTTAATACAGGAAATTATATTTCATTTATGTAATAATAAACTTGTAGAGTGTCTGGGATACTGTTAGAGTTTTAGTTGGCATCCCAGACACTCTGCAGAAATGGTAATATCAACAGGTGCATTTACTTGTAAAAAATGTAAAGTTTAGCTGGGTTTTCATTGAAAAGCCAACCATTTAAAGCAAAAATTATGATTCAACTTTAGTGGTATAACTCAAAAAGACAAGTCATACTTTATAATATCTCACTATTATTTATGCCTCCATGAAGGCCTTTATTGTATAAATTGCATTGCAAGCTAATTTATTTCTATAGATCCATGTGAGTACAAAACCATAAAAAAACAATACACTTCTGATGGCAACAAGGTTGCCTAAAGAAACATATTAAAGGTGGCAAATGGACTATAAGGTTTTATGCTAGAACTTTTCCAAATTTGAATTCTCATTTGGATTACTCGGCAATAAACAATCAAAACATAAAGGAAACCCATCACAGTAAACCATTTAATAATACGGCGTTTATACTACAAAATAAATAGAGAAGCAAGTACACATGCGGACTTGGAGGACATTTGTTTGCCGACGATTTTGTTAATACCGTGATTCGTGAAGCAAATACATAGGCAGGTATCTTTCGCAAAAAAAAGCCTTTGTAAAAGGAATAAAGAGTTTAAAACACTTAACTATTATATAAAATAAGATTACGAACCGTAATTCGGTGGTAAATCTTAGCAAACTTCTCGAATTTGGCGAAAAACGTCGTTAAACTGCTTTCCACTCCTATGTACGCCATATTGTTTAGGACCCAAGTGGGTCCTAGTAAGATGGCATCCTCGTACCCAGGGTCTTACCTCCGCTCCCCCGCCCCCGCCCACCGCTGCGGAAAGACCCTGGTTTAGGCTGGTCACGTGGCTCCCAGAATCTGGGTGCTAACAAACTTTTCTTGTCAGGGTCGGGTGGTTATTTTGAAAATTGTCGCAGTACCTTGGGTGCAAGAATAAAATATCGAGGAAAGCTCATTGCGAAAATTAAACACTCCATGGAGAACAATTGCAATCTGGTATTAGTGAAGGAACAATTCTGAACTTCGACCGAAAGTCTTCCGTCGTTCAATCCGACGAGCAGCAAATTTAAAGAGATTTTATTCTTCGAACGCATTTCTACAGTCATCAGTGATCTGATAAATTATAGCCGCCTGAAGATGGAACAGAGAGTTTCAAATTTTACTGTACGCGGGTTTAAATTTCCTCACTATCAAGACTATGCGAAATTCACAAATTATATTGGTTAACAATCGCTTGAACCTCCATTCGAAAGAAAGTGGAAATTATCTCACTGCATCTCTTGCAACGGCCAAACACTCGCTGAGAATACATATACAGATTCAATTAACACCTTTTGCTTGCAGCTGTCAACAAAGCTTTAGATTCTTATTCTGTGCTTTAGAAATTCCAAGAGGTTAGTTGTTCATTACATTTACTATTCTTATAAATCGCATCAATGCAACAGTTTCGTGCCGTTTCGTGCAGCGGCGGGTGTATAAAGTAGGCACTTATATTTCAATTGTATTGCTGATTTTTAAAACGCTAACCCTTTAATAACATTCATCACAAAAGGAGCCACATGCAAGTTCATGTTATCAACTGTTATTTGTTAGCCTCAGTTTTATTAAAGTTGTCTATCAGTATTCTGAACGTTAAATTTCGAAAGATCCAAATTATTGCATGACTACCGTTCAACTAGTATATTTTAGTAAATATGTTTATATTTCGCTTCAGTCAACATCGTTCTTGAGACTTTATAAACAGCTCAGGCACATTTGTATTACCTTTAAATATTACTTTGCTCCTGTATTCCTTCAGAGCTTACTGATACTGTCTACTCTTTGTTTTTTAGGCAAACATTTCGTACAAACAACGCGCAACGAAACGCTTGAAAACATTGACAGTTGGCACAATATTAAAAACAACAAAGGCGAAGCGGCGGGACACAAATGACAAATCACACAAAACGGCTAACGAAAAATTGACGGTGTATGAAGGCGCTAATAAACTGAAGAGATTTACGTCTTATTTTACTATTCCAAAGAGCCAATCGAGACTTTTAAGCGGCCTTCAAGTTCAGGACGGCGAATTCTGTTTCTACATGTACACACGGTTTTACAGTATCGCATAACACTGAGGAAACCGACATGAATAAACATCGATTTAGGCATGCAGTCTGGCTTTCTTGAGAATTATTAACGTACACCTTGTCTTGTCACAATAAAATAATCACATAAAAACATTGTCTTTGTGTGATTCAGTTTAGCCACGTTTCTAAATATCCCACCCCCAGTAAGTTATATTTTTGCCCTCGAAACACGTGACCAGCCTAAACCAGGGTCTTTCCGCAGCGGTGGGCGGGGGCGGGGGAGCGGAGGTAAGACCCTGGGTACGAGGATGGTAAGATGGCCGCCGCTGCTCACTTCCGGCATCAAAATTAGGGCGCGAGAAACAATAGATGCGCTATCCAGTCCTTTTATAGAGATCAGTGCTCTGGGGGAATCCAAACCGGAACACCAAGATTCTTTGGTGTTCTTTCTAAAGCGCATGCGTTTAAGTTCGCGGTTTGGGAGTTGGACACGAGATCATCGGCGGTTGTTTGCAATATAATTTTCCTTTCGTTTTCGATTCTGGCGGTTTGGCTGTCTCGTATTGACTCGTTTGACTTTGGAACAATTCTGATTGTGGTATATTTTAGTGAAGGTAGTTCTCTTTAATATGTTACACCGTTCGTTTATATTTGACGTGTATATTTCAATGAGATTCTTATTAATATGTACCATGCACGAACAGCCAGCAGTGCGCTGTGAGTGCTGTCTAATATCGTCTATCGCCTATCGGTTTCAAATTGCTGTCTGTCTGTTTGATTTAATTATATAATGGGAAACGGGTTGATTGCTTTGAAAAATGTTCGATTAAATTGTTCGGATTAGAACTATGATTAGAATTGTGCTTCGTTGTCAGTTTTCGTGTCTCAAATACTGTTTATTTATAAACATTCACTAAGCTCCATCGTTATATGGGCCTTTGAATTTGAACAACCAATCAGATCGCGATGATATATGGATTCCCCCAGAGCCTTTTACGCGCGCCAGCACGGGAGAGGCTCTGGGGACGAGAATGATCCACCCCCAGAAAATTTTGAAATCGAGAGGCTCTGAAATGCAATTTCCAGCATTCTGCACGTGTGAATAGCTTGCGTGATGCGCCGACAATACATATGATCAGCGCAACGTCTGCCTGCTTTTGCGAGCGCCAGGCGGCCAATGTATTAGAATCGCAAAACTAATACCTTGTAGGATTGCGTTGTTAGATATACAAATATTCGCATCGTTCTTACCTTTGAAGGAGGACTTATGCATTTATTTTGTTAAATATAGATTCAAGAACATTTTCCTTTCGTCAGATAAGTTCTAGTCACCATATCAAAGCTTCAAAATTGTTATAAATAATTGCTCTTTGTTTCCATATTATTGAAGTATTGAACTCCAGTGTTGGGAGCATTTCCTTGTGAAATAGGCCATACAGCGGATACTACATGGATGATTTATATATTAAGATGTTATATATTGTTAATGTAATGAAGTGAAAAGAATTTTGCCACTGCGAACGTTTTCTCAAGAAATAATCCACTGTAGAAGCTATCAAATATACTGGAAGAAAGATAATTCATCTGGCTACAAAATACGTACAGTTTATCTGACCAAATAGCTTAGTTTTCTTAAAAAAAGCGAAATACCGAACATGTCCAAATAATAGCGGCCGCTATTTTGAAATTCTTTTTCGTATGTATTATAATCTGTCTTCTCCGAATGTTTTCTTGAGAAATAAACCACTGTAGAAGCTATCAAATATACTGGAAGAAAGATAATTCATCTGGCTACAAGATACGTACAGTTTATCCGACCAAATAGCTTAGTTTCCCTAAAAAAAGCGAAATACCGAACATGTCCAACACGAACTAGAGATGCTTGTTGAACGTCCCGGGTGGTAGAACTCATGTAAACCCATAGGCAGCCCAAATATATATATATATTTGGGCTGCCTATGGTTATCCCGCGTATAGGTGGTTTAGCTTGTTATTCCTGACGACAAGCTGCCGAATATGCGAGCTAAGCGAGCTGAGATGAAAACTCGCCCCGCTCCCCTCATTGCCAGTCTCGCGCGACACGCTACCGAAGCTGACGACAACTTGACTAGTTGTCGTCAATTGTCGTCAGCTTCGGTAGCGTGTCGCGCGAGACTGGCAATGAGGGGAGCGGGGCGAGTTTTCATCTCAGCTCGCTTAGCTCGCATATTCGGCAGCTTGTCGTCAGGAATAACAAGCTAAACGACCTATATATTTGGGCTGCCTATGATAAACCTGGGATGAAAAACGTCCTGTCCCGCCTCCCATATAAACAGCCCCTAAAGTGTATTTTCGTTGATTATTCCGGCCGAAAGTTGACAAAGTTCAACCGTAATTGCTTTCTTCAACAATTCCTGCATTTTAAAGCTAGGATTCGTATGTAATAAGTCTTCAATGGCCTTCAAAATCTTCGGATATAGCCATGGCTATTAATAATGGTAGTTAATTATGCAAATTTATTCCGTGCCAAGTTTTGCCTAATTTTTTACAGGATCTTGCAGGCCCTAAATTCGGCGTGTGTGACCTGTCCATGATGCAATAGGGCCTGTGGAGGAGGCAGGCACAGCCCCCACAAATGGCCCTGGGGACGAGGTTGAGCAGAGCCTACTTTTCTTCCTCTCTCTCAGCGAAGAAATAAGGAAAAGAAGGCTCTGCTCGCAGGGTATAAACGAGTGGGAGTGTTTTACCAGGGCTTACAAACACGAGAGGACAATGAAAATCATGAGGCCGTTAACCGAGTAATTTTCATTGTTCTCGAGTGTTTGTAAAACATGAGAGAATAAAGAAATCACGAGGCTGCAAGTCGAGTAATTTTTATTGTTTTCGAATGTTTTACAAACACGAGAGAACATTGAAAATTACGAGGTAATAGGCCGAGTGATTTTTGTTGTTCCCTGGTAAAACACGATATACGAGTTTATGAAATAGCTTCTCAATTATAGTAGAAGGACTTGGTGATATTAGTACATTTAACAAATAGATTCCATTTTGCCGTTGTCTGTTCAGTTATAGATGCACAGATGACGTCACAACGTGGTAAGAACAAAAAAGTGGCCCACGAGACGCAGTCGAGTGGGTCACTGATGTTCTTACCACGTTGTGACGTCTTCTGTGCATCTATAACTGAACAGACAACAAAAAAATGGAATCTATTTGTTTTATACAATAAAAATTTAAAAGGTTTTTGTCGAAACTCTTGCCGGATTTTGGGGCATGAAGAAGGAAAAAAGCAAGTCAGCTGACGTGATCTGACGTGACCATGTGTCTGTCCTCTAATAGATCATGGCCAACAACCAATGAAAACACGCATAGCAACCAGGGTATTGTATAAATTAGATTAGACAATGGTTTCACGTTGAATTTATAAATAAGAAATGCGGTAATAAACGGTTCTTTGTTTGTGCCGTTTATTATCTGATTTCTTAATTATAAATTCAGTTTGTGCGACCTTTACTGGATTTCAAAACTCATGCACAGGCCACGTTCCCCACCCGGGAAACGAGAGACTCTGGGATAATCCGTTTCAAATCGTTACGTTATTGGGTGAATAGTGAGCATGAGTTGGTCAGGGGGGCTGAAGTGCTGAACAGGACCTTTCTAAGAATTTTCCGGTGGGGAGCGTTTACAAAAAGGGACTCTTCTAGGGGAATGATCCCCGGAATTTTTTCAAATTTAGAGTCTTGGAAATGCCATTTCCTGCATTCTGAGGGGTGATTTTTAAGAACACTGAAGGTCATAAAATGTCATAAAAACTAGTTAAAATACAACACATTTCAACAATTTTTCATTGTTCTGTTTACTGGGTTGACTTATCACTGTATATGGGTGCTTTTGGCTGACAGGAATGAGGCTGTAACACTTACTTTAGCCTAAGGAGTAACCTATAATTTGTGAATGGTGATTGATGTGTCAGTTGCTGCAAAATTTCTGGGGGGGACTAAAGCCCCTCAGCACCCCCCCCCCCCATACTCTACGCTAGTGGCGTGGTGGCAAGTTTCAGGCTGGGGTGGCCATATTAGCTTTGCCCCCCCCCCCCAAAAAAAAAAAAAAAAAAGAAAAAAAAAAAAAAAATACATTACTGTATTTGATAAATGATCACATTTTTTGTTTTAAAATAACTGAAGTAGCAATATATGATATGACAACAAACAACGGGTTTTCTCAAAGACCACGCCAATGCAAGGGGCGAAGTAGCGCCAAACCTCTAGGGGGGTCCAGGGGCATGCTGCCCCGGAACATTTTGAAATCTAGAGTCTCTGATATGCCATTTCCTGCATTTTGGAGTGAGATTTTACAGAATTCTGAAGATTATATTGAAGACTTAGCTATACAAAGAAATTTTTGGCGCCCTTGCTAGTTTTAACGCCCCTTCAGCAACCCCAGCTGGGGGGGCCTTGCCTCCCCCCCCGGCCCCTCATGCCACCACGCCACTGCAACTCAAATCAGTAGAGCGAGACATGGGTAATAATTCCATGTCCTAAATAACCCAGGTACTTCATGAAAGCCTGACCCCAACACACACCCTAATCCTAACCAATAAATTCGTGAATATAGGAACATGGATTTATAACCGAGACATGGATGATTTTTTATCGCTTCCGAAGTGTCACTTTTATTAACCGCGCCGGATCAATATTATTAGGGACCTTAAGATGCTAGGACGAGGACGGCGGTTAAAAAGCAATTCAAATTTTAGCATTAAAAAGAAGTCACGGTTAACTGACTACTGTATTCAATACATGAAGCTTGTTTTATAATTTTCAAAGTGTTAAAACGGTTGCAGTGTCTGTGTTCAGGCAATCTCAGACAACAGTTCTCATCACACCAACGAGTCATCGTCGTCCTGAAGACGTGAAAATGCTCTGAGTGGCGTTGTATACAGAGCGAGGACGGTGTTCAGATTACTCTTGGGACTAGAAATTATTCATTATCTTTGTTTTGCAAGAAGAATGCTTTTGTTTGAAGGACGTCGTCCTCGAAGTTGCCGTCGTAGATCTTAAGGTCCCTAACACAGGGAGCCCATCTTGGCAATTCGTCATGCCAAAAAGCGCGTGGCCATGGGCATCTGTGGCGGACTCGAAAGACGCGCGGGGGACTGTGGCACACTCGGTCGTGGTGTGTAAAGGAAAATAATGTAATATTTTTTCCTCTCCCTCCCCCCCTTTCCCCCCGTGTTTTCCTCTTTTCCGCCTTTTTTCCCCGCTTCCGGTAACCGTTTTTCGTTTTTTTAAATCCCCTGCCACAGTCCCCCGCGCGTCTTTCGAGTCCGCCAAAGGAAGCCCACGCGCTTTTTGGCATGACGAATTGCCAAGATGGGCTCCCTGTGTCCCTAATAGCAATTACGAGGTGTATTCTCATGTACCACGTGATAAACATCCAATTGTTAACTCGTAAACAAGCTATCACGTGGTACATAAGAATACACCTCGTGATTGCTTTGAAATTGATCTGCGGTTAACGAAACTGTCGCTTCGGAAGCGATGGAAACATCGTCTATGTCTCGCTCTACTGATTTGAGTAGTATAACGTTTTGGCTTCCTCTAGTTTACAAATATGGCTTTCTTTACAGAGTTTGCATTATGTGGGTTTGAATTTTAATTAACACTAATACACTTTTTCGATAATTACGTCACCCTTCATGAAATCGAGGCTCCCAAGCCAAGTTTGACAATTTTGATTATCATAGTAATCCCGCCATATTTGTTTATGGAAGAAGATGGCTAATAACGTCCAAACTATATGTGGTAGAAATACATCGTGTACGTATGTTGTTAGGCATTTCATAAGCTTTCATTTGGTGTATATTTTAAGTTTCTATGTTGTGTGTAACTTTTTAAAATGTCCAAAATGTTCGCACCATATATTGCTCGTCAAGTAATAATAATGGACTTCTCACAACTGTTGTAGAATTTGGTCTGAGTTGTGAACAAAAACAAACTTAACAAATATCCATCAGACCAAGATAATAGTACGTTTTCCCATTTTTAAAATACTTTCTCTTAAGCCTTAATCAAACGAGAACGCAAGTCATCGCAAGTTGGCAGTCACGCTATCTCAGCCAGCCGCTCTGAATAGTTTCCCGAAAATATCATGTACCGTGACAAAGTTAAAACTTGTTTAAAACACTCATGAAACCTTTATTTTGTTAATTTGGGTGTTCGAACGACCGCCACAGAAATTTCTGACTGCCAACTTGCGATGACTTGCGCTCTCGTTTGATTAGGGCTTTAAGCTAGAAACTTGAAAGTTCTACCGCAAATAGCATTTTACAGTATCTTATGTTTGATATGTGTTTCAAATTTGTGCGTTATGTATTTTAAAAACAATATCCGAAATTCTACAACAGTTGTGAGAAGTCCATTATTATTACTTGACGAGCAATATATGGTGCGAACATTTTGGACATTTTAAAAAGTTACACACAACATAGAAACTTAAACTATACACCAAATGAAAGCTTATGAAATGCCTAACAACATACGTACACGATGTATTTCTACCATATATAGTTTGGACGTTATTAGCCATCTTCTTCCATAAACAAATATGGCGGGATTACTAGGATAATCAAAATTCAATCTCGTTCCCAGAGCCCACGTTCCCCAACCGGGAAACGAGAGACTCTGGGATAATCCGTTTCACATCGACATTTCATTGGCTGATGAACACAGTGAACTCTATATAACTCTTCTTCCGGATAACACGAATCATGTTATGGCGTGAACGGATTATCCCAGAGTCTCTCGTTTCCCGCCCGCTGGGTAAGGGGAACGTGGGCTCTGGGAACGAGATTGATCAAAATTGTGAAGCTTTCTTGGGAGCCTCGTTTTCAAGAAGCGCGACGTAATTATCGAAAAGGTGTATATATTGGGACCGTAATTCGCAAAAGATCTTTGTATTTGTAACGTACCGAGCTACTAAATCAACAGACTTCACGACTTTCAGTCAGACAGAACCTCCCTTTATTTTAACAGTCTCGTTACTTTTATACCCTAGGCCCAAGTTGGGCGTTACAAACATGTAACCAAATATAGAAATACAACTACTACGTATATACATGACCTATGTAAAGGAAGGGTGTTACAGGAAAGGGAGCGTTGTATTCTAAACATAACTATGATACAACTTGCTGAGAGGAACTACATATCAAATTGCTTAAGTACATGGAAGTGTGATATGTCAGATAAGATTCTATTACTCAATAATCTAATTAAAGTATTGGCTATATACCATACAGAACAAGATGCCTGGTCAGTCATTCACTGGGGCTACTGCAAAATCACAGTGCTATATATTACTGGTGAAGGCGTTTGCAATCACATACATGCGCAGGTTGTCACATGCAGTGCTAAGATCTAAAGTCTATTAAACACATTGGTTACAGACAAAAGTCAAAACACAATCCAATTCTCCGATAGAAAACACAATTTGCAATAACAAAACACGATTGCCTGTATTTATTAACGTATTTCCACACATGTACACAGCGTTCATATGTCGAGTCTCTTCAGGTATTAAATATCAACACAACTATAAACGGCGTGTGCGATTGTAAGCGTATATAATATCAAGATACTTGCCAGCGACATTACTGCCCAATAACTATGTCTGTGAACACACAGAACACATCCGAGACGAGTGATCAGACATCAGGAAAGCAAAGAAAGAAAGTATTATTTCCACACATGTACAGCGTTCAATATGTCAAGTCTCTTCGCCTTATTACACAACTTCATGTTTACCTAGAAAGTGTCACCTGCAAGTTCACTTAATGAACGGCTGATGACACTCAGCTCTATTTATCTTTCAAGCCAGATTCTGCAATGAGTGAGTTTGATGCTGTACATGCGCTTCAAAGCTGCATCAAAGATATCAAGACTTGGATGACAGTGGACAAGCTTAGGCTAAACGAGAAAAAGACTGAATTTACAGTTATTGGGTCCCGTGCACAACTAAGTAAGGTCAATATATCTGAACTCACTATTGGACAAACGTGCGTCTCAAAGGCAACGTCCGTCAGAAATATTGGAGCGTGGTTTGATGAGAATCTCAAAATGACCACACACATAAACAAGATTTGCCAGTCTGTGTTATACCATCTACATAACATCCGACGGATCAGAAAATTTATGAACTATGGTAACAGGAAGTCTTAGTGCAGGCAGTGATAATGTCAAGGATTGACTATTGTAATGGTTTATTGTTTGGCGTCTCAGCTACCCATTTGTTTAAAGTTACAAAGAGTACAAAACACAGCAGCTCGATTAGTATGCTATGTTCCAAAGTATGATCATATTACACCTACTCTTATACAGTTACATTGGTTACCTGTCAAATATAGAATTCTTTTTAAGATTGCCATATTGGTGCATAAATGCATTAGTGGCTTGGCACCCAAGTATCTGAGTAGTCTAATAGAAGTTAGAAAGATCCTACGATATAACTTAAGATCAAATGGAGGTATACTCCTATTGGACAAGAGCGCCAAAACAAAGAAAACCTTGGGCCATAGAGCATTTTCGAACGCGGCGCCCAACGTATGGAACAGTCTCCCTACACACATTAGGAATGAGAAGAATTTTAATATTTTTAAAAAACTTTTAAAGTCTCATTATTTTAGTGAAGCTTTTAACTTGTAAGGAAAATGTTAGTAAGCATATGTACCATAGTTAGCCTATAGCATAATAATTAATTAATGATCATGTGTAATGCGCATTTGATCATATTTTAACATGTTAATTTGCGCAATATAAGCAATAAATATTATTATTATTATTATTATGTGCGATTGTAAGCGTATATAATAATATCAAGATACTTGCCAGCGATCGCGACATTACCGCCCAATAACTATGTCTGTGAACACATCCGAGACGAGAAAGGGCACTCACAGAAAGAAGGCACATGCAGTCATGATAGATCGTGGATAGATATAGTCACATGCCTCAGTTTCGCAAAGCTTATTGGTCAATATCGCCAGCGGCCGCGCGGAGGACTAATAACGCGTCGCAAAAAAATAAAAATAATAAAAATCGCGAAACCTAGACTCGTCTACCACAGTAGCCCAAGTAATTACAGGTCACTACACTACCCCCCTCGTTAAGATTTTCGCCCTCGAAAATAAATCAAAACTACAAGCTGCCCAATTACAAGAACAGTTACTTACGTACCTAGTTTACTTACTATACTGTACTGTACTGTACTGTACTGTACTGTACTGTACTGTGCTGTGCTGTGCTGTACTGTGCTGTGCTGTGCTGTGCTGTGCTGTGCTGTACTGTACTGTACTGTACTGTACTGTACTGTACTGTACTGTACTGTACTGTACTGTACTGTACTGTACTGTACTGTACTGTACTGTACTGTACTGTACTGTACTGTACTATACTATACTATACTATACTATACTATACTATACTATACTATACTATACTATACTATACTATACTATACTATGATTAAATTCTTTCGCTACCTCGCACATTTTAAATGCCCGGCATTCAACAAACATGAACACTTACAACCGTTTGAACTCCTATCTACAGCATTTTTAGGATATTTTTCATTATAATTTAACTATATCACTTCACAAAAGTGATTACTCAACTCAAAATAACAAACTAAATCTGTATACTCTTGTCGTGCTTGTAAATTTAAACTATCCTCGAGTTCTCTACACGGTAATGAATGTTTAGTATAGGTAATACTGATAGCATGGTTTCGAGTGCATGTTTTTCCAAATTGCACTCGAAACCATGCTATTACTTATTACTAATATACATGAAAAAATGTTCAAAACAACTGTACTAACATTTTAACGTACGTGTTTAGCCGTCCACTCCTCGCATATTTATTTGTTAAAAGACGCTTCGCTTCCTTTACTACTTGAAAAAGTTTACTCGAGGCATAAAGAAGCTTCTGGTCTTCTTGTAGGTACTTCACTTGGCAATATTAAAGCATAACTAGCTTCAAATTTGAACAAATTATCCCCAAAACCGCCGAATCTTGGCCGCCATCTTTGTTTGTTTTCGGTGTCGAGAAAAATCCGCTGTACAGTCAATTTGATTGGTTCTTAGTGATAACACATTTTTGCACTGTGATTACAGATTTTTGCACTGTGATAACACAATTCTACACTGTTGTTTGGGATTAACTGCACTGGAATCAGCCAATCACAATCGAGATATTTTTTCATGTATATTATTATGACTATTAGAAGTTCTTTAATTTATCCATTTGTCTCTTTTCGTTTGCGAATGTCATTTATATACGTATACTCCCAAATACTTCTCTTCTTGAAATCTTCGCTTCTCTTGTGGCTGACTTATCTGGGGTTTTCTGTCTCGGTTCTGAAACTGGTCTTTCCTTTCAGTATAGTTTCAAGTCTGGTTTAATCGTCGCCCAATTCGGCTTTTCGTCAACGTTCTTATCCATTTTGCCTCATCGGTCTGTCGCCATCATCCTCCGTCTCGGTCTTTCGATCTCGAGCACTGTCCTCGCGTCCAGTGAAGTCGAGCGTCTCTTCTGATTTCATATCGTTTCGATGCGTTGGCTAGCTGAATGCAACACATCACGTCAAATTCTTATTATCCCGAACTTTAAAAATTCATATTCGTCCAAGACCGTCCTTCTTTTTTCAGAGGAAGTCAGAAACATCGAGAATTGGGCAACGAATAACAGGATGTCACTGAATTTGTCCAAGACATGGGAAATGCTCGTGTACGGCAGGACATCCAAACCTTTACCACCATCGATAACAGGTATTGATCGGAAAAAATGGTTGAAACCTCTTGGTATTACCTTCCAAGATGACCTCTGTTGCTGGGATCTCAAAAGCTAGTAGCCGTATGTACGATAAAGGATAAAGGATAAAGGACTGGGGGCTAATCATCCTTACTTGCAGCCAGTGGCTGAATTGCGAAGGACGCAGATCAACGTGGCCGTGTCGAGGCATATCAAAGGCGCTCCAAGCAGCCGCCAACGACACAGTTCAGACCACGGATCACAGCTAAGATGTTAGGTGTTGATTTTATGGAGGGAGGAAAACCGGAGAACCCGGCGAAAAACCCTCGAAGCACAGGAGAGATCAACTACAACTCTACTCACATGAGTCCAAGCCCGACAACGGGGTCATTCCCAAGCGGTCACCCATCCAAGTACTAACCCCGTCAGGCCCGTCTAACCGGGCTTAACGTTTTGGTGAGAGGCAGCGCGCTAACAGCACACGCCACCTGTGCTCTCACCTGTGCTTAAGAGTATGTAGGTTTTATGGTTACTCCAAAGATCATCTTAGTAAACTGTTTGACTCACTTATTATGTCACTGTTTTACTATGGGATAGAAGTATGGGGTTCAGCCTTGCAAAACAAATACTTGGATCGCATTGACAGGTTTTTCAGGCGAGCTCATCGATATGGATATACGTCAAGAAAATTTAACATGTCCGACCTGATTGAAGAGAGAGACAGAATCTTATTTAAGAAGATAATAATGACCATGAACACGTTTTACATGAATTACTTCCTCCAAAAAGACAGAGAGTACTTTGAGAACGAGAACACGCGTTCATCCTCCCGAATGTTAGAACTGAAAGATATAAACGAACACTTTTAAATAGATGTCTCTTTAACTTTTTTCATTAGAGTAATTTTGATAGGTTTTAAATATTTGTTGAATGTTTGTAATCTTAATTATTTTTTATTTTAGTTATTAATTAGTTTATTATTATAATCAAGTTTTGTAATGTGTAGTAACTAGTAAGGTGATACTTGTGAACTTTGATCAGAGACTGAATGTGGCAGTCACGTGTAAACAATAGACAATGTAAGGTGGAGCTTCCGGGCGACGCCATCATAAGTATAGTTCATAGGATTGAATGTCATGCAGTTGTCACTAGAAGTCTAGAACTTGCCTAGCGAGCAGAATGCTAGCGAGTTACAGAGAAGTAATAAAACTAACATGTTGAACTAAGACTGTGCGTGATTCTGATACAGATAGATACAGTCCCCTGATTGTGGTTTGAACCAGCAGAAGCGCAACTATACTTCGACGCGGAGTAGAAAAGTGCGACAATATTGTAAATAGATTTTAACTAACATTATTTTAATAATTAGCAATAATTCATAGGCGTACGAGGCGGGGGGGGGGGGGGGGGGGGGGGCAGCTGCCCCCCCAGACGAATGGAAATGTTGCTAAGTCGGGCAAATTTTCAAGCTAAGTCGGGCAAAAATATAGGAAAAAAATTTTTAAATAGGATGAAAATAAGGAAAAGTAATCAAAACAATTTAATCGTTCAGGCAAAATACTAGTACAAAACATGTTTCTGGATGTTTAATGCTTTACCGCTGCCACCAGATTTGTAACGTACCGAGCTACCCAATCAATAGACCTTATTCAAAAATGGCCACCGAATTAGAATTCTTTTATGTGCATATAAATTAACCCTTATGACCTCGTTTTAAAGTACAAATTCTTTTGAATTTCACACATGAAAACGAGTTCATAAGGGCTAATTTATATGTATATAAAAGAATTTTAATTCAGCGGCCATTTTCGAATAAGGTCTACAGACTTCACGATCTTCAGTCAGACAGAACCTCTCTTTATTTTAACAGTTTCGTTACCGTTTTATGCTTTACGCGCTAATTCTGCTAACTAATTGTTCATTTACATTCGTCACATATTTGACATAAAATTATATCGTTCAAACACGTTGCCGTAGTCGTTGTGTTTTCTTTTAAAGTCCCTAAAGAACGACTGCGGGGGAGGCAGTGTTTTAGATAGAGCAAAGTGAAAAGATGGTAAACTGCTGAGAATAGTTTTGATAACGAAATACTGACATTTCAAGCAGAGCCCTTCATCAGAGTAAAAAGTAGAGTGTTGTGTAGGCAGTGTTCTAGATAGAGCAAAGTGAAAAGATGGTAAACTGCTGAGAATAGTTTTGATAACGAAATACTGACATTTCAAGCAGAGCCCTTCATCAGAGTAAAAAGTAGAGTGTTGTGTAGGCAGTGTTCTAGATAGAGCCAAGTGAAAAGATGGTAAACTGCTGAGAATAGTTTTGATAACGAAATAGTGACATTTCAGGCAGAGCCCTTCATCAGAGTAAAAAGTAGAGTGTTGTGTAGGCAGTGTTCTAGATAGAGCAAAGTGAAAAGATGGTAAACTGCTGAGAATAGTTTTGATAACGAAATACTGACATTTCAAGCAGAGCCCTTCATCAGAGTAGAAAGTAGAGTGTTGTGTAGGCAGTGTTTTGGATAGAGCAAAGTGAAAAGATGGTAAACTGCTGAGAATAGTTTTAATAACGAAATAGTGACGTTTCAAGCATAGTCCTTCATCAGAGTAGAAAGTAGAGTGCTGTGTAGGCAGTGTTTTAGATAGAGCAAAGTGAAAAGATGGTAAACTGCTGAGAATAGTTTTGATAACGAAATACTGACATTTCAAGCAGAGCCCTTCATCAGAGTAAAAAGTAGAGTGTTGTGTAGGCAGTGTTCTAGATAGAGCAAAGTGAAAAGATGGTAAACTGCTGAGAATAGTTTTGATAACGAAATACTGACATTTCAAGCAGAGCCCTTCATCAGAGTAAAAAGTAGAGTGTTGTGTAGGCAGTGTTTTAGATAGAGCAAAGTGAAAAGATGGTAAACTGCTGAGAATAGTTTTAATAACGAAATACTGACATTTCAAGCAGAGTCCTTCATCAGAGTAAAAAGTAGAGTGTTGTGTAGGCAGTGTTTTAGATAGAGCAAAGTGAAAAGATGGTAAACTGCAGAGAATAGTTTTGATAACGAAATAGTGACGTTTCAAGCATAGTCCTTCATCAGAGTAGAAAGTAGAGTGTTGTGTAGGCAGTGTTTTAGATAGAGCAAAGTGAAAAGATGGTAAACTGCTGAGAATAGTTTTGATAACGAAATACTGACGTTTCAAGCAGAGCTCTTCCACACTTTGGTATAATTGTTGACAGAGAACGCACGTGATTAGAATGTTTGTCGAAACGATTGTAATCACGTGACAATATTGGGCGTATTTAATTGGTTTATTTAGGTCACCTGTTGTTCTTAAAATATTCCTGTAAACTGCGTATTTCCAGTGCGCATTTCCCGTTTCACTTTTCAAGGCGAGACAAGCAAGTTTTGTTTCGACCGCAAGCGTGTCTCTCTCACTTGGTGTTTACTGCTACTCTCTGTTCAAGTCTTTTCAAGATGGTGATGTCACGAAATACTGCGGTGGGCTCGATTGTGGTTGGTACAATCGAACTAACGTTTGGCATCGTAATGATCAAGTGTGGAGCTGTGGCTGCTAGAAAGCTGTCTGGTAAAGTGGCAGCCAGCGTGGGACTTTGGGCCCTATACGTAAGTAACTTAGGACTATAGGTCAAACGTCGCTCTTTTCATGCGCCGTAGGATGTAGCTTACAGCCATTTGCGGCCGTTTACCGTT
The DNA here is from genome assembly GCA_035771165.1 of Paragorgia papillata. Lineage (NCBI taxonomy): Eukaryota > Metazoa > Cnidaria > Anthozoa > Scleralcyonacea > Coralliidae > Paragorgia > Paragorgia papillata. The sequence continues at coordinate 1,949,843 of JAWNZC010000216.1, forward strand.
AAAAGCTGGCATGTTTTAACCGCCAAATTAACACAATGCCAGCGCCAAAAGTATCCGTTGTGTGGGCGTAACTGTCATGTTTTGATAAGCCTGAAGATACGTTTCAACGTTTGCGAATGCACGTTTGCACGTTGTGTTGATAATGAATCTAAACAAATTTGGTCGTTTATACTGTATTATTCTGGAAACCCTACAAGAAGATTTCAAGAGAAGAATTAAAAGAATTCTTACGGAAGCCGGAAGGCAGCGATAGAGATACTGGCTATATTCTTTCAAAATTATCTCGCTTATCGGCAAGCCTTAGCATTTCTGTGTTTTTATTTATACCTTGAAGTTAGGTATGGAAGGTACTGCGAATAATAAACTGAAGCGGCGTATCGAATGGGTGGAGTAAACTGACAAATGATCTAGAACTTATAGAAGTTCTCCAAATTGAGCAACCATCGATTTCGGAAATCGAAAATAACAAATAACGAATGTATTGCTTGAAATCGGAAATTCCACGTCGATATCTGACAGAAATTAATTCACTGCGGTTCTCTAGTGACAAAGATACTTTTAATTCCCCGAAACTCATATTAAACTAGCATTTCCAGCCATAGTCTTTACGCAAACCCACAATTCGAACGTGCATTCACCTTCTCTGAAACGTTGAAACGTATCTTCAGGCTTATCAAAACATGACAGTTACGCCCACATAACCGATACTTTTGGCGCTGGCATTGCATCTAATATAACCATCCCACATGCGGGATGTTAATCTTGGACACATAAAGCTAAAAATCCTAGAGCGGTGTTGTGGTCGGGGTCTGAGAGGAGGCACATTTTTCCGGAGGGTTGTGATTAGGTTTAGGGTTTCCGGGGGGCGTGATTACCGGGGGGTGGTATGGGGGTGAGGATTCGTTTTAAAAGGTTGTCCAATCAGATGGTGGTTTTAATAGTGGTTAAGCTTCATAATTTCAAGGTAATGATAGCTCTGGCATTGTGTTAATTTGGCGGTTAAAACATGCCCGCTTTTAACGGTAAACGGCTGGTTCTAAACGTAAAAAAACGCGAGAAAATGTTTGCGGTTTGCGCTTGAACGCAAATGGCTGTATTATCATTAGGTTCGGCGCATGAGAAGAGCGACGTTTGACCTAGGCCAAATATACGTTGGTTGAGATGTGGTTGAGATTGTCATCGTGCTTAGATTGCATGTATATCGATTTGTATAATCGAATGTTTAACGCCCAGAACAGTCAAACTTTTTGCCTTCAAATGCTTGATTAACTCATACTATGGGCGGCCGTTACCACCAAAAATAGTACGGCAGTGAAATGGAACAGCTTATTGTGAAATGACTCAACAAAAACACAAATGATCCATCGTAATATGAAGTGATTCAACTTTCCGGTGAGGAATCATTGATACTAAACAGAAATGATGCAACATAAATTGAAATGGCTGAACAGTGCGCAGTGAAATGACTGAACAAGTTGTGCAATGATTCAACTAAATATGAATTGATTCAACGTATCGTGCAATGACTCGATAGATTGTGTGATGGTTCAACTATTGGTTGTGAAATGATTGAACGTGTTATGAAATCATTCAACTAGTTGTGCGATGATTCAACTTAAGTCAGTGAAATGGCCTAACTTGAAATGGCCTACTGTGAAATGGCCTAACTTGAAATAGCCTAATGTGAAATGGCCTAATGTGAAATGGCCTAACTTGAAATGGCCTAATGTGAAATGGCCTAATGTGAAATGGCCTAACTTGAAATAGCCTAATGTGAAATGGCCTAACTTGAAATGGCCTAATGTGAAATGGCCTAACTAGAAATAGCCTACTGTGAAACAGCGTAATGTGAAACGGCCTAACTTGAAATAGCCTACTGTGAAATGGCCTAACTTGAAATGGCCTAATGTGAAATGGCCTAACTTGAAATGGCCTAATGTGAAATGGCCTAACTTGAAATGGCCTAATGTGAAATAGCCTAACATGAAATGGTCTAATGTGAAATAGCCTAACTTGAAACAGCCTAACTTGAAATAGCCTAATGTGAAATGGCCTAACTTGAAATGGCCTAACTTGAAATGGCCTAATGTGAAATGGCCTAACTTGAAATGGCCTAATGTGAAATGGCCTAATGTGAAATGGCCTAATGTGAAATGGCCTAACTAGACATAGCCTAACTTGAAATAGCCTAATGTGAAATGGCCTAACTTGAAATGGCCTAACTTGAAATGGCCTAATGTGAAATGGCCTAACTTGAAATGGCCTAATGTGAAATGGCCTAACTTGAAATGGCCTAATGTGAAACGGCCTTACTTGAAATGGCCTAATGTGAAATGGCCTAACTAGACATAGCCTAACTTGAAATAGCCTAATGTGAAATGGCCTAATATGAAATAGCGTAATGTGAAACCAAATAACTTGAAATAATATTAAACGGAAATATGTCTCTAGCATTGCATCCCACGGCGTTCGCTCGCAATTTTTTTCCAAAATGTCGATTATAGAATTTTATAAAATTAAACTTGAATGTTAATTGAGTAATCTTGATTATTCGTATAATAGCAACGAATATCTATGAAAAGAAGACTAAAGATGTGGGTATTCGGCAAACTGTCAAGGTTTCACGGCTTAATTGAAATTGCATAAAGTTTAGCACAAATGGTAACTGAGTAATCCTCTTTTTATCAATGTCAATGGTGTCGTTTAACCGCGGTCGACGTCTAACTGCGAATGTTTGCTGAAATCTTACTGAAAGCAATGCGTCTCACAACGTTCGCACTCGAATTCAAAAACTTCCATAGATATATTCAAAACTATCGCATGCAAGTTTATAAAACTTAAATGATATCTTCTCAGTTTTGTTTTTAATTAAGCAAAGTCAGAAATCTTCTCAGCTCATGTGCAGCCATTTCAGGCAGCTCGAAATCGGTTATATAATTCTAACCTTTTTGATTGACAGATTATGCGCTAAGCGAATCGCGTTTATAAATGGAAATGGCCCGCTAATTCAGCGCGTGGGATAAATGATACGTCTTGTTTGCGGTCAACAACTTTCAAATCTTTATCGGCGCGTGTGTGGAGAAAGATCGAGAAAAGACCAGGCGGTTTTAGTAGCTGATTGTGATCCGACTATTCGAACGAATTCTCTCCTCTTTATTTTGTCTTTTGTGGTCTTTCATTATCAAGAAGGTAAGTTAAGTATATACAATAATCTTTTCATGTTTATATTAAAGGTGAACTATACTATAGATATATTTAAGTGTTTTGTAAAATGTAAAATAAAAGTAAAAGTAAACCATAAGGTTCAGGTATTTAGATCCTGGTTGTGACCTACCATCCTTGGTGTATTGTGTTGGTGAGTAGTGGTGAAAAATGATTAATAATTTGAGGTCTAAGGTGTTGGGGTGATAAATATGATTGAGATTACGGAGAAGGGTTGGGGTTGGGGTTAAGAGGGTTATGTTTAGGGTTGACGTTAGGTTTTTAGGAGGTGGCTTTTAAGTTATGGGGGTGGGGGTTAGTATTATAATTTATTTTTATTTTTAAATTTAATTATGACTTATTTTAATGTGTAAAATAAATGTGATTAAGGTCAGGGTTAGGTTTAGGGTTAGTGGGGTGTTATAAGTAGGGTGGGTGGGGTTAGGGTTGAGATTAATGTTAGGGTTGGGATTTGAAGGGTTGAGGTAGGGGTGGGTTAGGATTAGGTTTTATGAAGTGAATTATAAGTTTTGAATTTTATGGGGGTGGGGGGTAGGGGGTGGGGGTTAGTAATATAATTTATTTTTATTTTTTATTTTAATTTTTATCATTTATCCCACGCGCTGAATTAGCGGGCCATTTCCATTTATAAACGCGATTCGCTTAGCGCATAATCTGTCAATCAAAAAGGTTAGAATTAATAACCGATTTCGAGCTGCCTGAAATGGCTGCACATGAGCTGAGAAGATTTCTGACTTTGCTTAATTAAAAACAAAACTGAGAAGATATCATTTAAGTTTTATAAACTTGCGTGCGATAGTTTTGAATATATCTTTGGAAGTTTTTGAATTCGAGTGCGAACGTTGTGAGACGCATTGCTTTCAGTAAGATTTCAGCAAACATTCGCAGTTAGACGTCGACCGCAGTTATACGACACCATTGACATTGATAAAAAGAGGATTACTCAGTTACCATTTGTGCTAAACTTTATGCAATTTCAATTAAGCCGTGAAACCTTGACAGTTTGCCGAATACCCACAATCTTTAGTGTTCTTTTCATAGATATTCGTTGCTATTATACGAATAATCAAGATTACTCAATTAACATTCAAGTTTAATTTTATAAAATTCTATAATCGACATTTTGGAAAAAAATTGCGAGCGAACGCCGTGGGATGTAGCCTGCGTGCCGACTTCCCCCGTTTCCGTTCTCCGGAGGGTAAAGTCTGCGCAACGGAGCCCGAAAGCTTGTTATTGGAAGTAAATTGGATTAAATTTCTTATTGTTTCTCGCCCAATGAAATGTTGTTCCAAGTTTTTTTGGATCGTTCATCTATTGGCTAACAACAGCGCCGGAAATAAACACGCGTTGACAGCGTTGCTGTATTCAAAAATGGCGTTTGCTTTCGGACGTCTCAGTGGTTTGAATGAATTCTTCAGCGAAGAAAACTTCCAGGAAGCATTAAAACTGGCATGCTATTACTTCAATGTTGATACGATGTACCCAGAGCAAGTCCAGGCGTTGCGTAATTTCTTTCAAGGGAAGAATATTTACTTTAGCGCACCGACAGGCTAATATGGGAAATCGCTTGTGTTTCAAATCACTTTCAATCAATCCCGATCATCGCCGATGTTCTATTAGATTAGAAAAAGCTTCAGGGACAAGCATTTTGCTAGTGATTGGCCCATTACAATCGCTAATGTTTGATCAACTTAGCTACTTGAACGAACGTGGGATCAACGCAGCCGCAATTTACAAGGAATAGGACGACGCTGTGTTGAATACATTGTGTAAATTGGAGTGGGCCGGCTGTTGATGAAGCGGGTAATGAGACCTTCACTGGCGTTGTGAGGACTAATTTGGAGCATAATACTTTGTGTTCCACCATAGCAACTACAACGCACTATTATTAGTGGTATGTTTCATAAATTTGCCAGTTTTTTTCGCTCGTTTTTGACCACAGCAGTTAAGTTTCACGTGAAGTGTCTAGTTTCAGATCGATAGGTCATAAAATATGCCTGCGGTTTGATGTATGTTTGGGAGAAGAATGAAGCGTGGAAGGATTTATTTAGGCCTGTGTTCTTTCTTCAGGAGGGATTTTGAGTCGATGTTGAAATCAGTAAATATGTTAAGACAAAAATACAGATGTTAGAAGGCGCGTGCAACACTGAAGTTTAATACACAAGTTAAAAATAAAAATAAACTCTTACTGACTGTCTGTGTAGTTTTTTTACGTCAGAAATAAAAGGGTTATTGTATAATCTGTCTAGTGGTGAGTGAGATGGTAAAGAAAACGTCGTATTACGAACCGGAAGTTTTGCCTGCATAGCGTTGCGAAACGCTAAGTCAGCATAACAAGCTTTCGGGCTCCGTTGCGCAGACTTTACCCTCCGGGGAACGGAAACGGGGAAGTCTGCACGCAGGCTACGTGGGATGCAATGCTAGAGACATATTTCCGTTTAATATTATTTCAAGTTATTTGGTTTCACATTACGCTATTTCATATTAGGCCATTTCACATTAAACCATTTCATGTTAGGCCATTTCATATTAGGCTATTTCACATTAGGCTATTTCAAGTAAGGCCGTTTCACATTACGCTGTTTCACATTAGGCCATTTCAAGTTAGGCCATTTCACATTAGGCCATTTCACATTAGGCCATTTCAAGTTAGACCATTTCACATTAGGCCATTTCACATTATGCCATTTCAAGTTAGGCCATTTCACATTAGGCCATTTCACATTAGGCCATTTCAAGTTAGACCATTTCAAGTTAGGCCATTTCACATTATGCCATTTCAAGTTAGGCCATTTCACATTAGGCCATTTCAAGTTAGGCCATTTCACATTAGGCCATTTCAAGTTAGGCCATTTCACAGTAGGCTATTTCAAGTTAGGCCGTTTCACATTACGCTGTTTCACAGTAGGCTATTTCTAGTTAGGCCATTTCACATTAGGCCATTTCAAGTTAGGCCATTTCACATTAGGCCATTTCACATTAGGCCATTTCAAGTTAGGCCATTTCACAGTAGGCCATTTCTAGTTAGGCCATTTCACTGATTTAAGTTGAATCATCGCACAACTAGTTGAATGATTTCATAACACGTTCAATCATTTCACAACCAATAGTTGAACCATCACACAATCTATCGAATCATTGCACGATACGTTGAATCAATTCATATTTAGTTGAATCATTGCACAACTTGTTCAGTCATTTCACTGCGCACTGTTCAGCCATTTCAATTTATGTTGCATCATTTCTGTTTAGTATCAATGATTCCTCACCGGAAAGTTGAATCACTTCATATTACGATGGATCATTTGTGTTTTTGTTGAGTCATTTCACAATAAGCTGTTCCATTTCACTGCCGTACTATTTTTGGTGGTAACGGCCGCCCATATCTATCGAATCATTGCACGATACGTTGAATCAATTCATATTTAGTTGAATCATTGCACAACTTGTTCAGTCATTTCACTGCGCACTGTTCAGCCGTTTCAATTTATGTTGCATCATTTCTGTTTAGTATCAATGATTCCTCACCGGAAAGTTGAATCACTTCATATTACGATGGATCATTTGTGTTTTTGTTGAGTCATTTCACAATAAGCTGTTCCATTTCACTGCCGTACTATTTTTGGTGGTAACGGCCGCCCATACATGTGGTTGTAGTTAGTGTCACGTTTGTATCCTATATACCAAAGCTGGTATTGACGTTGTTGATCAAATAAATGTAGAAATGCATGCATTCTGATTCACGAACGATTCCGTATTATATTTTGAAGTAAAAATACAATTATTCAACGCAATAACCTATTATTCAACGCGGAACCTATTAACGACGACTCAAATTTCCTCCAGTGCGACACAAATTAACTTAAGGGTCTGTTTACTAGTATATGGAGACGAGTTACCCGACCAGCCGAGTTACTCGGCACATGGCGAGTTCTTGGTCCTGACTGTATAGCAAACACTGTTTTCCCCACCGGAGAGTTCACATGAGACAAGGCCGGAAGATTTCGATACCGGCTGAGCTGGGATCTCGGCAAAGTGGGATAAACATTTTCCGGAATGAATTTTCTATATTCGTTTCTCCCTGTGTCGTTTTAGTTGTGCTAACCATTTCAAATAACTTGCCAGCTGTTATAATCTTCCTTTAATATCAAATGTCTGCCTATAGATTACACTCGTCGTGTTGTCTTTTAATTTTAGGTTATGCTAATTCGCATGCTTGAATGAATTCTCAGGCCATGTTCATACGGTAACGTTTCCAAGCGTTTTCGTATTGTTTCAAGTCATAAGCTGATTGTTCTCGATTCCCTTGAGAACAGTTTAACAATACGAAAACGCTCGGAAAATTACCGTGTCCACATAGCCTAAGAATCCTGAATCCATTCAAGCATACGAATAACATAACATAAAATTAAGACATGACAGACATTTGATATTAAGAGATGATTATAACAACTGGCAAGTTATGGGTTATGTAAATAGCTTCTAAAAGATACGCTCAACAGCGACGTTTTCATTCCACACGTCACAAGGGGTCACAACGGGGAGCATTTCGACATTTTTTAGCAACTTATTATAAATACAGACCTTTCGAGCGACGAACACGTCTGCATAAGTGCCGCTAGTCAATAGTTTCGTAAATATGATCGCAAACTCTCGCAAAGTTTCGCTATAGTTTGGCTAAGACTGACGTTTCGAGCGAAGCCCTTCATCAGAGCAAAGTCTCTCTGACAAAAGACTTAGCGCGTAACGTCAAAACACTCTACTTTTTACTCTGATGAAGGACTTCACTTGAAACGTCAGTATATCGTTATTAAAACTATTCTCAGCAGTTTACCATCTTTTCACTTTACTCTATCTAAAACACTGCCTATATACAGCACTCTAGTTTTTACTCTGATGAAGAACTCTGCTTGAAACGTCAGTATTTCGTTATTAAAACTATTCTCAGCAGTTTACCATCTTTTCACTTTGCTCTATCTAAAACTCTGTCTACACAACACTCTACTTTTTACTCTGATGAAGGACTCTGCTTGAAATGTCAGTATTTCGTTATTAAAACTATCCTCAGCAGTTTACCATCTTTTCACTTTGCTCTATCTAAAACACTGCCTACACAACACTCTACTTTTTACTTTGATGAAGGACTCTGCTTGAAACATCAGTATTTCATTATCAAAACTATTCTCAGCAGTTTACCATCTTTTCACTTTACTCTATCTAAAACACTGCCTACACAACACTCTAGTTTTTACTCTGATGAAGACTCTGCTTGAAACGTCAGTATTTCGTTATTAAAACTAATCTCAGCAGTTTACCATCTTTTCACTTTGTTCTATCTAAAACACTGCCTACACAACACTCTAGTTTTCACTCTGATGAAGGACTCTGCTTGAAATGTCAGTATTTCGTTATTAAAACTATCCTCAGCAGTTTACCATCTTTTCACTTTGCTCTATCTAAAACACTGCCTACACAACACTCTACTTTTTACTCTGATGAAGGACTCTGCTTGAAATGTCAGTATTTCGTTATTAAAACTATCCTCAGCAGTTTACCATCTTTTCACTTTGCTCTATCTAAAACACTGCCTACACAACACTCTACTTTTTACTTTGATGAAGGACTCTGCTTGAAACATCAGTATTTCGTTATTAAAACTATTCTCAGCAGTTTACCACCTTTTCACTTTGCTCTATCTAAAACACTGCCTACACAACACTACTTTTTTCACATTCCGGCAAGTATAATAATTACTATGCAGTACCAGAATACAAAGACATTCGCTCTTTTATTACCCTGGGTGCCAGAGGTTTTTCGACGCTCGTGGGGGATAACGGGGACACACGAGGAAGCCAGGCGGTAAAGTGGGAGGGGCCAACCCGGAAGGCGAGCGCGAAAAACCTCTGGAACACCGAGCCGTGTTTTACTGTTTTGATTTGAAATTTGAAACCGCCGTTCCCGAGGGCCGTACGGGTAATGATATTTTAATAATCCAGAGTCAACTCTATTTTGTATTTCTCAAATAAGTAATAATGCTATCGTCTCGACAGTCTTCTATACATTAGACCACTAAAAATTGCTCAAATTTAATAAAACTGGTTTGATTTTAGTTCGGGCGAAGTGACGCTGCCCGATATTCACTATAAACTTTGAAATCCGCCGTCTGTTGCTTGTCATGCAGACACTCAGACAGTTATAACTTCCAAACATTAACTATGCATTGTTGAACGATAACTTGTACGTATGTTGTTATAAATTTCATAAGCTTCCCTTTGATGTATGGCTTATGTTTCTGGGTTATATGGAACTTTTTCAAATGTCCAAAATGTTCACTCAATAATAAATAAATATTTATTTACTTAACGTCTCACATGAAGTCGGTTATAGAATTTCAGATATTTAATTATATTAAACGCAGGAACTTGAACGACTTGAACTACACTTCAAATGAAAAGCTTATAGATTTCTAACCTACGTACAAGATTATTTCAACGATGATATCTTGTTGGTTGTTATATATATTTTCAATGACGAAGACGTCTCGTCGCTGAACGCTTTGATGCTCGTTGAGCTCGTAACGAGTCAATACTTTTCCCACGCAATAAAAAAAATCCTCACTAGAGAGCAAAGGCATTCCAAAAAAAGTGAGTTGTATATCAACGTGAAGCGAAAGTATAGGCTCCAAAACAGAGAGAGAATATATATACAAGGAAATCACTGCTGATGACTGCACCTTCTAGACGGTGTTGAATATTACACTCGGCCAATGAAACTTATTATTAAAAAAAGATCCTTCGCTTGACCAATCAACGTCTTACGTCCAGATTTTGGAACGTACTGACCCAGACAACCTTTTCATTGGCTCGGCGCGATCAGAGAAACGGCTCGGTGTTCCAGAGGTTCTTCCCGCTCGCCTTGCAAATTTACCGCCTGGTGTCCTCCCGTATCCCCATTGTCCCTACGAGCGTGGAAGAACCTCTGGCACCCAGGGTACTCTTTTATCTTCTTGTAAATTAAACAGACAAATTTAAAATGAATAAAATTAACAATAGTTGTCCTTGCTATATTCTTATCAGTGCATGATATTGATTATTTTAGACAATATAAATTATATTCAAAGAATGTTACAGGAACGTTAACCGTAAATAAACAACCCCGTCATTTCAAATTTTGAAGAATTTCTTTCAAACTTCGAAGAATTTGTTTCAAACTTGAACTGCAAAATAATTAAAAATAAAACAAACTGCATTTTAGACGTCATAAATTCTCAACGAAGCCAGGCGAAGAATCTGACATAGTTTAACGCTACTCTAGCTTAAAAAGTTTTTTTCATAACCCAATGTTTCGACACTCTGATCTGGTGTCTTCATCAGGGGGCGATCGTTGTGTGAAGGAAAGTTTATTTATTACTAAATGCGCACAGCTTAAGTTAATGCCAAACTAACCGGGAAGATACGACCCATTAAAAACGGGAATATTTCAATGAATAATAAAGCGTTTAGCTCGAGAAATGTTTCTTTTCATTTTAAACAGTATGCAGTGCCTGGAATTCTCACCATTTCAGCGGGAGCATGCAGAAATACCGTTGTAGTAAGTTGTAAACTAATCTAAAACAGTCTGGTGTTAGACAGAGTAAAATAGTCTGGTGTTAGACAGAGTAAAATAGTCTGGTGTTAGACAGAGTAAAATAGTCTGGTGTTAGACAGAATAAAATAGTCAGGTATTAGACAGAGTAAAATAGTCTGGTGTTAGACAGAGTAAAATAGTCTGGTGTTAGACAGAGTAAAATAGTCTGGTGTTAGACAGAGTAAAATAATCTGGTGTTGGACAGAGTAAAATAGTCTGGTGTTAGACAGAGTAAAATAGTATATGGTGTTAGACACAGTAAAATAGTCTGGTGTTAGACAGAGTAAAATAGTCTGGTGTTAGACAGAGTAAAATAGTCTGGTGTTAGACAGAGTAAAATAGTCTGGTGTTAGACAGAGTAAAATAGTCTGGTGTTAGACAGAGTAAAATAGTCTGGTGTTAGACACAGTAAAATAGACTGGTGTTAGACGGAGTAAAATAGTCTGGTGTTAGACACAGTAAAATAGTCTGGTGTTAGACAAAGTAAAATAGTCTGGTATTAGACAGAGTAAAATAGTCTGGTGTTAGACAGAGTAAAATAGTCTGGTGTTAGACACAGTAAAATAGTCTGGTGTTAGACAGAGTAAAATAGTCTGGTGTTAGACAGAGTAAAATAGTCCGGTGTTAGACAGAGTAAAATTGTCTATTATTAGACAGAGTAAAATAGTCCGGTATTAGACAGAGTAAAATAGTCCGGTGTTAGACACAGTAAAATAGTCTGGTGTTAGACAGAGTAAAATAGTCTGGTGTTAGACAGAGTAAAATAGTCTGGTATTAGACAGAGTAAAATAGTCTGGTGTTAGACAGAGTAAAATAATCTGGTGTTGGACAGAGTAAAATAATCTGGTGTTGGACAGAGTAAAATAGTCTGGTGTTAGACACAGTAAAATAGTCTGGTGTTAGACAGAATAAAATAGTCTGGTGTTAGACACAGTAAAATAGTCTGGTGTTAGACAGAGTAAAATAGTCTGGTGTTAGACAGAGTAAAATAGTCTGGTGTTAGACAGAGTAAAATAGTCTGGTGTTAGACACAGTAAAATAGTCTGGCGTTAGACAGAGTAAAATAGTCTGGTGTTAGACAGAGTAAAATAGTCTGGTGTTAGACACAGTAAAATAGTCTGGTGTTAGACGGAGTAAAATAGTCTGGTGTTAGACAGAGTAAAATAGTCTGGTGTTAGACAGAGTAAAATAGTCTGGTATTAGACAGAGTAAAATAGTCTGGTGTTAGACAGAGTAAAATAATCTGGTGTTGGACAGAGTAAAATAATCTGGTGTTGGACAGAGTAAAATAGTCTGGTGTTAGACACAGTAAAATAGTCTGGTGTTAGACAGAATAAAATAGTCTGGTGTTAGACACAGTAAAATAGTCTGGTGTTAGACAGAGTAAAATAGTCTGGTGTTAGACAGAGTAAAATAGTCTGGTGTTAGACACAGTAAAATAGTCTGGTGTTAGACGGAGTAAAATAGTCTGGTGTTAGACACAGTAAAATAGTCTGGTGTTAGACAGAGTAAAATAGTCTGGTATTAGACAGAGTAAAATAGTCTGGTGTTAGACAGAGTAAAATAGTCTGGTGTTAGACACAGTAAAATAGTCTGGTGTTAGACAGAGTAAAATAGTCTGGTGTTAGACAGAGTAAAATAGTCTGGTGTTAGACACAGTAAAATAGTCTGGTGTTAGACAGAGTAAAATAGTCTGGTGTTAGACAGAGTAAAATAGTCTGGTGTTAGACACAGTAAAATAGTCTGGTGTTAGACGGAGTAAAATAGTCTGGTGTTAGACACAGTAAAATAGTCTGGTGTTAGACGGAGTAAAATAGTCTGGTGTTAGACAGAGTAAAATAGTCTGGTATTAGACAGAGTAAAATAGTCTGGTGTTAGACAGAGTAAAATAGTCTGGTGTTAGACACAGTAAAATAGTCTGGTGTTAGACAGAGTAAAATAGTCTGGTGTTAGACAGAGTAAAATAGTCTGGTGTTAGACACAGTAAAATAGTCTGGTGTTAGACAGAGTAAAATAGTCTGGAGTTAGACACAGTAAAATAGTCTGGTGTTAGACAGAGTAAAATAGTCTGGTGTTAGACAGAGTAGAATAGTCCGGTGTTAGACAGAGTAAAATAGTCTGGTGTTAGACACAGTAAAATAGTCTGGTGTTAGACACAGTAAAATAGTCTGGTGTTAGACACAGTAAAATAGTCTGGTGTTAGACACAGTAAAATAGTCTGGTGTTAGACAGAGTAAAATAGTCTGGTGTTAGACAGAGTAGAATAGTCTGGTGTTAGACACAGTAAAATAGTCTGGTGTTAGACAGAGTAAAATCGTCTGGTGTTAGACACAGTAAAAAATAAAGTTGTCTGACTGTCAACAACAATGCAAATGAAAGGGTTAAAAAACAACGTATTTTTTCGTTTGCAGATGGCATTTGCTCTTTTTTTCAACATAATAGGCGTAATTGTGTCTTTTGCTGCAGCTGGAATGAGTATTGGACTCCTCATTGTCTTTGGCAACATCGTGAGAGACACGTGTACGCAGTCTGGTGACATGTGTACATGCATTTCACATAACAACAGTGGCACTACCCCACGTAAGTCATGTTATCATAGCAACACCACCTTTAGAAGAACTCACTCACCCACTCACCCACTCACTCACTCACCCACCCAAACACCCACCCACGCACTCACTCACCCACCCACTCACTCCCTCATCCACCCACTCACTCACTCACCCACCCACTCACTCCCTCATCCACCCACTCACTCACTCACCCACTCACTCACCCACCCACCCACCCACCCACCCACCCACCCACCCACCCAATTTGAATAAACTCGAGAATAAATTACTGAAAAGTCAAGATAGATCAAAGAAGCAACTATCTTCAAACAGAAGTACAATTGATCTGGAATGCCCAATAGAACCTGAGGTTAGTCTTCATACAAAGGCAAATTTGTATGCAAATGCCACAAGACAAACTACGATTGTTAGAGAAAACCAGTCTAGTGAAAAAAATGTAAATTCAAGCCAAAGTAATTTTCAACTTAGCAGCAAAGAAAAGAAGTCCACCTCGTCCACTGTTGATAAACAAGCGCAAACCCGAGAACATGAAAACCAGAACATTGGCAACCATGTTGGCACAGAGATAGTAAACGATGCGCCAAGCGATCTCAGACATGATCAAGTCGAAGATAGTGGAAGCTTCGTTGGAGTCGAGAGAAGAAGTATAAAACGAGTCTATCTTGGTGGTGTTCGAGAAGGCGTTAATTGTAGGCTTAATAACAACGTTCATGGAGCGCGAGGGGATTTCTCCAACATTTGTCAGATTATTTTCAAGTAAAAGAAAAGGAACCGTTGCCGTTAGAGTGAATGTAAATAAGGAAGACTTTGATCGGGTGTTGGAAAATGAGTTTTGGCCCGAACATGTTTATGCCAGACCTTGGGTATCAAAACAAAATTGGTTAAAAAAGTCATCGGAAGCATCAGTAAACAAGAACAATCCTTCAGAACAAGATTAGACTAACGTTAGGGTGCTGGAACTGCGGAGGAATCTACGGAAGCTTCATCTATGTCAAACGACTTTTGCGTGATTTAAACATATTTGCTTTGAGCGAGCACTGGTTATATCGAGATGAACTATCATTTCTGGATACGCTCAATAATGACTTTCATGTTATTTCATGTAGTAGCTCTCAAAATGATGTAAATCAGCGATGGAAGAGAGGTCAAGGAGGCGTCGCGCTATTTATTAGAAAAGATCTAGTGGCACGAGAATTGCAAACGGCCAGTGATCGTATTGTTGCAGCAACCGTGAGCATTGGGGAAATAATTTTAGTTATAGTAGCTGTGTATTTTCCTTCGACGAACTACAGTTCAGAACAATTTATCAATACACTGGATTCTTTGGAACAATTTTGCATTGAACAAAAAAGTCGCGGACAACATCTTGTAATATTGGGGGATTTTAATGCCCACGTAAAAGAGCAAAGTCTTAGCCAGGATTGGAACAGTCGTGGTAAGAAGCTTAAACTATTTTGTGATAAACTTAATATAGTACCAGCTAATATTTCACCAGTCTGTGAATTTCCTCGGTTTACATATATTTCTCGTTTTGGCAACTCTATTGTGGACTATGTAATCATTGAGAATGAGTTACTGAAATATGTTCAAGCGATCGAAGTACTGAACGAACACCCAGACAATGTTGTGTTTCACCAACCGCTAAGTTTGGAATTATGTCTTCCGTTTATGGAAAAAACAACCCTAAAATCTGAAGCTAAATACCTTTATGAAAAGATATCTTGGAAACGTTGTACACCTGAAGATATAGAAAACTATCGTTCTAGATTAAGAATTTTCTTACAAGAACTTTTGGACAAAAATCCTTCCGACGTAAATTTGTTTTGCGATGCTCTTGCTAACGCAATTAAATTTGCAGATTTACCTCTCCCGAGAGTCAAATTTAAAAGTGCCTTCAAACCTTATTGGTCTGATAAACTGAAAAGTCTCAGGAAATTAGTTATGGCTGCACGCGCGGAATGGATACGCTGGGGATCCCCTCGTGGTTGTACAAATAACTTGTATAAACACTATAAGAAACTAAAATGTGAATACAGACGCGAACAAAGGAAGGCCTCGCGGGAATTCGAGCAGAAAGAGTTTTCTAACATTGCTAATTTAAATTAAACCGATCATGACATGCTTTGGAAACTGTTGAACAGCAGAGTAGGAAAAGGAAAACAAAAAAAACAAACAAATATTTTGGTTGTTAATGATGAAACAGTTACCGATCCTCAGAAAATAGTCAATCTATGGGCTGATTATTATGAGTCATTATTTTCTCCTTTACACGAAGGATCGTTCAATTATGAATTTTTCTCAGAAGTTAACAAAAAAGTTGATGAAGTTTTGGAAGCATCTGCTTCGAACGTTGATTATACTTTCAGTACACCACTCACTGTAACAGAAATTGCGGCTGCAATACAAAGATTGCCAAATGGAAAGTCTCCAGGTTACGATGGCATTACATACGAACATTTAAAATACGGCGGAGAGATTATAACTCAAATTTTGCTGAAATTATATAACTGCATCATTGAAATTGAAGAAATACCTAGGTCATTTAAGTTGGCAATTAAAATTCCAATTCCAAAGAAAAACAAAGAGGTTCGGTCTTTTGATAACCATAGAGGTATCAGCTTACTTACCAGTTTCAATAAAGTTTTGGAAAGAATTGTTCTATCTAGACTACAAAAAAACCCAAATAACAGTCCATCATCCTCTTCAAGGAGGTTACCAAAAAGAGCAAGATGCATTAACAACTTGTTTCGTAATTGATGAAGTTATCAAGCATTGTTGCGAAGGAAATGAGAACGTTTATGTTGCTTATATGGATATTAGTAAGGCTTTTGACACAATGTGGATAAACGGTATGTTGTATAAATTGTATTACAACAAAAACATCTCAGGTAAAGCTTGGAGATTGATTCGACACTGGTACCTGGATATGCAAGAGTTTGTATTCATAGAAGGGACTGCGTCGAGAACCTATGAACTATTTCAAGGAACAAGACAGGGTGGGGTTTTATCTCCATGGCTGTTTCTGGTTTTTATTGATGACCTTATTCAAGAACTTGATCGAATTAACGCTGGCATTTCTCTTAACTCCGTCTGTTATGGTTCACCAATGTTCGCGGATGATTTGACTATGCTGTCAAGAATGAAACCAGGTCTCGACAGAATGCTACAGACTGCATGGAATTTTTGCCGAATGTGGCGATTTAATTTTAATTTAAAGAAAACTGTAATATTAACGTTCGGAGAAAGCAAAATGGAGCACGATACAAGTTGTGAAAGACGATTGTGGAAACTTGGCAGTAGTGCTTTATTAGAATTACAAGTTTGGTCTAACCTAGGAAAGACATGGCACATTTTCAAGGACAGTTTGGTGTTTATTTCAAATGCATTACAAAAGGGAAGAGAAGCATGCTACACACTTGTTGGCATGGGTGCTCGCCATGGGGGGATAAATCCTTCCATTTCGTCTAAATTGTGGAAAGTCATCGGCCTCCCTAATTTGTTATATGGTGCGGAACTTTGGCAGCTCAAAGGTCATCACATTACAGAGTTAGAAAAGGTACAAAATGTAACAGTTCGTATAATGCAAGGACTTCTTCCTGGAACTTCTGGTTCTGCTGCCTGTGGTCTGTTGGGCTTACTTAGTGTTGAAGTAGAAATAGATAGACGAAAAACTTTATTTTTTGGGTCGATTGATAAATATTAGACCAGGAACTCCTTGCAGACGGATTTTTTTAAGAAGGCTGATAAGATGGAAATGGAACACAGATAAAAAGCTTACAGGATTCATCCCAGACGTCATAAGAGTTCTTCAAAAATACGAACTAATAGAGTACATGGTTGAATTCATTCTAACAGACCAGTTTCCTACAAAAAAGAACTGGAAGAAGATTGTGAATTCTAACTTACGCAACTGGTACCAAGAGGCGTGGCAGATTAAAATAAATAGACATAAGCAACTGACCATTTATGCAAGAGTTCATCCAACTCATGAAACTTGTTTTTGGTGGCTGTTAGCAAAAGCGAAGTCAGAATATTTTTTACAAATAACAGATGTTATAAGAGTCATGTGTGGATCCTACAAAATTCGAGGAAAACGTGTAGAAAATCCGAATGAATATACTGACTATTGTGACTTGTGTGAAAGAAACTACTCAAACCCAGTAAATCATGCTTTGTTGTCTTGCAGTGGATCTTATGATCAAAGAGAGAAGTTATGGTCTTGGATCAACGATAGTTTACCTGTTCCGCTAAGTGTATACTTAGCCTGTTTGCCAGATATAGATTTTTTGTTTTGTATTTGTGGA
Source organism: Paragorgia papillata (assembly GCA_035771165.1). Classification (NCBI taxonomy): domain Eukaryota; kingdom Metazoa; phylum Cnidaria; class Anthozoa; order Scleralcyonacea; family Coralliidae; genus Paragorgia; species Paragorgia papillata. The sequence continues at coordinate 1,967,568 of JAWNZC010000216.1, forward strand.
GAAAAGAATGACATTCTTTGTTCAGACCTTGATATATGGACACTGTTTCTTATAGAATCAGCTTGTTACATTTCATCCTGTTTTAAATGCACTATGCTAACTATTTAAATTTTAATTATTTAATCAATTATTTTTGTAAATAACTCTTCAGAAATTGGAGGCAATAAAGATTTATACTCACCAACTCACCAACTCACCCACTCACTCACTCACCCATCCACTAACTCACCCACTCACCAACTCACTCACTCACCCATCCACTAACTCACCCACCCACTCACTCACTGAACTCGACAGTACAGAAGAAGCTAGAGAGAATTGGTGGGCATGGATTACCGATAATTTGCCCATTACGGTCTCCTATACAGTTAATTTATTGGACGAGAATAGATTTATTCAAACATTATTAGGGGACATATCTGTATTTAGTTCTGATGATATAAACGTTTTGAACAGTGACTACTGGGCACAGTGTGCGCACTATATATCATACTGTGTACAAAACTCGATTTTTGATCCTTTTAGAAAGGACTAGTTATGTAAATTAATTTTTATTCCTTAGTTTCTTTTTTCTTTTTAGCGTATAGTTAATTTGTCGGGTGTACTCTTCAGAATTGGAGGTTAATAAAGATTTCATTCACTCACCCACTCACTCACCCACTCACCCACCTACTCACTCACTCACTCACTCACTCACTCACTCACTCACTCACTCACTCACCCACATTCACCCACACTCGCTCACTCACTCACTCACTCACTCACTCACTCACTCACCCACCCACCCACCCACCCACCCACCCACCCACCCACCCACCCACCCACCCACCCACCCACCCAACCCCCCCACCCACTCACTCACTCACTCACTCACTCACTCACTCACTCACTCACTCACCCACTCACTCACTCACTCACTCACTCACTCACTCACTCACTCACTCACTCACCCACCCACCCACTCACTCACTCACTCACTCACTCACTCACTCACTCACTCACTCACTCACTCACTCACTCACTCACCCACCCACTCACTCACTCACTCACTCACTCACTCACTCACTCACTCACTCACTCACTCACTCACTCACTCACCACCCACCCACCCACCCACTCACTCACTCACTCACTCACTCACTCACTCACTCACTCACTCACTCACTCACTCACTCACTCACTCACTCACCCACCCACCCACCACTCACTCACTCACTCACTCACTCACTCACTCACTCACTCACTCACTCACTCACTCACTCACTCACTCACTCACTCACTCACTCACTCACCCACCCACTCACTCACTCACTGACTGACTCACTCACCCACTCACTCACTCACTCACTCACTCACTCACTCACTCACTCACTCACCCACTCACCCACTCACTCACTCACCCACTCACCCACTCACTCACTCACTCACCCACCCACCCACTCACTCACCCACTCACTCACTCACTCACCAACCCACTCACCCACCCACTCACTCACCCACCCGTTTATTTATTCATTCATTTCTTTATCTTGTTTCAACAGTTGACATGAAGTGCAGTGACATCGATACATTGCACAACATTATGATTGCCACGGTGGTTGTATTTGCTATCTTAACAATAGTAACTTTTACTGCTTCGATTTACGGCTGTATGGGCACTTGCTGTGTTCCTGCTGTAAGTAAATTTATTTAACACAATCAATCAATTTAATCAATCTACTTACTTATTCATTCATTCATTCCTTCCTTCCTTCCTTCCCTCCCTCCCTCCCTCCCTCCCTCCCTCCCTCCCTCCCTCCCTCCCTCCCTCCCTCCTCCCTCCCTCCCTCCCTCCCTCCTCCCTCCCTCCCTCCCTCCCTCCCTCCCTCCCTCCCTCCCTTCGTCCATCCCTCCCTCCTTCTCCTTCCTTCCTTCCTCCCTCCCTCCCTTATATTCAATCTCTCTCCATCGCTCTTGCTTTATTAATCCCCTTGTTCCGTCGTCTGCCTGTTCTCTCCCTCCCATAACATTTTACGGTTATATCTCTAGGACACCATTGTGGTTGTAACTGGTGGAATACCAGTTCAAGGTGGAAGTATAGTTGTTGTTCAATCCGATCAATCTACAATGCATGGCTACGCAGCCCCTCCACCAAGCTACGCTCAACAATTTGGCAACGACAACCCACTCGTGAAGAACAGGGCTATTTGATAACCACACGGAAATCAATTCTCAAAAGATCCTTTTTTGACGTTCTAGTTTGTAGGTCTTACAGGCCATAGGGCCTGAAGATGATGAAATGATTAGTATATGTAGGAGTTTATAGCTGACAAGCTTTTGTTGTTCTTTCTTATGGCAGTTATGCGATGTATTAACCAGTATTCTTATCCTAGCGTAACATATACCTGTTGTGTTAAACAATTCGCGTAAAACGTAAATTGTTTCATGGGATGAGAATAACAATGTTTTACTAGAATTTGGTAATCATTAAAATAGTGTTTAGATAAAGCAAAGTGAAAAGGTGGTAAAGTGCTGAGAGTAGTTTTAATAACGAAATACTGACGTTTCAAGCAGAGCCCTTCATCAGAGTAAAAACTAGAGTGTTGTGTAGGCAGTGTTTTAGATAGAGCAAAGTGAAAAGATGATAAACTGCTGAGAATAGTTTTGATAACGAAATACTGACGTTTCAAGCAGAGCTCTTCATCAGAGTAAAAAGTAGAGTGCTGTGTAGGCAGTGTTTTAGATAGAGCAAAGTTTAAAGATGGTAAACTGTTGAGATTAGTTTTAATAACGAAATACTGACGTTTCAAGCAGAGTCCTTCATCAGAGTAAAAAGTAGAGTGTTGTGTAGGCAGTGTTTTAGATAGAGCAAAGTGAAAAGATGGTAAACTGTTGAGATTAGTTTTAATAACGAAATACTGACGTTTCAAGCAGAGCTCTTCATCAGAGTGAAAAGTAGAGTGTTGTGCAGGCAGTGTTTTAGATAGAGCAAAGTGAAAAGATGGTAAACTGCTGAGAATAGTTTTGATAACGAAATACTGACGTTTCAAGCAGAGTCCTTCATCAGAGTAAAACGTAGAGTGTTGCGTAGGCAGTGTTTTAGATAGAGCAAAGTGAAAAGATGGTAAACTGCTGAGAATAGTTTTGATAACGAAATACTGACGTTTCAAGCAGAGCCCTTCATCAGAGTAAAAAGTGGTGAACTGGGTGAAATTGATTGGTCCAGTTTCACAAACAAACAATATCGCACACACGCACTGTGATTCACCTGCACGGTCCTGTTCGACATTTTCCAGCGCTGCCTGCATGCGATCATCACGTGCTCTACGTGTAAACCAGACAACCACTGATCTCAATAAAACTGGATGGGGCATGAGGCCGGATTTAGCGTGCCAGTTGTATGATGACGTGACCACTACCCAAGATGGCTGCCACTGAAGTTCATAAGCTTTCGTAGATTGAAAACAGACAAAAAGAGTTATTTTAAGAAAAGTTAAACGAATGTAATGACACAAGAAGTACTCAATAAGGTTTAAGACGCTAATTTCTTGTATTTGTTTCTTTTACTGAGCTGTAAAACATTTAAATTTCGTTGTTTTTGTTCAGTGCCGACAACGAAAGAAACTTCATGATAATATAAACTGAAAAACAGACCATAAAATCTACGCAGAATTCAATTCCAAGTCTTAAATTGTACCTTTTATAGTAATCTTAATGCCTTAACAATATTTCGTGTTGTGTACTTGCCATCTTTTGACTGTATTTGTTGTTAAACAGTGAAAACTAAACGAACCGGCATCTGTTGTTTGCTTTACTGACTCCCCCGGCACAGAGTACTTAATATTCCTCCCCCGGGATAATCTGACTGACCGTGCTGACGTCAAGATTGCTTATGCCAGTCAACTTTGGGATTGGGAACAAGTTTTAAGGCCGCAATGCGTCATATGTTCCACTACGTAAGATGGTGGCGACTGGCACGAAATGTTTGACTGCTGACCATAGAGAATGGCCTATCCAGTTTATATAGAGATCAGTGCAGACAACCCAGTAAGCGATGAAGATACAGTACCGGTCGCGTATATCTTAACACATTTTTGCCTATTCTGCGTGTACAGTATACCACGCTTTGCTACGCGTTTTGTGCCGGTTATAAGCTTGTTGCTGAAAGCACAACAATCAGTTTACCTGTGAAGTCGCGTTATGGTATTCCACCGTACGCCAAATAATACATGTATGTTGCGATGTAATATAGTCAAACCGCATGTTTCCCTGCGTACGACTTTGCAATATTGATACGCAACATTACAATTTTGATTGGCAGATTCAATCAGCAACTTGCAAAGTACCATTTGCGTTCACTATACGTTTGACAGATCAAATCAATGACGAATAGGGGGTGTAACTTTCCGTTGTTATTGCTTCCGTTTCAAGTTTCAACGTTGCCTTGTTATTTTCTCACGGGCCACGGCAAACATGGAATACAAATAAATGCGTTCGGCAGGTCATATCGAAGTGAACTACCCTTTTCAGACGATCTGCGTTCGCTGATCATTCCAATTCTCACAATTAAGCCAAAGACAAGTTATTCCAGGTTTTTAAGTGAACTTTTCTTCAAATTCTTCATGTTCTCACATTCAGATTGACGTTTCAAATGATTTTATCGCCTTACAAACCTGCCTAAGCCACAATCGAGTGTTCGAGGTAAACGTTGTTGATCTTTGTTTTGATGTTTCCTGTGATGTTTCAAAGAAACTGGGCGTCGCAAAATAGTACTTTGTTTGCTTGGAATTTGCGATGCATATATTTTAATTAGTAAACCTTGATATTTTCTTTTAAAATGAGTAAGAATAGACAGACATTTTATCGTATTGTGGCTTTGTCGTATTTACAAGCAGTTCGATTTTCATTTTAAGTTGTATTAATCCTAAACTTTGAATATACAAGGGGTTTTTAA
>JAWNZC010000216.1:1977500-2002500 GCA_035771165.1 Paragorgia papillata
GTATTACGGACATAACAACTTTTCCTGTGACAAGATAGATCACAGACATAATAACTTATTGCAATTTGGCCGTTTGTGATAGCCGAAATGGTTTGACACTTCAGATGATATGCGCATTCAACAAATTCTATGTTGCCATTATTTGTAACCAAAGCATCTTCGAAATTGTCACATTTCTTGTCATTCTGAATTTCCAGCCGGAGCTGGGAGAACTCCGGCTCCGGCTCCGGCTGACCAAAAAACGCCGGAGCTCCGGCAGAGCTCCGGCCTCCGGCGCTCCGGCGCACAGCACTAGATTATACAACTGATCTCATACTAGATGTACTGCGAGTGTTTTGAATAAACATCCATTTGGTAAGTTCATTGGCGTAGTAATTACTCAGGCTACCTGTGGTAGCCGAGTCTAAATTTCGGCTCTGTTATTTTTTTTTTGTGTCGACAAACTTGACCCGACAGGCTTCGCGAAACCGAGATTTCATGGCGAGTTGTCTCTTGAACGAAGCTTTTCTTGCCATTTTATCGATGTTTCGTCTCAAACAAAGATGTCAGAATAGTCGGACTGTCCGCGAATGAAGGTGTACTAAAAATAATTGGAAACTTTAAACTAAAGGAGTGAAGGACGTCAGAGAACATCATGTTTAATAATTGGGAAACCGAGGTTTGGCCGAGTTTTCTCCGGATGATCAGTGGTTGTCTCTTTTGAACGAAGCTTTTATTGCCATTTTATCGATGTTTTTGAATATTTGAAAGACATTTCACTGTTTCTCAGTTGTTTACTTGTTATATTTCGATCTGGGTTATATTCCGCCGTCTCGATCAAGACAAACTGATTATAAACAATTTATAAACGTTGAAAATTATATATTTATAAGCTGTGTTAGTTCCTGGGTAGCACCAAATACTGTAATGCCAAAAATACTGATAAACATGTACTACGTCCACACGCGTAAAAACGCACCACTTGTTCACGGTTGTCAACAGGCGTGAACAATGTTGTGCTGCTCGCCGTGAACAATGTTGTGCTGCTCGCCGTGAACAAGTTGTCAACAAGTTGTTCACTTATGGTTCGAACAACTTGTTCACGGATAAATCAACAGTCATGAACAAGTTGTTCCAACAGCACATTTTTATAGCCAACAACGTTGTTCGCACATGATACAACATGTTGTAACAGCATGACGAAATAACAACGATGAACAACAATGTTACAACAATGGTGAACATGGTTGAGGTATCAACACGTTCTTCGGTTGTTACAACATGCGTGAACAACGGTTGTTGTTTCATCAAGCTGTAACAACTTGTTGAAACAATGATGAACAATGTTGTTCATTTATCAATGTTGCTCACATATGTCAACAAGTTGTTGCAGCATTGTTCAGGCAACAATGCTGTAACAACTTGCGAGATTTTTACGCGTGTACACGCGTAAAAACGCACAACTTGTCCACGGTTGTCAACAGGCGTGAACAATGTTGTGCTGCTCGCCGTGAACAATGTTGTGCTGCTCGCCGTGAAGCAAGTTGTCAACAAGTTGTTCACTTATGGTTCGAACAACTTGTTCACGGATAAATCAACAGTCATGAACAAGTTGTTCCAACAGCACATTTTTATAGCCAACAACGTTGTTCGCACATGATACAACATGTTGTAATAGCATGACGAAATAACAACGATGAACAACAATGTTACAACAATGGTGAACATGGTTGATGTATCAACACGTTCTTCGGTTGTTCCAACATGCGTGAACAACGGTTGTTGTTTCATCAAGCTGTAACAACTTGTTGAAACAATGATGAACAATGTTGTTCATTTATCAATGTTGCTCACATATGTCAACAAGTTGTTACAGCATTGTTCAGACAACAATGCTGTAACAACTTGCGAGATTTTTACGCGTGTAGATTAACGCTGTGAAGTTAGCTGCCAGTTCGCCGCTGCACTGTAGCTCGTTCAATCCAGCTTTCCACTAATGGCAGGCGAACTGGCAGCTAAGTTAACGGGGTTGTCTAATGATCGCTTGAATCTACCGAATTTAGCACTGTATAGATTGCACTGTAGGTTATTTTGTACTTTTTAACAAACGCTTAATATGTGCATGCTGTTTCGTGCATAGGCTATGCCAAGCTGCATTGCTATGAGTAGCCCAAGTGAACGCCTAACCAGGCGTCTTGTTTTGAAAAATAACGTTGTCTAAGCCGAGAAAATCAAAGCTAAATTTATGTAAATCAGGAGGATATTTTATATAGAACCACAGACATGGTACTGATATCCGTTGTGTGTTTTCCTTTGTGAATTCCTACAGTCAAACCGGATGTTCTCTGTACTTTGCAATATCGTGCCGCAACATTGCAATGTTGATTGTCAATTTGGCTTGAGCAATTTGCAAACGTCTCGTGAAGAATCTTCAGTAGATTCCTTTATAGTCAGTTTCAACTTGCTTTTGAAATTCGTTTGTCAACATTCGTTGGAAGGTTGGGAGCTTGGTACGGAAGTTCGTCGTGAAGTTCGAATTTAATAAGCTTTGAATTGAATTCCTTTCGTAAAATCACGGAGAAGAAGATTTGTTCTATAGAATATAATAATAGATACTTGGTTAAGCAGAAACAAATTGCCGACTTAAATTTGTATCTACCTCGCAACGTAGTTCGGAACATTGCAACGTAAGTTCGGAATGTTCATTTCAATTATACGTATCGGATTTCAAAAGCAAGCTGAAACGGACTATAAAGGTTTGTCTTTCTTTTAAGTAAATATACTAATTTATGTTTAAAATATTACTGTTGGTGGGTAGATAGTAAGTTCAGCCATGCAAGTGGTAGTTTAAGTGAAGAAATGTTGAATTTCGGAAATAAATATTCCCGAAACGTTTGCAAATTGCTCACCTCAACTTGTCAATCCACATTGCAATGTGAAATAAAAGTAGCGTGCTGCGTAGGCAGTGTAGAAATAACAATCGAAATATAGTAAGGTTAGATATACTGCCAGAGAACGTTAAACTCCTACGTTCTCTGTTTCGGCAGTATATCTAACCTTTCTATATTTCGAACATTGCAATGTTGCGTGGGAATATTCCAGTGTATTGACTGTAATGCGTGTATGAAAAACGAGATTAGTAGAGAGATGTAGCAGTCAATGGAGATAAAAGTAAAAAGCATTCACCTTCACTGTTCCGTCACTGCTTGCGCTGAGTATGTTGTGCCCATCCACAGTAAAAGCGACATCGTTAACGAATGATATGTGTCCACGAAATTCTTTCAAGGTCTTGCCCGATTTCAAACCATGCATGCTGGAGAATAGAGAGAATAAACGAATGAATACATGTAAAAAGAGGAAGGAAGGAAGGAAGGGAAGGGAAGGAAGGAAGGAAGGAAGGAAGGAGGGAGGGAGGGAAGGAAGGAAGGAAGGAAGGAAGGAAGGAAGGAAGGAAGGAAGGAAGGAAGGAAGGAAGGAAGGAAGGAAGGAAGGAAAGAAAGAAAGAAGGAAGGAAGGAAGGAAGGAAGGAAGGAAGGAAGGAAGGAGAGAAGGAAGGATGGAAGGATGGAAGGAAGGAAGGAAGGAAGGAAGGAAGGAAGGAAGGAAGGAAGGAAGGAAGGAAGGAAGGAAGGAAGGAAGGAAGGAAGGAGGGAAGGAAGGAAGGAAGGAAGGAAGGAAGGAAGGAAGGAAGGAAGGAAGGAAGGAAGGAGGGAGGAAGGAAGGAAGGAAGGAAGGAAGGAAGGAAGGAAGGAAGGAAGGAAGGAAGGAAGGAAGGAAGGAAGGAAGGAGAGAAGGAAGGATGGAAGGATGGAAGGAAGGAAGGAAGGAAAGAAGGAAGTAAGGAAAGAAGTAAGCAAGCAAGAAAAAGGCAAACCTACCGAATGGTCATATCAAAAGAACCACTAAGAAGTTGACTAGCATCACGTGAGAAATTGATGCACGTTACGCCTTTGGCGTGAGCTCGTTCAAAACGTCGTAAACATTGTCCAGTTTGCATTTTCCAGACCTAAAATTAATAATACATTAGTTTAAAACTAGCTATCATCAGTGCTGTGAGTAACTTCGTTACAAGAAACTAGTTACAGTAACTAGTTACATTTTTAAGTAACTGTAACTGAAACTAGTTACTTTTTCTGAAGAAGTAACTGTAACTATAACTAGTTACTTTTTGAAGAAGTAAATATAACTAGTCACTTTTTTAAAGAACTGGAACTAGTTACAATATTTGGTTCAAAAATGTGACTAGTATAGTTACTGATATTCAGTTGAGGATATCATTCTTTCTTGATAAAAATGGTTTTGATATAATAATAAAGGTACATTATGTACACATTTGACTATTTCTGCTTAGTGACAACTATATTTAGGCATTTAGCTGTAAAAACATAATTATGGTACTGGCATCTAAAAACCAGTAATTTCTTTGTTGATTCTAGTAACATGGACAAAGGAATGTAACTTTGTAACTAGTTACAAAATTTTTGAAGTAACTTTGTAACTGTAACTAGTTACTTTCTTGTCATTGTAACTTTTATCGGTAACTAGTTACTTTTCTAACGATGTAACTGTAACTAGTTACAAAAATTATGTAACTTTTACAGCACTGGCGATCAGATCGTACAACGAGAGGAGAGTAAAATAATACCTTAATTTTTCCATCTTGTCCACCAGAAGCAAGCATTTCACTATCTCGACTGAAGGTCAGACAAAGAACAGCATCCTCCATCATCATGAAGTTATCCTAAGACATAAAAATGTACGTGAAGGTTGCTTGCTATTGTTTCCACACGAACGAACAAATTCACGAAGGAAAGAAGAAAGGAAAAAAAGGACAGAATGAAAGAAAGGAAGGAAAGAAGGAGGGATGGAAGGAAGGGAGGAAGGAAGGAAGGAAGGAAGGGAAGAAGGAAAGAAGGAAGGAAGGAAGGAAGGAAGGAAAGAAGGAAGAATGGAAGGAAGAAAGGAAGGAAGGAATGAAAGAAAGAAAGAAAGAAAGAAAGAAAGAAAGAAGTAAGGAAGGAAGGAAAAAAGGAAGGAAGAAAGGAAGGAAAGAAGGAAGAAAGGAAGGAAAGACAGAAGGAAGGAAGGAAAGATGGGAAGGAAGGAAGGAAAGAAGGGAAGGAGGGAAGGAAGGAAAGAAGGGAAAGAAGGGAAAGAAGGGAAGAAGGGAAGGAGGGAAGGAAGGAAAGAAGGGAAGGAGGGAAGGAAGGAAAGAAGGGAAGGAAGGAAGGAAGGGAAGAAGGGAAGGAGGGAAGGAAGGAAAGAAGGGAAGGAAGGCAGGAAGGAAAGAGAGAAGGAAGGAAGGAAAGAAAGAAGGGAATGAAAGAAAGAAAGAAAGAACTAACAAACCAACGAACTCTCAGGCAGAATACATGTATATGGCGCTGTTAACCTGTGACAAGTCACACTACTGCAATAAAAATTAGATCAGAGTGAGTAAACACACTACAGTGTGTCTTATACCTGAGCTTGATACTTCAAATCTTTTCTTATCTTTCCAGTTGTAAAGTTCCACACTTCAATAAAACCATCCACACTTCCTGTGACAAGATACTGACCATCAGGAGAAAATAGAGCGCATTCTGGGTGAGACTTTGAACCAAACTAAAATAAGAACATTTATCAAAAGATGTTCTCAGTGGGGCAATTACATGTATATTTATTGTTGCTGCTGCTATTGCTGCTGCTGTTAGTAATGGTAGTGTTGTTGCTGTTGACATTGTTGCTGCTGCTGTTGTTGTTGTTGCTGTTGACACTTGACACTGTTGCTGCTGCTGCTGCTTTTGCTGCTGCTGTTGCACAGCTGTTGTTGCTGCTGTTGTTGTTGCTGCTGTTGCTGCTGCTGTCACTGCTGCTGTTGTTGTTGTTGCTGCTGTTGTTGCTTTGTTGTTGTTGTTGCTGCTGCTGTTGCTGCTGTTGATGTTGCTGTTGTTGCTGCTGCTGTTGTTGTTGCTGCTGTTGTTGTTGCTGCTGCTGTTGCTGCTGTTGTTGCTGCTGCTTCTGCTGTTGTTGTTGCTGCTGCTTCTGCTGTTATTGTTGCTGCTGCTTCTGCTGCTGCTGTTGTTGTTGCTGCTGCTTCTGCTGTTATTGTTGCTGCTGCTTCTGTTGTTGCTGCTGCTGTTTCTGCTGCTGCTGTTGTTGTTGCTGCTGCTGCTGTACCCACATCAATTTGACAAGCATACCTTAATAGTTTTATTCAACTGTGTAGGATACTTCTCCTCCTCTTCATCTCGTACAGCAGCCTTGCCTCGAAAGACATCAATGGATGTTCCTGGAGGCAGAAGACCTTGGTATTGCTGCCACTTGAGAGCCTGACCAAGAAGAGCCAAGAGACGAGATGGAGGAACCACAGATACTTCCCCTGACAAAGCTGCAAGAAAAAGAATTTAATACTAATTAAACTACAAGTTCCTAAAAAGAGATCGCTAATATTGACATTATTGGAGGATTGCCACAGGGGGGATGCCACCCCCTGATCAGAAGTAACCATGGCAACCCCACCACAGCCCATCTCCAGGCACCAGTCACACTGTCAAAGCAGTGGAAATATATATTTACCTTGCATTCTATCAGAAGTGGGTGGGTGGGTCTACACAGCGCAAAGCAAGAAATCCCAAAGTATCTACTAAATAGATAGCGCACGCAAAACCAGTCAAGCTCAGACCACGCTGACAAGACTCTGATGAGCGCTGGGATACCCACCAGGGTTTGAGATTAAAATTTTTTGGTGGTATCCCAAAGGATACCAGCATCTCTGAACTTGGTATCCCAAATGAAAATTTGGTATCCAAACCTTTGATACCAGAAAATACACGGTGCTTCTTAATATCCAGATGTTTTGAACTAAGAACTTACAATAAATGAAGAGCGAGCTTCCCACTTCAATAGACCTTTCCGCATGAAGTGTGTGGATAACACGTTGAGAGATTTGATTGGCTCTCGCAACTGACTTCGGACATCCAAAACTTTGGACAAACATTGGATATTAGCCAATCAGATTTGTCAAAAAGAAAGATCACGTGATCCATTCATTTCATGCAGAAAGGTCTATTGAATTGATTATATCTCGGCTGTCAAATACTTTCAATAATCTCATCACCAGACTTGGGCATTGATTGGACATTTTCTCTCCTTTCCATGGATACTGAGGTCTAACATGAAGTACTGTATTTTCTGGGCGATAACCCGCGGGTTATCTCTTAATTTTGCTGGAAACATAATTAATGCGGGTAATAGGGTGGTGCAGGTAATCTGTTGAATTCTTAAGACGACGCCATCACGAAGACTGGAGACCATGGATTCTACTTTCATCTTTCAACTACTGGTACTGTACTTTTTTCAAATTTTGTGGTCCGAAACCAAGGGGGCACGCCAGACTGACCTGCATTTCTTCTTCTTTGTTCGGCGTTCCTTCATTTATATTCAACCATTTTGTATATTCATTAGCATATCGCAGGCGTGGCCTACGGCCCGGTTATTTCATTTTCAGAACGTGCTCGGGTTTCCTTTGGCCCCGTAACCTGCGCCAGCGATACGCTAATGATATAATTATACCACATTACTAAAAATGGCTGAATATAAATGAAGGAACGCCGAACAAAGAAGAAATACAAGTCATTAGCAGCTGCGGGTTATCCGATGGTGCGGGTAATACACTGATTTATTTTTCCCAAAGTGACATTTTTGTTGCTGTGCGGGTTATACGCCGTGCGGGTTATCACCCAGAAAATACGGTAGCTACGGTGCTAAGATGGGAGACCGCTGGTGGGAGGAATGTGGGCAGAAGGTCAGATTTTTGCGAAATATATTACATGCCAGCTACGGCGTATTAAACCGTGATTAAACTTACCGTATTTTCTGGGCGATAACCCGCGGGTTATCTGTTAATTTTGCTAGGAAACATAATTAGTGCGGGTAATAGGGTGGTGCGGGTAATCTGTTGAATTCTTAAGACGATGCCATCACGAAGACTGAGACCAAGGATTCTACTTTCATCCTTCAACTACTGGTACTGTACTTTTTTATAATTTTGTGGTCCTAAACCAAGGCAGCAAGTCAGACTGACCTGTATTTCTTCTTCTTTGTTCGGCGTTCCTTCATTTATATTCAGCCATTTTTAATAATGCAGTATATTCATAAGCGTATCGCAGGCGCGGGGTCCCGTAGCCCGCACCTGCGATACGCTAATGATATATACCGCATTATTCAAAATGGTTGAATATAAATGAAGGAACGCCGAACAAAGAAGAAATACAAGTCAGTCTGGCGTGCTCCCTTGCCCAAACCTATTATTAGCAGCTGCGGGTTATACGATGGTGCGGGTAATACGCTGATTTATTTTTCCAAAAGTGACATTTTTGTTGCTGTGCGGGTTATACGCCGTGCGGGTTATCGCCCAGAAAATACGGTACATTATGTTAAAGAAAATGTAATAAAAACACGCTGAAATGGGTGCCAATCTTCTTTCTGAATTTCCATGATATAGTTATCTTGGTTAATATTGGTATTTTAGCAAGATTTCCTTGGTATACCAATGGGATACCAAGGTTTCAACATCTGGTATCCAAAATTAAAAACTGGTATCATCGGGATACTGGGATACCGCAAATCTCGAACCCTGTACCCACCCCCACACATTATGAATGACCACTGACTAGCATCGACTCCTTTTTTACCTTGCCTAAATTACATTTAGCCTCAGCTCATTAAACATTAAGTACATATACTGTAGCTGGTTTAAGTTGTTTTTCTTGATCTCAATTTAACACTTACCTTGTGCTATTGCTGCTCTTCGACGTTCTTTACTGCTGCCTTCTGGGTAAGCCTATAAAAGAAGCATTGAAAATAATGTTGAAAGTCATCTACTGCTAGACTGCTTAAGGCTGCTATGAATATAAAGTAATGTTCCGATAGAATTCAATTTTAAGGAAGAGGAAGGAAAGAGGGAAGGAAGGAATGAATGAATGAAGGAAGGAATGAATGATTATGAATGAAGGAGGGAAGGAACGAATGAAGGAAGGAAAGTAAGAAGGAAGGAAAGAAAGAAGAAATGAAAAAAGGAAGGAAAGAAAGAAAGATAGAAAGAAGAAATGAATGAAATGAAGGAAGGAAGGATGGAAGGAATGAACGAATGAACAAACGAAGGAGGGAAGGAATGAAAGAAGGAAGGAAGGAAGGAAAGAAGTGAAGAAAGGAAGGAAAGAAGTGAAGGAAGGAAGGAAGGAAGGAAGGAAGGAAGGAAGGAAGGAAGGAAGGAAGGAAAGAAAGAAGAAATGAAGGAAGGAACAAAGGAGGGAAGGAAGGAAGGAAGGAAAGAAAGAAATGAATGAAGGAAGGAATGAAGAAATGAAGGAAGGGAGGAAGGAAGGAAAGAAAGAAAGAAGAAAGGAAGAAAAGAAGATAAGAAAGAACAAACAATCAAACAAACTCACAAGCCTTGAAATATGTAGTGCTGCTAACCCGTGACGAGTCACAGTAAGAAAGATAAGGCATAAACTTTACCTCACGAGGATCAAAGTAAGATCTTGCCAAAAGATTTTCCAAATGAAGGTAACGATCTGGTTGTTGTTGCTTCAACATGATCATTGGATCAGTTTGACGCAGTAATGATCTCGCTGCACCAAGTTCACGCAGCTCGATTAACTCTAGAACAATCTAAAAACAAACACGATTTTTTAAAACACAATATTTAAAAAACTTTTTAAACCAGAGTAAAGTGTTAAACTATGTTGATTCTTTGCCTAACTGTGTTGGAAATTTATTTGTTCATGTTGTGTGTTGCTGTTACCTGTTCATATAGCTCAATCAATGTTTTGTCGGGTAGTTTTAAAGGTTGGACAGCTTGAAGTACTGTGTCCCAATGTCCATTATTAATCTCGGTAATAAATCCTTCCACACTATCGACTGTGTTCAGAGTAATACCAGACTCTTCCTACACAGAAAGTAATTTCAAAGAGATCAAATTAGAGTAACATTAACTCATTGCTGCCTAGGATGTCTGAGGGTTCTCTCTTTGATGAGTAAAATCATCTGGTGTTAGACAGAGTAAAACAATAAAGGGACCATTTTTGACCAGCTCAGACAGGAATGGGTTAATCACTTGTTAACTCATTGCTGCCTAGGATGTCTGAGGGTTCTCTCTTTGATGAGTAAAATCATCTGGTGTTAGACAGAGTAAAACAATAAAGGAACCATTTTTGACCAGCTCAGGCAGGAATGGGTTAATCACTTGTTAACTCATTGCTGTCTAGGATGTCTGAGGGTTCTCTCTTTGATGAGTAAAATCATCTGGTGTTAAAAACAATAAAGGGACCATTTTTGGCCTACAAAATTGCCAGAATTACTGCTTCTTTGGCCTGATCAGTGTCAGTTTAGTGCAAAACAATCCAGTACCTAAACTTTCAATGACAATCAATAGCAATCGATAGTGATCAAAGGCGATCAATAGCAATTGATGGTCAGTGATTGACAAATGAACATATTTCTGCATTTACCAATAATTGATTAGCAAATATCAATCGAAATCGATGAAATAATCGCTAGTAATTGATCTCTATTGATAGATTGGCATTCTGATTCTTGATTTTCGTCGATCGGGTAAGATAGGAGAATATTACACGCGGTGATAGTCAACACAAAAACATTGGTACTCATCCCTACCTGCAAAACAGCCAAAGTTCGGGGGAGATTATTTTCCTTTAAATACTGTTCGATCAACCGAACAACGCTATAAAAAGACAACAGAGATATAGTATTACTAAAAACAAACAAAAAATATTTAAAAAACAAATCAAAAATGGCTCTAAAACAGTTTTTATTGAACATACTCTGCACTTTCAACTTCTAACGCCATCTTGAGAAACTTGAAGTTGTCGGATCCAGTCTCCGCATCCGAGGTCAGCGAAGCTCATCAGGGGGGAGAGAGCGAGGGAAGTTGTGTCTTTTAGTTAGTAAAAAAGGTATTATTTTTGTATTTTTTTGCTTTTGATATCAAAGTATTGGGATATCTTGGTATTCTTGTAGATTTTATAGAGGAAATTAGTGTTTTAAAACCGTTTAAACGGTTTCGCTCAGAGTTCTAGGATGTAACGACACCCCCCTGTAAATTATTAAGCCATGCGCAAGGGCGAAAGCACGTGGAGTGAATTCAAAATGGCGACTGTACCAAGAACCACAACAAGAGGAAGGGGTAGAGCAAGACTGCTTTCAGTGGCCATCAATAGACCAGGCAAGGACCCATCAACACCTATTGATTCCCCAACACCTCCAAAGGCTTCAAGCACAGCAGAGAAAGAAAACAGCGCCATGAACAAAGCTGAAATGCTCCCATCAACAACGACGTCCTCAGGCCCAGCATCCCCAAGCACAGCTGAACAAGAGACTGCCGCCATCAAACAAATTGAAGACGTCTTGCTTCGCTGCTTCAGAAATCCTAAAAGTGACAACATGAATGAGCTTGTCACCAAAGTGGAAAACTTCGTAAAAGGATTTGAGGTTTAATATTTATTTTAATATTATTTTTTAAATTTAATATACAGAAAGCTCTGCTCATGAGTAACAATGATTTTCAGAGCGTCCAGTCGTAATTATAAACTAATATTGTTAACACTTTAAAGACTCGTCGTCAGGCTTCGAAGGGTTTTAACACTTTGAGGCCTGGACCTCTCCCTGTGCTGAATAAAATCGTCTGGCGTTAGCCAGAATAAAATACTAAAGACTCGTCTTCAGAGTTCAGGCTTCAAAGTGTTAAAGAGATAGGTTTTAACACTTTGAGGCCTGGACCTCTCCCTGTGCTGAATAAAATCCTCTGGTGTTAGCCAGAATAAAATACTAAAGACTCGTCTTCAGGCTTCAAAGTGTTAAAGAGATAGGTTTTAACACTTTGAGGCCTGGACCTCTCCCTGTGCTGAATAAAATCCTCTGGTGTTAGCCAGAATAAAATACTATTAAAGACTCGTCTTCAGGCTTCAAAGTGTTACAATAAAATATACATTAAACTATTAATAAATTAAATTTATTATTATTTATTATTATTAACTTAAAATGACAAATTTTTTACCGTAATTGTAGCTGACATATTTCAGGAAAATGTATGCCATCGTCAGTACATATAAATGGTTAACTGATTTAGAAAAAAGTAGAATGCTGTGTAGGCAGTGTTTTAGATAGAGCAAAGTGAAAAGATGGTAAACTGCTGAGAATAGTTTTGATAACGAAATACTGACGTTTCAAGCAGAGTCCTTCATCAGAGTGAAAAGTAGAGTGTTGTGTAGGCAGTGTTTTAGATAGAGCAAAGTGAAAAGATGGTAAACTGCTGAGAATAGTTTTAATAATGAAATACTGACATTTCAAGCAGAGCTCTTCATCACAGTAAAAGGTCGTAGGAATAATTGTCAAAATTCAAATTCATTTCAAGGTTCAGAACAATGGCATAAGTAAAGTGGTTGACGTATTGACAGAGGCAGCAGTGGAAGATCGTGATCTGGGTATCGCCGTGGGGCAAACAGTGGATAGATTAGTGCAGTCCGAGATGATGGGACGCAAATTTCGCTCTCTGCTTCTAACCAAAATACAGCATTTATATAAGAAGAGAGAACAGCTGAAGTTCAATCAGTTTCTTGGCTTGACATCGATGTTGTGCTCAATTTACCATTATGTGAGAATTAGTGAAGAACCAATAAAGGCATTGACCACTCCAGTTTATTGTCTATTAAATGAAGTCTTGGAGGGAAAGAGCAACGCAGCTGATGAAAGGGAGCAGGAAATTGAGACGTTCCACGAAACCACTCTGATGGTGGCTTCTGTTCTCGAAGAATGTGACAAGGTTGGTATGGATCACACCACATTACCTCAGATCACACCACATTACTTCAGATCACACCACATTACTTCAAATCACACCACATTACCTCAGATCACACCACATTACTTCAGATCACACAACGTTACTTCAGATCACACCACATTACTTCAGATCACACTACATTACTTCAGATCACACCACACTACTTCAGATCACACCACATTACTTCAGATCACACCACATTACTTCAGATCACACCACACTACTTCAGATCACACCACATTACTTCAGATCACACCACATTACTTCAGATCACACCACACTACTTCAGATCACACCACACTACTTCAGATCACACCACATTACTTCAGATCACACCACACTACTTCAGATCACACCACATTACTTCAGATCACACCACATTACTTCAGATCACACCACACTACTTCAGATCACACCACATTACTTCAGATCACACCACATTACCTCAGATCACACCACATTACTTCAGATCACACCACATTACTTCAGATCACACCACATTACTTCAGATCACACCATATTACCTCAGATCACACCACATTACCTCAGATCACACCATATTACTTCAGATCACACCACATTACTTCAGATCACACCACATTACCCCAGATCACACCACATTACCTCAGATCACACCATATTACTTCAGATCACACCACATTACTTCAGATCACACCACACTACTTCAGGTCACACCACATTACCTCAGATCACACCATATTACTTCAGATCACACCACATTACTTCAGATCACACTACATTACTTCAGATCACACCACATTACTTCAGATCACACCACATTACTTCAGATCACACCACATTACTTCAGATCACACCACATTACCTCAGATCACACCACATTACTTCAGATCACACCACATTACTTCAGATCACACCACATTACTTCAGATCACACCACACTACTTCAGATCACACCACATTACTTCAGATCACACCACATTACCTCAGATCACACCACACTACTTCAGATCGCACCACACTTCTTCAGATCACACCACATTACTTCAGATCACACCACATTACTTCAGATCACACCACACTACAGTACTTCAGATCACACCACATTACTTCAGATCACACCACATTACTTCAGATCACACCACATTACTTCAGACCAATTTTCAGTTGGGATACCAGTTTAAATTCAGATAAGATTTTGAATGTTGAATCTTGCGTGGATACTAAAAATTCTATTTTATTATTCTCTAGGAAAAGATGACAGAGCTTTTTAATAAAGTGAGACGAACAATACTACAGAAAGCTTCACAAAAGATGCGTTGTCTTCTTATGGAATGCCTTGAATATTACGCCAGTGGACAATGGAAGCTCGACGAGGAAACTAAATCATTTTATACTGACCTGTTCACGGCTATTCTGTAATGGCTATGATGTAGAAAAGATAGTTGCATCACAGCCAAAAGATCTTAATGTTTACTGAATTGTCTATGACAATTTTAGTTTTAGGTTCACAGTATATTTTTTTAAGGCTTATTTTTCGAAGCCAAACAAACTATACTCACTTGTTAACATTCAAATAATTATTATAGGCAGTGAACTAGGGATGGAGAATAAACATACTGAGAAAACTCTACTTGGCCTACTACACATGTAAAAATCTCACAGCCTGTCAACAGGATGTGTTCGCAACAGGTCGGTAGCAAGGCTGTTAACAGGTTGTAACAACGTTCATTCAAGAAGCTGCTACAACCTTGTTAGCATCAACCTGTTAACAACTTGTTGAGTGCAGAGTGGTAACAGGTTGTTGGAAGAACTTGTCATCAATCTGTTGGAGTTATCAGCGTTGTTACAAGTTGTCAACAACCTGTTACAGACATGTTAACAGACTGGGACAACCAGTGCGAATTAATGACGGTGACAGCTTGTTGAACAGCCTTGTAACTTGCTTGCAGGTATGTAACAGCTTGCGCGTTTTTACGTGTGTAGTCGGATGCTCTACCAACTGAGCTACAGGTCAAGTTGGGAGCTGGTGGTCCAATGATAGTACTTAGGCTATTTGACCACAAGCTCCCAACTTGACCTGTAGTCGAGTTACTGGACCATTTTTGGCCAGCTCAGGCAGGAATGGGTTAATCACTTGTTAACTCATTGCTGCCTAGGATGGCTGAGGGTTCTCTCTTTGATGAGTAAAATCATCTGGTGTTAGACAGAGTAAAACAATAAAGGAACCATTTTTGGCCAGCTCAGGCAGGAATGGGTTAATCACTTGTTAACTCATTGCTGCCTAGGATGGCTGAGGGTTCTCTCTTTGATGAGTAACATCATCTGGTGTTAGACAGAGTAAAACAATAAAGGAATGAGGACCTAAGAAGGCTTCGCTGATAAATTCTTTCCTTTACCTCGAAATTCATATTTTTCTTTACTTTTGCTAAGTTAGATGATAACCCTTTCAGAAGAAAATATAACTTCAAAACGTTTAGTTGACCTTTAATATATATAAAGCTGTTTAAGCTGAGAAAATCGATTGGGGAGTTATTTATGTAAATCCTGTAAGCCAGATAAAGTTGTTCGACAACAACGATACGCAAGAAAGGGTTGAATTATCGCATCGCAAAGATTTCAGGGATATCTCGTGTGCTCTTATGAATTGAAAAAAACAAAACATTTTACCTTTTACAAAAAAATCAATCGTCTTTCTTTTCTTTTTAAAAAAGAATAATTATATTTTTCAAATTCAATAATAATTCATAAAAATAATAAAAAAAACCCGGCGAATCAGGTGTTGTAAATTGGATACAAATTTGTCCAAGGCCATATAATGTCAGGACCGGCCTCAAAAAAATTCGAGCACAGCCTTATGATCCCGGGGGAAAAATATCGTGCACAACAAAACCCCCAGAAAAAAATATCCTGCAAAGTACCATGTTTTCTAACAATAGAAAAATATTTATATAGAGGAGCAGATTGCTAGAACACAAAATAAATCACAAGCTATGAAGCCATCTTGTTGTTAATATTAAACACAGACTTGTCTGGTCACTGCTATTAAATAGTGTTAGAAAACAAGTACTTGTCCTACAAAACAAGTGGAACAATTTTTAAGCAGCAACAAACACATTCTGCAGTTTACTTCCATCAGTTTAACAATGTAGAGCAGCTGCTCACTAAATACAAAGATATTATTTTGCATTGTAAAAACACAAATATTATTAGTCTTTTTAGCGCATAATTTATGATTGTCTATATATTCAAATACTTTCTTGTTTTTATGATAAACTCAACATTTGTATAGCAAAACATCATTTGTGAAAACATAGATATATTCAATGACACTTAATATTTTAAAGCTCTGTGTGGCCCTTTTCACCAATTTGGTGAAAAATCTCCCACACAAGGCATTAAAATAGTATTTAAGTGTCATCTCATATCATATATAGTCAGGGGTGGATTCAGACTCATCTGATAGGGGGGGTGCATATTTTTCAGGGGGTGTGCCCTTCTTTTACTGTGTCAAATTGCATCATTAGCATAAAAAATGTTTGTCATAAATTATTAAAGTCCCAGTAATCTCAGTTAATGATTGATATGGCCCATTGCGTAATTGCTTTGTGGTTGTATCTGTATCCTTTCTAGTATTGCTATAAACGTATTGTATGTGTCGGACATTAACAAACATAGGCTCACAAAAAAATATCCTGCAAGCAAATGATGTCGAAAAAAAATATATCCTGCACAACCTCGAGCGAGAAAAAAAATATTCCTGCACCAAAAAATTGGCCAACCCCCCCTCAAAAATCTAATGGTCCGTCCATAAACAAAACCGAAAATACAAAACTAGTCCGGCCTGAGTACAACATCTTTGATAGCTTGGTTGCTTCATAATCTCTTAATTCTCTCACTCTCTACACCTTTTTCAGGTCAAATTCAGAAACTTCCAAACGAATCAATTTCAGAACTTTCCAAGTGAATTTCAGATAATTCAAGTGAATTTCAGAAATCTCAAATGATATTCAGATTTTCCAAATGATATTCAGACATTTCCAAATGAATTTCAGACATTTCCAAAATGAAGCGAGAGGCGAAAGTTCGCTTGAACAGTAAATAGTTCGGATCAGCTCAGGGAACACATTGTATTGACATACACCTTTTGCCCTGCATTACTCAATAAAAAACATTCAATTGCACTCACTGAAATAAAAATAGCACTTCATGTAATAAATCAGTGCTATTGATGTTACAGATTGAATGTTTTTTATTGAGTAATGCAGGGCAAAAGGTGTATGTGTTCCCTCAGCTGATCAGAACTATTTACTGTTCAAGCCAACTTTCGCCTCTCGCTTCCTTTTGGAATGTCTGAAATTCATTTGGAAATGTCTGAATATCATTTGGAAAATCTGAATATCATTTGGAAATGTCTGAATATCATTTGGAAAATCTGAAATCATTTGGAAATGTCTGAATATCATTTGGAAAATCTGAAATCATTTGGAAATGTCTGAAATTCATTTGGACAATCTGAATATCATTTGGAAGTGTCTGAAATTCGTTTGGAAGTTTCTGAATTTGACCTGAAAAAGGTGTAGCAACCACATCCTCCAACGTGACTGTTATCAAAGAATTAAGACCAGACGATGCAGTACTACAAAGGCAATAATATACTTAGGGCCAGGAAGCCTATTGCGAATATAGAAATTGGAAAATAGAAATAACACATTTCTTTTGAAATTGCGCCAGGGTACCAGGCTAGGCAAAAGCAAGTTATAATTCCATGACACGCAGTCACCAAATATATTAGCATAATTAGGCACCAGTCCTACAAGTTCGATGTCTCTATGCATGGTTCCATAGTTCTACTATACTACCTCTACAGTTCTATGGTTCTATAGTTCTACGGTTCTTATGGTTCTTATGGTTCTATTGGTTATTATGGTTCTTATAGTTCTTATGGTTCTTATGGTTCTTATGGTCCTATTGGTTCTATTGGTCCTATTGGTTCTTATGGTTCTTATGGTTCTTATGGTTCTTATGGTTCTTACGGTTCTGCTTTCTGCGGCAATCAATAGACCAGGCAAGGACCCATCAAGTATTGCTGATTCCCCAGCACCTCCGAAGGCTTCAAGCACAGCAGAGAAAGAAAACAGCGCCATCAACAAAGCTGAAATGCTCCCATCAACAACTACGTCATCCCCAAGCACAGCTGAACAAGAGAGTGCCATCAAACAAATTGAAGAAGTCTTACTTCGCTGCTTTAGAAATCCTAAAAGTGACAACATGAAGGAGCTTGTCACCAAAGTGGGAAGCTTCGTAAGAGGCTTTGAGGTTTAATATTTATTTTAATATTATTATTTTTTAATATTTATACAGAAAGCTCTGCTCAGTAATAATGATTTTCAGAAGGTCGTAATTATAAACTAATATTTTTAACACTTTGAGGCCTGGACCTTTCCCTGTGCTGAATAAAATCGTCTGCCATTAGCCAGAATAAAATACTAAAGACTCGTCTTCAGGCTTCAAAGTGTTAAAGAGATTAGAGATAGGTTTTAACACTTTAAGGCCTGGACCTTTCCCTGTGCTGAATAAAATCGTCTGGTGTTAGCCAGAATAAAATACTAAAGCCTCGTCTTCAGGCTTCAAAGTGTTAAAGAGATAGGTTTTAACACTTTGAGGCCTGGACCTTTCCCTGTGCTGAATAAAATCGTCTGCCATTAGCCAGAATAAAATACTAAATACTCATCTTCAGGCTTCAAAGTGTTACAATAAAATATAAAACTATTTACTAGAAGTTACTATAATCGCAAGTGAAGTGCTGCCTCAAATGGGACAAAAACCTTTAGCCTACTCCACAGGAAAATCTGTGCAGTCTGTGGCCAATGTGACACCCCCCTTGCACACTTGATCCACCCAAGTTTGTCCACTACACACATGGTTACCCACTCCACCCAAGATTGCCCACTCCACCTGAGTTTGCCCACTCCACCGAAGTTTGCCCACTCCACCCAAGTTTGCCCACTCTACCCGAAGTTGCCCACTCCACCCAAGATTGCCCACTCCACCCAAGATTGCCCACTCCACCCAAGATTGCCCACTCCAGCCAAGATTGCCCAGTCTCCATCCAAGATTGCCCACTCCACCCGAGGTTGCCCATTCCACCCAAGATTGCCCACTCCACCCAAGTTTGCGCACTCCACCCAAAAAGAGCCCAGAGTCGCTTGCGAAGGAGACTGGAAAGTCCAAAAATTTAATATTAATTACAATGGACAGAATATTTACACGTTTCATCTATATTTTTAAATTATAAAATTGAAAACTATAAGTTACTATAACTTATCGCTTGACATGATATGGCAAGGGTTTTGACAGGACATACACACAATAATATACCAATATTAAATAATCATGCCTCTTGCTCTAATGCTGTGGCAAAACTGTCAATGCAATTCCAAATGCTTAATATGTTTTGAAAAATCTAGAGCTTTAATAAAATTACATAGCAATGTACCATTGAGCCCATCAGATTATTTTGTATTACTATTCTGTGCCTGCGTGGTCTTCCCCCCGTGACCCCCCTGAATGCGAACAGAAAAACTCCAAATTCGAGATCTTGGCATACATAGGTCCGCGGGGATCTGGATCCGAGTTAAAACACAGGGAATTAAGACACAAATCCAAGATTAGTGTGATAAATTAAAGCAATAAATTAAATTATTAAATTTATTATTATTAAACTTAAAATATGACAAATTTTTTAATTGTAGCTCACATGTTTCAGGAAAACGTATGCCATCAATAGTTTTAATAACGAAATACTGACGTTTCAAGCAGAGTCCTTCATCAGAGTAAAAAGTAGAGTGTTGTGTAGGCAGTGTTTTAGATAGAGCAAAGTGAAAAGATGGTAAACTGCTGAGACTAGTTTTAATAACGAAATACTGACGTTTCAAGCAGAGTCCTTCATCAGAGTAAAAAGTAGAGTGTTGTGTAGGCAGTGTTTTAGATAGAGCAAAGTGAAAAGATGGTAAACTGCTGAGAATAGTTTTAATAACGAAATACTGACGTTTCAAGCAGAGTTCTTCATCAGAGTAAAAAGTAGAGTGTTGTGTAGGCAGTGTTTTAGATAGAGCAAAGTGAAAAGATGGTAAACTGCTGAGAATAGTTTTAATAACGAAATACTGACGTTTCAAGCAGAGTCCTTCATCAGAGTAAGAACTAGAGTGTTGTGTAGGCAGTGTTTTAGATAGAGCAAAGTAAAAAGATGGTAAACTGCTGAGAATAGTTTTAATAACGAAACACTGAGTAAAAGGTTGTAAGAATAATTGTCAAAATTCAAATTCATTTCAAGGTTCAGAACAATGGCATAAGTAAAGTGGTTGACGTATTGACAGAGGCAGCAGTGGAAGATCGTGATCTGGGTATCACGGTGGGGCAAACAGTGGATAGGTTAGTCCACTTGCGGATGATAGGAAGCAAATTTCGCTCTCTGCTGCTAAACAAAATACAGCAGTTATATACGAAGAGAGAACAGCTAAAGTTCAATCAGTTTCTTGGCTTAACATCGATGCTGTGCTCAATTTACCATTACGTGAGAATTAGTGAAGAACCAATGAAGGCGTTGACCACTCCAGTTTATTGTCTATTAAATGAAGTCTTGGAGGGAAAGAGCAACGCAGCTGATGAAAGGGAGCAGGAAATCGAGACGTTCCACGAAACCACTCTGATGGTGGCTTCTGTTCTCGAAGAATGTGACGAGGTTGGTGTGGATCAGACCACATTACTTCAGATCACACCACATTACTTCAGATCACACCACACTACTTCAGATCACACCACATTACTTCAGATCACACCACATTACTTCAGATCACACCACATTACTTCAGATCACACCACATTACTTCAGATCATACATTACTTCAGATCACATCACATTACTTCAGATCACACCACACTACTTCAGATCACATCACATTACTTCAGATCACACCACATTACGTCAGATCACATCACACTACTTCAGATCACATCACATTACTTCAGATCACATCACACTACTTCAGATCACATCACACTACTTCAGATCACATCACATTACTTCAGATCACACCACATTACTTCAGATCACATCACACTACTTCAGATCACATCACATTACTTCAGATCACATCACACTACTTCAGATCACATCACACTACTTCAGATCACATCACATTACTTCAGATCACATCACATTACTTCAGATCACATCACACTACTTCAGATCACATCACACTACTTCAGATCACATCACATTACTTCAGATCACATCACATTACTTCAGATCACACCACATTACTTCAGATCACACCACATTACCTCAGATCACACCACACTACTTCAGATCACACATTACTTCAGATCACACCACACTACTTCAGATCACATCACATTACTTCAGATCACACATTACTTCAGATCACATCACACTACTTCAGATCACATCACATTACTTCAGATCACATCACACTACTTCAGATCACATCACATTACTTCAGATCACACCACACTACTTCAGATCACACCACACTACTTCAGATCACACCACATTACCTCAGATCACACCACATTACCTCAGATCACACCACATTACTTCAGATCACACCACATTACTTCAGATCACCACATTACTTCAGATCACACCACATTACTTCAGATCACACCACATTACCTCAGATCACACCACACTACTTCAGATCACACCACATTACCTCAGATCACACCACATTACTTCAGATCACACTACATTACTTCAGATCACACCACATTACCTCAGATCACACCACATTACTTCAGATCACACCACACTACTTCAGATCACACCACATTATACTTCAGATCACACCACATTACTTCAGATCACACCACATTACCTCAGACCAATTTTCAGTTGGGATACCAGAGTTTCAATTCAGATAACATTTTGAATGTTGAATCTTGTGTGGACACTAAAAATTCTATTTTATTATTCTCTAGGAAAAGATGACAGAGCTTTTTAATAAAGTGAGACGAACAGTACTACAGAGAGCTTCACAAAAGATGCGTTGTCTTCTTATGGAATGCCTTGAATATCACGCCAGTCGACAATGGAAGCTCGACGAGGAAACTAAATCGTTTTATACTGACCTGTTCACTGCTATTCAGTAATGGCTATGATGTAGAAAAGATAGTTGCATCACAGCCAAAAGATCTTAATGTTTACTGAATTGTCTATGACAGTTTTAGTTTTAAGTTTACAGTATATTTATTTTCAGTGATGGATTTACAGGGGGGTGCGCACCCCCCTGGCTAAGGGCCAGGGGGTTGCCAATTACTCAATTAGTGCCTTGCTGCAGTGGGATGCGACGTGGATTTCATTGAAAATGTCAATCACATTTCTAATGTCTAGCTTCCTTGTGATATCCCTAATAAAATTCATAATAAAATGTCCACTTTATAATAAAGGCAGGTGTAATAAAACGACACCTTCCAGGTTTGATAAAATGCGCTATTGAAAACACGATTTAAAACTTTTAAATCTTTCTTCAAAGTACCGTCAGAATGCAGGAAATGCCATTTCAGAGCTCCAAATTTCAAAACGTTTCCGGGGGTGCATGCCCCCGGACCCCCCAAGGAATGGTTTGACTAAGGTTAAAAAAATTCTAGATGCACCCTTGCAGCACCCCCCCCCCCCCTACCAGATCAAGCTGGATCCATCACTGTTTATTTTTTAAGCCAAACTAACTATATTCACTTGTTAACATTCAAATAATTATTATGGGCAGTGAACTACACACGTAAAAATCTCACAGCTTGTCAACAGGATGTGTTCACAACAGGCTTGTAGGAAGGCTGGGATCAAGTTGTAACAATGCTGTTCATTTAAGAAGCTGCTACAACCTTGTTAGCATCAATCTGTTAACAACTTGTTGAGTGCAGAGTGGTAACAGGTTGTTGGAACAACTTGTCATCAGTCTGTTGGAGTCATCAGCCTTGTTACAAGTTGTCAACAACCTGTTACGGACATGTTAACAGACTGGGACAGCCAGTGCGAACACATGACGGTAACAGTCTGTTGAACAGCCTTGTAACAACTTGCTTGCAGGTATGTAACAGCTTGCACGTTTTTACGTGTGTAGTCGGATGCTCTACCAACTGAACTACAGGTCAAGGTGGGAGCTGGTTGTCCAATGATAGTACTTAATAGGCTATTTGATATTTGACCACCAGCTCCCAACTTGACCTGTAGTTCAGTTGGTACACACGTAAAAATGCACAAGCTGTTACATACCTGCCAGCAAGTTGTTACAAGGCTGTTCAACAGGCTGCCACCGTCATGTGTTCGCGCACTGCTGTTCCAGTCTGTTAACATGTCTGTAACAGGTTGTTGACAACTTGTAACAAGGCTGATGACTCCAACAGACTGATGACAAGTTGTTCCAACAACCTGTTACCGCTCTGCACTCAACAAGTTGTTAACAGGTTGATGCTAACAAGGTTGTAGCAGCTTCTTGAATGAACATTACAACTTGTTCCCAGCCTTGCTACAAGCCTGTTGCGAACACATCCTGTTGACAAGCTGTGAGATTTTTACATGTGTAGTCGGATGCTCTACCAACTGAGCTACAGGTCAAGTTGGGAGCTGGTGGTCCAAAGATGGTACTTGGGCTATTTGACCACCAGCTCCCAACTTGACCTGTAGTTAACTAAATATTGTAACTAGTTACAGTTCTTTAAAAAAGTAACTAGTTATAGTTACTTCTTCAAAAAGTAACTAGTTATAGTTACAGTTCTTCAGAAAAAGTAACTAGTTTCAGTTACAATAACTTAAAAATGTAACTAGTTACTGTAACTAGTTACTTGTAACGAAGTTACTCACAGCACTGCCAACAACAGCAGAATAAGAGTGTTAAACATCCAGAAACTGTATCTATACTTTGTTGATTTTAAACAGTATGTTTACTTTGAGTGGAGTTTGCCAGTTTTTTTGAAAAATGGATGCACGTGCAACACCCTGAAACTCGCAACTTCATATTAGACCACTTTCATAATGTTGACTAATTTAAATATTCTTTTATGCGAGTTTTTTTAGAGTTTGTTGAAAGAAAGATATCCCGCTGCTTTGCATGATACTTTTAATGTTGATATTTATTGTTCATGGCGTTCTATTTGTCTTGAATGTACTACTCAAATCAGTAGAGCGAGACATGGATAATTTTTTTCACTTCCGAGTGTCAGTTTTATTAACCGTGGATCAATATTAAGCAATCACGAGGTGTATTCTCATGTACCACGTGATAAACATCCAATTGTTAACTCGTAAACAAGCTATCACGTGGTACATAAGAATACACCTCGTGATTGCTTTGAAATTGATCTGCGGTTAACGAAACTGTCGCTTCGGAAGCAATAAAAAAATTATCTCTCGCTCTACTGATTTGAGTGAGTA
Organism: Paragorgia papillata; assembly: GCA_035771165.1. NCBI lineage: Eukaryota > Metazoa > Cnidaria > Anthozoa > Scleralcyonacea > Coralliidae > Paragorgia > Paragorgia papillata. The sequence goes on from JAWNZC010000216.1 coordinate 2,001,758, forward strand.
CATTTAAGACAAATAGAACGCCATGAACAATAAATATCAACATTAAAAGTATGGAAATCTTTCAGCATGTAATTTTAGAATATGTTGCTGAATTTTTAATGTAAATATGTTTTAGTTTATAATAGGTATGTAATTTTATCTTAATTAATTGCGTCCTCCTTTTGTTGTCCTTTTTATTTGTGTAAAAATAATTCGCCAATAGAATTATATATGAGTGACCGCTGACCAAGTATCTATTACATAGATAGCGCGCGCAAAACCAGTCAAGCTCAGACCACGCTGACAAGACTTTGATGAGCGCTGATATAATACCACGTATTTTAAGCGCGCGCAAACCAGTCAAGCTCAGACCACGCTGACAAGACTTTGATGAGCGCTGAGATAATCCCACGTATTATAAGCGCGCGCAAACCAGTCAAGCTCAGACCACGCTGACAAGACTTTGATGAGCGCTGATATAATACCACGTATTTTAAGCGCGCGCAAACCAGTCAAGCTCAGACCACGCTGACAAGACTTTGATGAGCGCTGAGATAATCCCACGTATTATAAGCGCGCGCAAACCAGTCAAGCTCACACCACGCTGACAAGACTTTGATATATATATATATATATATATATATATGCATCTTAATAAACCTTTCTTGCCTTGTTTGTGTCTATTGGCCATTTCCCAAAAGAGTTGAAGACTGGTGACGGGTTAGGAGGACGACACAGAGAGAGACTTGGAACAATTCTAAAAA
>JAWNZC010000216.1:2007500-2100000 GCA_035771165.1 Paragorgia papillata
CTAATCCAAACCAGTTTAGCTACAATCGTGCCTACATTAAGTCGGTTACTACTAGAACAGCTATTAAAGAAAGCCGTACAGGAAAGTATAAAAGAACTAACAAAAAAAACAACGAAAAAAATTGCAGTAGAAATACTAAGAAAGTTAACTGAAACCGTTTTTCAAATAGCAATGATGCGATGTGTCGGATTTGTTGGTTCTACAATAACCTGGATCTCATTACAACAGAACACACGTGGTGTAGTCGAGACCGTGATGGCAGTAGAAGCGAAGAAAATATGCAAGACTGGTACCAAAGAAGTTGTCAAGGCAACAGCACGTAATCTAGGCGGGAAACGAGTGTCGGAGAATACCCCGAGGTCAAAATGTCGTATGACAAAGTCGGGTATTTTAGCCGGGGTTGCTGTTGAGATAGCATTCTTAGGGAAAGATATCCGGGATGCTTCCATCAAGAAGAACGCTGGAGAGATCTCAAAGGAAGAGTTCGAAGAGACTGTTATTAAACGAGTGGTCAATACCTCTGTTTCAGCACCAATGTCCATCGCCGGAAGTATCTTGGGCCAATACGTACTTCCTATTCCAGTGCTGGGCAATGTGATTGGTGGAATTACCGGAAGTGCTGCTGGAAAGGTCGTCGGCGCAGTCCTCAGTACTACTGTTATAAAAACGAAAAATCGTGTCGGGAAAATCATGAAATCGTTTTCATGGAAACGAGGCAAGTGACGTCATCGATGACGACATAGTATTGAGAAGACAACGGAACAAAAATTACCCAAAATTACCCATGACGACCCAAGTTTTTAAAATTATTTTAGAGCTGGAACGAAAAATGTCACACATTTATTAAATATAGTATATCAGGCAGATATAATTATTTAATATACCAAATGTATTGTATAGAATATTTTACTGAGGTATAAATTGATATATTCATCTCAAACTCATTAATAATTCATGAATTATCGTAGCCAATCCCAATCTCGTACCCAGACCCACGCGCTCCCATCAGCGCGTGGGTGCGCGTGGGTCTGGGTACGAAATTGAGCCAATCCAAGAACGTATACGTACCAATTACATGTACATGCATGAGTTTTGATACCCAATGAAAACCTGTAGGAAACTTCCTACTGAACTGCAGTACAGTGGCAGTACAGTGGAGTAGAGTAGAGTAGAATGGAGTGGAGTAGAGTGGAGTGGAGTAGAGTAGAGTGGAGTGGAGTAAAGTGGAATGGAGTAGAGTGGAGTGGAGTGGAGTGGAGTAGAATGGAGTGGAGTGGAGTGGAGTGGAGTGGAGTAGAGTAGAGTAGAATGGAGTGGAGTAGAGTGGAATGGAGTAGAGTAGAGTAGTAGAGTGGAGTGGAGTGGAGTGGAGTAGAGTAGAGTAGAATGGAGTAGAGTAGAATGGAGTAGAGTGGAGTGGAGTAGAGTAGAGTAGAATGGAGTGGAGTGGAGTAGAATGGAGTAAAGTGGAGTGGAGTAGAGTAGAGTAGAATGGAGTGGAGTAGAGTAGAGTAGAATGGAGTGGAGTGGAGTAGAGTAGAATGGAGTAGAGTGGAGTGGAGTGGAGTAGAGTAGAATGGAGTGGAGTAGAGTAGAGTAGAGTAGAGTAGAGTAGAGTAGAGTAGAGTAGAGTAGAGTAGAGTAGAGTAGAGTAGAGTAGAGTAGAGTAGAGTAGAGTAGAGTAGAGTAGAGTAGAGTGTAGTGTAGTGTAGTGGAGTGGAGTGGAGTGGAGTGGCTGACCATGCAACAGATGGGTATGATAGCAGTAAAGAGCCTGGGTACGAGGCTGCAGCAAAGCGCGCTACCACTGGCGCTAAGTAAGTGCGGTCAATGATCATGTCTTTTATACTTGCTTGTGGAAGTATTCATCAAGGCCATGAACGTTTTAGTGGTCAGTCTCGAGGAAAACAGTGCTCTTTTATGAGTATCAGCGCTGTTAACAGCACAAACTATTCAAGTGAACGATTGGAATTCATCTACTATCGACCGAGTCTTAGTGCAAGGAGACAATATGTACTTGAATGCTTTTCACAATGGTCTTATCCCACGTGAAGAATTGTTGTCGCTGAACAACCTACCAACTATTAACCAGGCAGCACTTCGTTGCGATAGTAACTTCTAGTTATAGCTAATATACCCAGTGCTGTGAGTAACTTCGTTACAAGTAACTAGTTACAGTAACTAGTTACACTTTTAAGTAACTGTAACTGAAACTAGTTACTTTTTCTGAAGAAGTAACTGTAACTATAACTAGTTACTTTTTGAAGAAGTAACTATAACTAGTTACTTTTTTAAAGAACTGTAACTAGTTACAATATTTGGTTCAAAAACGTGACTAGTATAGTTACTGATATTCAGTTGAAGATGTCATTCTTTCTTGATAAAAATGGTTTTGATATAATAATAAAGGTACATTATGTACACATTTGACTATTTCTGCTTAGTGACAACTATATTTAGGCATTTAGCTGTAAAAACATAATTATGGTACTGGCATCTAAAAACCAGTAATTTCTTTGTTGATTCTAGTAACACGGACAAAGGAATGTAACTTTGTAACTAGTTACACAATTTTTGAAGTAACTTTGTAACTGTAACTAGTTACTTTCTTTTCATTGTAACTTTTATCGGTAACTAGTTACTTTTCTAACGATGTAACTGTAACTAGTTACAAAAATTATGTAACTTTTACAGCACTGGATATACCAAGCCCGGTCGAATATACCCGAAAACGGTTCTATATAGCTCGGTTGGGACGATCTAGAACATTCTTTTTCTCTAAATATCCATTTCCCTCCCTGAGTTTCTCTATTACCACCCGCCAAACTAAGCAATCCAAAGTTCTGTATGCAAATTGAACTTCGAAAATAGAGTGACGAAAGACAAAACTTACTAACGCGATCATATTCCTAGGTCATAATGTCACTACACTGATCTTGCTCTCGAAGCCGCTTACTCTAACATTACTTTGACTCAACAGAAATAATAGCCAGACATTAAACACAGCTAATATACAGTACATTACAATGAACATTACAATGAATTTTGTTATGTTTATTTAACCACCGAACGGAAACTGTGCATCGTTTATTAAAGAACTCTTTTTTGTTGCCGGGCTTTTTAATAATTAGAATTGAATTTCGTTTTCAATGACAGCTCTGGCCGAAAACAAACAACATACCAGATAAGAATAATTGATCGTATCCAACCTCAACAAAAGGTAATCCTCGTTACGATTTCCTTGATAACTGTTCGTCGTTTCCTGTGCTCTTACAGTGCTTCAAGCGAGCATACGGAGCAGGCTGTTCTATAAGGACGCAAGCAGGGTGCCAATAACGTGCCGTGTGGCTATAACCTTCAGGTTATTTTTAATAAACGCAATTCATTTAACCGAAAGCGTGAACTGAATCAGCAGCGTGTTGACAACTCGATGTTTTCTCGCTCAAAGGAACAGGAATAGTTTGGCTTGAAGATTCGCGGTAAGTAGTTCAGTAGTCATAACCAAGACATTACAAAGCTGTGGGTCTAACCGTAAGACTAACTAATTACAACACTAACTAAATCAACGCAAAATTCATCCACAAGATTTTGACAATTTGTTATGCAAACATTAGGGATCCCCGCTGAGCAGAATACGGTCTTTGAAACGATTGCCAAAAATCGACGTTGATTTTAAAACATTTTGTTTGTCACAAGGTATTCAAAAATTGCCATTAAAGAGAAGATGTATCAACGAGGTTGTGGTTGAGATGGATGTCGCATGCCAGGGGATACGTTGTTTCTTTATCTCCGTGACAGCCACACACGCAGTTTGTTTTGTTTCAATATTGTTGAAGTATTCGCTTTAAGGGGTCATATGAAAGATTTTTCCAGATCAAATCTTGTCGCTATGCACACGTAAAGATGCGGTATAGAGATTGTAATAAGTCTGCACTTGCAGCTAGTAGCTTTGTTTCAGCTTGGCATTCAACTACACCGAAACGAAATACTGACGTTTCAAGCTGAGTTCATATACTCTGTTAAAGGGCTCCACTTGAAACATCAGTATTTCATTAACGTTATCAAAACTAATCTCATCTAAAACACTGCCTACACAACACACTACTTTTTACTCTGATGAAGGACTCTGCTTGAAACGTCAGTATTTCGTTATTAAAACTATTCTCAGCAGTTTACCATCTTTTCACTTTGCTCTATCTAAAACACTGCCTACACAACACTCTACTTTTTACTCTGATGAAGGACTCTGCTTGAAACGTCAGTATTTCGTTATTAAAACTATTTTCAGCAGTTTACCATCTTTTCACTTTGTTCTATCTGAAACACTGCCTACACAGCACTCTACTTTTTACTCTGATGAAAGACTCTGCTTGAAACGTCAGTATTTCGTTATTAAAACTATTCTCAGCAGTTTACCATCTTTTCACTTTGCTCTATCTAAAACACTGCCTACACAACACTCTAGTTTTTTATATAATTGTACAAGACAACTCGGCTATGAGAATGGAGTGTAAATGTTCTTTGAGCTATTTTACTGAGAAAAAATTCTGATTTCCCAAGTAGGACTCGAACCCACAACTTCTTGATCACTAGTGAGACCCTAACCATTGAGCCACTGAGACTCAGATGATTGTGTACAATATGTGTACAACCCACAACCTTCTGATGACCAGTGAGACGCTCTAACCATTGAGCTACTGAGACTCAGATGATTTGAACGTAGGTTGAACAATATGTGTACAACCCACAACCTTCTGATCACCAGTGAGATGCTCTAACCATTGAGCTACTGAGACTCAGATGATTTGAACGTAGATTGAATATGTGTACAACCCACAACCTTCTGATCGCCAGTGAGACGCTCTAACCATTGAGCTACTGTGACTCAGATGATTTGAACGTAGGTTGAATATGTTGACTCAGATGTTGAGTTCGATGACATTTTACATATACATGCTATGTGCAAGTATGCTATGCATGCGCATGTCATCATTGAGATCTAAATAATACTTGTAACAGGTTATTTCCAAGTTTGTAAGAAGTTGTTGTAATCAACATGCCTTTCGTAAATTATTCCAACAATTTGCTGCAACATTGTAACTAATTTCTACAAGGTCAAAGTTGATTGCTTGAATCCTATAACGCTGATTCAAATCTTTTGCGGCCTAAGAAAAGATTTCGTGACACCAATAGGTACTGATGTACTTAATTAGACATATCTGTACATCCTTTTTGAGTTAATCAATGTAAAATGACGTTAAACAATGTTAGACGGCTAGAAACATTTCACAATCACGTTGACGTTGAAAAATGTTTTGGTTACTGCGCGAAGAAACTCAAAAAATTTCTCGATATCAGCATCGTACCATAACTTCAGTTCTCATCAGTGAATTCCTGAATTTTCATTGCAACGAGTACAATCGTCTGGACTCTGGTGTTTGCCAAATTAAAATACGTAAGACGTTGGGAGTCGGATTCCGACAATTAAAAGGTTAATTGAGTTGCCATCAAATCCGCTGTCAACCTACTTGAGTTAAAGTGCTTATACCACTTGTGGGGTTTTAACAGCAAAAAAAAGTTAGTTAATAAGTTATTTTGCCGTTTTTGATTTACTTTAATAGTTTCTGAGATATAAGCCTTTAAACATGCCAATGTCGGCTTTTCGCCAAAAATTTCCGTCGTTCATTTTTAAGCACGGGAGCCTGGGACTCAGGAACCTAAGCCAACCGTTTTCTTAGTTGGGACTCTCGTGCGTACTGGAAAACGGGTGTGAGCTCGACATTTCGATTTTTCAGTCAAATATATGTGTTTTTTGTGAATCAATAAGCCGAAACGTAGTTGTTTTGGATTGACTCGTTCCTCAGTCCCAGGCCCCCAAGGTGTTAAAATGAACGACGGAAATGTTTGAGAATTGGCATGTTCAGAAGCCAATATGTCAGGAACTATTTGACTAAATCATAAAACGGCAAAATAACTTATTAACTGATTTTTTCCTGCTCTATTTAAATACGTTAAAACCCACAAGTGATATAAGCACTTCAATTAAATAAAAGTATAGTGTGCTGCATTTAAGGCATGGCCAAACGCTTTCAACATTTCATGCAACATCGTTCAATGTTCAAATTTCGTTCAACACCATTCAACACCATTCAACAACGTTCAATATCATTCAACAGGGTAGCCAAACGCTTTCAACATGTTGAATCACGGTTGAATTCAACAATATTGAACGATGTTGAATGAAATGTTGAATGCGTTTGGCCAGGCCTTTATAAGCAGTGTTGAACCGACGAAACAGAGAACGTGGCAGGCAGTCTAACGTTTCGAGCGAAGGCCATTCGTCAGAGAAATGTCGTCCCGTTTACAAAACTAAACTATATACGAAGAGTGAAATAAAAGTAGCGTGCTGCGTAGGCAGTGTTGAAACAACAATTGAAATATAGTAAGGTTAGATATACTGCCGAAACAGAGAACGTAGGAGTCTAACGTTTCCAGCGAAGGCCCTTCGTCAGAGGAAGGGCCTTCGCTCGAAACGTTAGACTCTTACGTTCTCTGTTTCGGCACTGTGAGTATATCAAACCTTACTATACTTCGATACTTGAGTTAAAGACCGCGAGCGGAGCGCCAGGATTTTGAAAGGGGGGGGGGGGGGAGCCGACATTTTGAAATCGGGAAATTTTGAAATCGAGAGTCGCTGAAATGCCATTTCCTGGCTTTTGGAGGAAGATTTTACAGACTCTAAAGGTTAAAAAACGTCATATAAAATACTCAAAACACGCAAACGTCATAGATACTCAAAATGCATACACTCAGTAGATTGAATACACTGTTTACAGTTTACTTCCTGACACAATATATTGCATCAGTTTTGTAGTTACATGTCTGTTGTTTTATATCAAAAAATCCCTGGATGCGGCTGATTACATTCGACGACGGAACACAGCAGTCACATTTCAATCATATCCATGCGGTGATTGAATTGACCTAGAATCCCGAAGTTTGCCAACGGGCTTTTATTTTTATTTTTTAGATTTATTTTTAGCCATCCGTGTTCGCACTCTGCCATATCAGGACCCCTTATAGCGAATCCCGCTTAGTTATATTAAACTACACAAAATATCAGTGCCCTGAAGACGATTGTTTTAATCAGGGTTAACTGTTTATTTTCCTTTAGCTTTCCGAGCTAAATTCATCTCATATCATTGATGTTTCAGAGTGCGCACTGACATGACATGAAGATTCTGGAAGATTCGATAACTATGTATCACTAAAGCCAGCGACGGTGTCCTGGGGTAGCTCATATTGCTGTATATCACTTCATATCAGGCTATCAACATTCATTAATATAAGGTAAGAGTTATTGTTGAATCTCTCACTTCGGTGACATGATACTTCAGTGTGTGACAAATTACCTTTCCTAAACCAGGGAGCAAAGTTAAAAGGTGGTAATTTTAATAACGAAATACTGACGTTTCAAGCAGAGTCCTTCATCAGAGTAAAGAGTAGAGTGTTGTGTAGGCAGTGTTTTAGATAGAGAAAAGTGAAAAGATGGTAAACTGCTGAGAATAGTTTAAATAACGAAATACTGACGTTTCAGGCGAAGCTCTTCATCAGAGTAAAAAGTAGAGTGTTATGTAGGTAGTCTTTTAGATACAGCAAAGTGAAAAGATGGTAAACTACTGAGAATAGTTTTAATAACGAAATACTGACGTTTCAAGCAGAGTCCTTCGTCAGAGTAAAAAGTAGAGTGTTGTGTAGGCAGTGTTTTAGATAGAGCGAAGTGAAAACATGGTAAACTGCTGAGAATAGTTTTGCCGATTACCAAATACTGACGTTTCAAGCAGAGCTCTTCACCCACATTTCACTCTGATGCAGGACTCTGCTTCAAATGTCAGCATTTCGTTATCGAAACTATTCTCAGCAGTTTACCATCTTTTCACTTTGCTCTATCTAAAACACTGCCTACACAACACTCTACTTTTTACTCTGATGAAGGGCTCTGCTTGAAACGTCAGTATTTCGTTATCAAAACTATTCTCAGCAGTTTACCATCTTTTCACTTTGCTCTATCTAAAACACTGCCTACACAACACTCTACTTTTTACTCTGATGAAGGACTCTTCTTAAAACGTCAGTATTTCATTATTAAAACTATTCTCAACAGTTTACCATCTTTTCACTTTGCTCTATCTAAAACACTGCCTACACAACACTCTACTTTTTACTCTGATGAAGGACTCTGCTTGAAACGTCAGTATTTCGTTATCAAAACTATTCTCAGCAGTTTATAGAATATTTCGATTATTAAGACGAAACTGGGGCCAGTTGTGAATATACAATATCAAGGCCTTCCAGCTAGGAATGCAGTGAGCTACAGACGCATGCAGTTACCAAGAGCTTAGTCAACGAATTCTGTATATATAATGGTGATAAAGTCGCGAGAAGAATTGAGTATCTTATAAGTAATATTTGCCATTTCAATCTTATTAAACTACAGCAACGAGGAAAAGTTGGAAGAGTCTTGTTCAAAGGTCAAGGGCTCTGTGCATCAATCTGATGGCATCTGTATCGATTGAGAATTTGTTGGAAGGATTGTCGCCAGAAGAACTCGATGAGTTGTCAGGAGATATTGATCCAGCCGCGGTGAGTGCACTACAAACTCCGTGTTTGATAACAGCGAAGGAGCCTGGGTTAATTAGGACGCGGGGGAGAGTGAAGGGGGAGGCGGAGTGAATGAAGGGAGGGAATGAAGGGAGGAGAGAAGGGAGGAGAGAAGGGAGGAGAGAAGGGAGGAGAGAAGGGAGGAGAGTAGGGAGGAGAGAAGGGAGGAGAGAAGGGAGGAGAGAAGGAAGGAGAGAAGGGTGGAGAGAATGGAGGAGAGAAGGGAGGAGAGAACGGAGGAGAGAAGGGAGGAGAGAAGGGAGGAGAGAAGGGAGGAGAGAAGGGAGGTATGCAGGGAGATATGAAGGAAGGAGAAAAGGGAGGTATGCAGGGAGGAGAGAAGGAAGGAGAGAAGGGAGGAGAGAAGGGAGGAGAGAAGGGAGGAGAGAAGGGAGGAGAGACGGGAGGAGAGAAGGGAGGAGAGAAGAGAGGAGAGAATGGAGAAGAGAATGGAGGAGAGAAGGAAGGAGAGAAGGGAGGAGAAAAGGGTCAAGAGAAGGGTCGAGAGACGGGAGGCGTGAAGGGAGGAGAGAAGGGAGGAGAGAAGGAAGGAGAGAAGGGAGGAGAGAAGGGAGGGTGAAGGGAGGAGAGAAGGGAGGAGAGAAGGGAGGAGAGAAGGGAGGAGAGAATGGAGGAGAGAAGGGAGGAGAGAAGGAAGGACAGACGGGAGGAGAGAAGGGGGGAGAGAAGGGAGGAGAGAAGGGAGGTATGCATGAAGGAGAGAAGGGAGTATGCAGCGAAGTATGAAGGGAGGAGAGAAGGGAGGTATGAAGGGAGGCATGAAGGGAGGAGAGAAGGGAGGCGTGAACGCATGAGAGAAGGGAGGAGAGAAGGGAGGAGAGAAGGGAGGAGAGAAGGGAGGAGAGGAGGGAGGAGATAAGGGAGGAGAGAAGGGAGGAGAGAAGGGAAGAGAGAAGGGAGGAGAGAAGGGAGGAGAGAATGGAGGAGAGAAGGGAGGAGAGAATGGAGGAGAGAAGGGAGGTATGCAGGAAGGAGAGAAGTGAGGAGAGAAGCGAGGTATGAAGGGAGGAGAGAAGGGAGGAGAGAAGGGAGGAGAGAAGGGAGAAGAGAGAAGAGAAGGAAGGAGAGAAGGGAGGAGAGACGGGAGGAGAGAAGGGAGGAGAGAAGGGAGGTATGCAGGGGGGCATGAAGGGAGGAGAGAATGAAGGAGAGAAGGGAGAGAATGGAGGAGAGAAGGGAGGAGAGAAGGGATGAGAGGTGGGAGGAGAGAACGGAGGAGAGAAGGGAGGAGAGAAGGGAGGAGAGATGAGAGGAGAGAAGGGAGGTATGCAGGAAGGAGAGAAGGGCGGAGAGAAGGAAGGAGAGAAGGGAGGAGAGAAGGTAATATGAAGGGAGGAGAGAAGGGAGGAGAGAAGGGAGGGGAGAAGGAAGGAGAGAAGGGAAGAGAGAAGGAAGGAGAGAAGGGAGGCGTGAAGGAAGGAGAGAAGGGAGGAGAGAAGGGAGGGGTGAAGGGAGGGGAGAATGGAGGAAAGAAGGGAGGAGAGACGGGAGGAGAGAATGAAGGAGAGAAGGGAGAGAAGGGAGGAGAGAAGGGAGGAGAGAAGGGAGGAGAGAAGGGAGGAGAGAAGGGAGGAGAGAATGGAGGAGAGAAGGGAGGAGAGAAGGAAGGAGAGAAGGGAGGTATGCAGGAGGGAGAGAAGGGAGGAAAGAAGGGAGGAGAGAAGGAGGAGAGAATGGAGGAGAGAAGGAGGGAGAGAAGGAAGGAGAGAAGGAAGGAGAGAAGGGAGGAGAGAAGGGAGGAGAGAAGGGAGGAGAGAAGGGAGGGTGAAGGGAGGAGAGAAGGGAGGAGAGAAGGGAGGAGAGAAGGGAGGAGAGAAGGGAGGAGAGAAGGGAGGTATGCATGAAGGAGAGAAGGGAGGAGAGAAGGGAGGAGAGAAGGGAGGAGAGAAGGGAGGGGTGAAGGGAGGAGAGAAGGGAGGTATGCAGGAAGGAGAGAAGGGAGGAGAGAAGGGAGGAGAGAAGGGAGGAGAGAAGGGAGGTATGAAGGGAGGAGAGAAGGGAGGAGAGAAGGGAAGAAAAGAAGGGAGGAGAGAAGGGAGGAGAGAAGGGAGGAGAGAATGGAGGAGAGAAGGGAGGAGAGAAGGGAGGAGAGAAGGAAGGAGAGAAGGGAGGAGAGAAGGGAGGAGAGAAGGGAGGAGAGAAGGGAGGTATGCAGGGAGGCATGAAGGGAGGAGAGAATGAAGGAGAGAAGGGAGAGAAGGGAGGAGAGAAGGGATGAGAGGTGGGAGGTGGGAGGAGAGAAGGGAGGAGAGAAGGGAGGTATGAAGGGAGGAGAGAAGGGAGGAGAGATGGGAGGAGAGAAGGGAGGTATGCAGGAAGGAGAGAAGGGCGGAGAGAAGGAAGGAGAGAAGGGAGGAGAGAAGGGAGGTATGAAGGGAAGAGAGAAGGGAGGAGAGAAGGGAGGAGAGAAGGGAGGAGAGAAGGGAGGAGAGAAGGGAGGAGAGAAGGGAGGAGAGAAGGGAGGAGAGAAGGGAGGAGAGAAGGGAGGAGAGAAGGGAGGAGAGGAGGGAGGAGAGAAGGGAGGAGAGAAGGGAGGAGAGAAGGGAGGAGAGAAAGGAGGGGTGAAGGGAGGAGGGAAGGGAGGTATGCAGGAAGGAGAGAAGGGAGGAGAGAAGGGAGGAGAGAAGGGAGGAGAGAAAGGAGGGGTGAAGGGAGGAGGGAAGGGAGGTATGCAGGAAGGAGAGAAGGGAGAAGAGAAGGCAGGAGAGAAGGGAGGAGAGAAAGGAGGGGTGAAGGGAGGAGGGAAGGGAGGTATGCAGGAAGGAGAGAAGGGAGAAGAGAAGGCAGGAGAGAAGGGAGGAGAGAATGGAGGAGAGAAGGGAGGAGAGAAGGAAGGAGTGAAGGGAGGAGAGAAGGGAGGAGAGAAGGGAGGAGAGAAGGGAGGAGAGAAGGGAGGAGAGAAGGGAGGAGAGAAGGGAGGAGAGAAGGGAGGAGAGAAGGGAGGATAAAAGGGAGGAGGCGTGAAGGGAGGAGAGAAGGGAGGTATGAAGGGAGGAGAGAATGGAGGATAGAAGGGAAGATAGAAGGGAGGAGAGAAGGGAGGAGAGAAGGGAGGAGAGAAGGGAGGAGAGAAGAGAGGAAAGAAGGGAGGAGAGAAGGGAGGAGAGAAGGGAGGCGTGAAGGGAGGCATGAAGGGAGGTGTGAAGGGAGGCGAGCAGGAAGGCGAGCAGGAAGGCGAGAAGGTTGGCGTGAAAGGGAGTATGAAAGAGAGTTGTATAGGGGTTGTATATAATTTAACTCGTATTTAAAAATTGTTCATTCAATATATAAATATATATATATTCTTTGTGGTTTTCAGCATGCTCAGGTTTCGGTGCGTACTCGGTATTACGACAGATCCCGACGATCAGCAAACAGATTTGATATTAAGTCCATGATCTCAGTAATGGAGAAGAAATCACAGGATTCCATCAAAGGCGACAATTATCTCGCGCTGAAATACAGAGAATGGCAAAACGAAGGAAAACCGAAAAAAAGACGTGACATAAAAGACGAAGATAAAGAGGTCACGAAACTTCCAGACGATATAGAGTCAATGCTAAAAGATATTGGTGATGACGATGTTGATGAGATCGCAGGTGTGTGCGGGTTGAAACTAGGAATTAATACTCAGGTGCCAACCTCGTACCCAGGACATTTTGGGTCCACGTTTGGGAGGTTGGCGGATGTGGCCCTGGCATCGGCTGATCGATTCTATAATCTCATTGGCCAGGGTTTAAAAACTTGATTAATTCAGATAGAGTATAATTCATTCAATTTGAATTGCAATAGATCCACGCTGTAAAGTTTACCGAAAGAATGGTAATTCTTTGTTCTGCGCATGTACGAAACTAATGTTTACATCTCTATTGAGAAAAAATATACTGATACCTTATTCAAGATTGTAAGCTTTTCTTGCTTCCTCTTCATTACTTGTACCCAAAACAAAACATTTTCAGAAGAAATTGAAGAAATCTCCTCGCCGAATCGCTTGGTTTTCTGTCATGTTGTTCCTAACGGTTTATACTGAGCTGAGTACTTCATGTAATTATCTATGAATTTCACGTTTGAGGGTCCTCATGTACAAAGATTCGGATCATGCGCAGAACGGACTGGACGGCACCTTTAAAGTCAAGAACAACATTAGATATATGTTTGTTCATGACATTTACATGTATCCTGGATAATCGTGGGAGTATCATGATGAATAATGCTAGCCAGTTGCTTTTATGATAAAGGGGTTCACATGAGTGATTCGGCAGAGCGTTAAATATTTCTCATTTATTATTCATGTATACGTATTACACAAAAACAAAGCACAAAGACCGCATAAATTTTCTTGCCAAAACAGCCATTTTCGCCGACCTGCCAACGTGGAGGCAAAATGCCCTGGGTACGAGGTTGCTCAGGTGCTAGGCTACACGCGTAGTAAAAACACTCGGGTTGTTCCAAGCCTGCAAGCCAGTTGTTATAAGGCTGGAGTAATTACTGTGAGACAGAGAACTTGGGCGGAGAATAATGATATTAGGTGTTACTATTTTTTTCTTTTTAGCTGTTCTGGGTTTGCACAGTCTGATAACACAAGAGCAAAGTTTTGCAGTGGAAAGTGAGAAATTGGGGGAAGCCATTAAAAAGTTTGGTCTCAAGAAACCAGGTCTGTCTGTCTGTCTGTCTGTCTGTCTGTCTGTCTGTCTGTCTGTCTGTCTGTCTGTCTGTCTGTCTGTCTGTCTGTCTGTCTGTCTGTCTGTCTGTCTGTCTGTCTGTCTGTCTGTCTGTCTGTCTGTCTGTCTGTCCGTCTGTCCGTCTGTCCGTCCGTTTCTCCGTCCGTCCGTCCGTCCGTCCGTCTGTCCGTCTGTCTGTCTGTCTGTTTGTTTGTATGTTGGTTAGTTGTTGTTGTTGTTGTTACTGTTGCTGCTGCTGTTGTCGTCGTCGACGTCGTGATTGTTGTTGTTATTACTGCTGCTGCTTCTGCTGTTGTTGTTGCTTGCTTCTTTTGTTGTTGATGATATTGCTTCTGCTGCTGTTGTTGTTGTTGCTTCTGCTGTTGTAGTTGTTGTTGTTGTTGTTGTTGCTTCTGCTATTGTTGTTGCTGTTGTTGTTCCTATTGTTGTTGTTGTTGGTGCTGTTGTTATTGCTGTTGTTGCTGCTATTGTTGTTGGTGCTGCTGTTGTTGTTGTTGCTACTGCTGTTGTCGTCGTCTCGTCGTCGTGATTGTTGTTGTTGTTGTTGTTGCTATTACTGTTGTCGTCGTCGTTTCTCGTCAAGTAGTTAAAACTAATCATAAAATCAATTCCCAGGTATCGTGCAAGGCAAAAGACCCAAATCAATGCCTGACATTCTGCAGACGCCAGATACAATTCAAATATCAGAAATTCTCAGCAGACTGAGAAAAGGAGACGAAAGTTTAAAAGAAATTGCAATGAATAATTCCAAAGATGTCGACCAGGTTTTGATCGAGGTCGCCCGACTCCTCAAGACGAACACTTCCGTTCGTAAGCTCTCCATGGCCAACACACAAATGAAATCGATCATTTGCTTGGTAAGATAACAACTAATTTTATAACATAGATGTGATATAACGGCATTTCTGATTGGCTAACGCTGAGATAATCCCCACATATTATATATGAGTGACCGCTGACCAAGTATCTATTACATAGATAGCGCGCGCAGAACCAGTCAAGCTCAGACCACGCTGACAAGACTTTGATGAGCGCTGATATAATACCACGTATTATAAGCGCGCGCAAACCAGTCAAGCTCAGACCACGCTGACAAGACTTTGATGAGCGCTGAGATAATCCCCATATATTATAGTGAGTGTGCTGACTAGCATTGTCTGCTTTTTTACCTTGCATGCCACCAACTCTTACGCTTTTTTCGTGCTCTCCGAACTTCCCGCGTGCATCCATAACTCGATGGAGCACGCCAAACCATGAACCATTTGTTAAATTTGCAACTCCACCCGCCGTTTCACATGAATCGTTCTCCTAGCCACAGTCTACCTATTGTAGTTATCATCTGAGTTCTTGTAGCTCAATGGTTAGAGCGTCTCACTGGTCATCAGAAGGTTGCAGATTGTACACATATGTAACCTTCACTCACCATCTGAGTTCTTGTAGCTCAATGGTTAGAGTGTCTCACGGGTCATCAGAAGGTTAAAGGTTGTACACATATGTAACCTTCACTTATCTTCTGAGTTCTTGTAGCTCAATGGTTAGAGTGTCTCACGGGTCATCAGAAGGTTACAAGTTGTACACATATGTAACCTTCACTCACCATCTGAGTTCTTGTAGCTCAATGGTTAGAGTATCTCACTGGTCATCAGAAGGTTACAGGTTGTACACATATGTAACATTCACTTACCATCTGAGTTCTTGTAGCTCAATGGTTAGAGTGTCTCATTGGTCATCAGAAGGTTACAGGTTGTACACATATGTAACCTTCACTAACCATCTGAGTTCTTGTAGGTTGTGTACATATGTAGCTTTGTCTGTAGCCAACCGTACAAAGCTGTCGTTTTTTCTCTCGTTTTAATTAATATAGAACTTCGTCGAAACAATGAAAGTCAATAGAACGTTGGAATCCATAAATATGGAGTCAAATTATTTGACTGGTGACGTAATAGCGGTACGTCATCATTTTATATGCTGATTTATAAAATAAGGTGTCCTCTACACACGCTCTGATTGGCTGGGCTCCGGGCATTTATAAGAGTATGAAGATCATGAATGACGTAAAATGGCGCAGGATGACGTAGGATGGCGTCACCTGGCGGGAAAAGTCAGCCAGCTTTCAAAACTATCCCACTTTTAGTTCCTGCTTACTTTTAGTTTTACCATGGATAGTAAAATGAGTGGATTGGAAACTAATAGTCACGTGAGGTGTTTCCAGGCCGCCGATTGGCTGAAAAGCGTTTTTCTTTGCTCGAGAGATGTTGAAACCTAGTTGCAAATTGTGATGTCACGAATGGCGTGAGTACGCTTGTTTTACTGAGGTTTTTAGTGAACTTTTCTTCAAATTCTTCATATCCTCACATTCAGATGACTATGTTGACGTTTCAAATTATTTTATCGCCTTACAAACCTGCCTAAGCCACAATCGAGCGTTCGGGGTAAGCGTTGTTGATCTTTGTTTTGATGATTCCTGTGTTGTTTTGAAGAAACTGGCGTCCCCGAATTGTGCTTTGTTTTGCTCGGAATTTGGGATGCATATTTTAACTAGTAAACCTTGATATCTTCTTCTAAAACGAGTAAGAATAGACGGACAGTTTGTCGCATTGTGGCTTTGTCGTATTTACAGACAATTCGATTATCATTTTAGGCTGTATTAATCCCAAACTTTGAATATACTCGGGTTTTTTAAGCTTGTCAATTGCAACCAGGTTGTTATGCTCACGCCATCAAGTTTCCAATCCAGTCTTTTTACTATCCATGGTTTTACTATCCGCTCCTGTGCATATGTACTCTTATAAAGGAACGTTTGACGTGATTTGAACACGAAAGAAGTGTAATCGTGGCTCTACTCAACTTCTTTCGTGTTCAAATGACGTCAAACGTGCCTTTATAAGAGCACATATGCACTGAGCTTTATGTTTGATAATTTTATTTATTAATTATAACGCAGTATCAAACTGCATGAAGCTGGTTGTACAAAGCTTGAATAGCCTATCTGGTCGTTAACAACCTAATTTTAATTTTAACCACTGAATAGCGACTTAATATGCATCTGATAGTGCTATTGTTAAGTTAAGTTTTTAAGTAATATTTATCAAATTCATTAATAATTCATGACGAAAATTCAAAAGAAATGAATGTTTAATCAGCATCTTTAACTACGGATAAAACATTGATTAATAAAACATCAAGGTTTTATCAAAGTTAATAGGCACTAATGCCTCAAATTGAGCTTTTTCGGACTGTAAATTATCTTATCTAACCTTTCCTACGACTCTTAAACAAAGTGTTCATCATTTGCACTTATATAGAATTTGATAATATATGAATCGCGTCTAAAACATGAGCAGCAGTGTTTTATCAGAATTAAAACACGAGGCGATAACCGAGTGTTTTAGATCTGATAAAACACGTACTGCGAATGTTTTAAATAGCTTCATTTGGTAATGTTTTGGTACGTTCCTTGGCGTAGTAACTTTGGAAAATAACGTTGTCTAAGCCGAGAAAATCAAAGCTAAAATTTATGTAAATCAGGAGGTTTCTTTATCAGATATAAAACCACGGACATGGTACTGATTTCCTTTGTGTTTTCCTCATGAATTATTAATGCGTTTTTGAAGTAAATCAGGAGGTTACTTTATCAGGTATAAAACCACGGACATGGTACTGATTTCCTTTGTGTTTTCCTCATGAAGTATTAATGAGTTTTTGAAGTAAATCAGGAGGTTACTTTATCAGGTATAAAACCACGGACATGGTACTGATTTCCTTTGTGTTTTCCTCATGAATTATTAATGAGTTTTTGAAGTAAATCAGGAGGTTACTTTATCAGGTATAAAACCACGGACATGGTACTGATTTCCTTTGTGTTTTCCTCATGAAGTATTAATGAGTTTTTGAAAGCATTGATAACATTTTCACTCGCCAGACCAAAAATCCCAAACTCTTTCTGGACGCACTGGCTAAATGCCAGATCAGAGGGAAAATTCCCCGACGGAAAAGACATGTCCACTATTGCTTTTGATATACATTCTATTTATATTGTTTTGGTGAACGTGTACCTTCAAGTTAATCTTTTGTCTTTATTTTACATGAACGTACTCCTGGAAAATAAGAAAATGTTGTGCTTAGAAATAAAAAGAAAGGCAGACAACGAGAGCAGATAAGATAAAACGTAAGAAATATTTATATAACGAGATTTTTCATTGTTTCAGTAGAAGCTGATGCATGTCCTTGAAGATAATAAAACACTACGAGAATTAAGATTGGCAAATCAAGTAAGATTTTATTTTTACTTCACTCCACTCTGCTCTACTCTGCTCCACTCTACTCTACAACACTTCACTCTACTCCACTCTACTCCACTTCACTCTACTATACTCTACTCCACTCCACTCCACTCTACTCTACAACACTCCACTCTACTCTACAACACTCCACTCTACTCTACAACACTTCACTCTACTCCACTCTACTCCACTTCACTCTACTATACTCTACTCCACTCCACTCCACTCCACTCTACAACACTCCACTCTACTCTACAACACTTCACTCTACTCCACTCCACTTCACTCTACTCCACTCCACTCTACAACACTTCACTCTACTCCACTCTACTCTACTCCACTTCACTCCACTCCACCCCACTCTACTCTACTCCACTTCACTCTACTCTACAACACTTCACTCTACTCCACTCTACTCTACTCCACTCCACTCTACAACACTTTACTCTACTCCACTCTACTCCAGTCCACTCCACTCCAGTCCAGTCCAGTCCACTCCACTCCACTCCACTCCACTCCACTCCACTCCACTCCACTCCACTCCACTCCACTCCACTCCACTCCACTCCACTCTACTCTACTCCACTCCACTCTACAACACTTCACTCTACTCCACTCTACTCCAGTCCACTCCACTCCAGTCCAGTCCAGTCCACTCCACTCCACTCCACTCCACTCCACTCCACTCCACTCCACTCCACTCCACTCCACTCCACTCCACTCCACTCTACTCTACTCCACTCCACTCTACAACACTTCACTCTACTCCACTCCAGTTCACTCCACTCCACTCCACTCTACAACACTTCACTCCACTCTACTCCACTCCAGTCCAGTCCACCCCACTCCACTCTACTCTACTCTACTCCACTCCACTCTACAACACTTCACTCTACTCCACTCCAGTTCACTCCACTCCACTTCACTCCACTCCACTCCACTCCACTCCGCTCCACTCCACTCTACTCCACTCTACTCCACTCTACTCCACTCTACTCCACTCCCCTCTACTCCACTCCACTCTACTCCATTCCACTCCACTCCACTCCTTTTGGTTTCATTTCATCTTATCTCATTTCATTCTCGAAATCAAGGCCTGCACTGGAGGTTTCAAGTCAGAACAAGCAATCTCGAAATCTCTCGATGCCAATCACAATTTGAAACGCTTTGGTTATTTCTTCGAAACACGAGGTCCCATGATGCTCGCTGCTCAGTCACTTCTGAGAAACAACGATGAAGGTTAGTGTCTTATATTTCCGTTCGGTCTTTACGTAATATTTATACAATACCCTGGTTGCTATGCGTGTTTTCATTGGTTGTTGACCATGATCTATTAGAGGACAGACACATTGTCACGTCAGATCACGTCAGCTGACCTGCTTTTTGCCTTCTTCATGCCCCAAAATCCGGCAAGAGTTTCGACAAAAACCTTTTAAATTTTTATTGTATAAAACAAATAGATTCCATTTTTTGTTGTCTGTTCAGTTATAGATGCACAGAAGACGTAACAACGTGGTAAGAACATCAGTGACCCACTCGACTGCGTCTCGTGGGCCATTTTTTTGTTCTTACCACGTTGTGACGTCATCTGTGCATCTATAACTGAACAGACAACGGCAAAATGGAATCTATTTGTTAAATATATCATACATCTTACAATGGTTACATCTGGAAGTTACATCATACACGAGAAGCCGTTTATTATCTGATTTGAAAACACCGAGAAGTGTGTTGAAAAACGAGGCGATAGATAGCCGAGTAATAAATAAATAGCCAGAATAAAATACTAAAGACTCGTCGTCAGGCTTCAAAGTGTTAAAGAGATAGGTTTTAACACTTTGAAGCCTGGAGCTCTCCCTGTGCTGAATAAAATCGTCTGGCGTTAGCCAGAATAAAATACTAAAGACTCGTCTTCAGGCTTCAAAGTGTTAAAGAGATAGGTTTTAACACTTTGAGACCTGGACCTCTCCCTGTGCTGAATAAAATCGTCTGGTGTTAGCCAGAATAAAATACTAAAGACTCGTCTTCAGGCTTCAAAGTGCTAAAGAGATAGGTTTTAACACTTTGAGGTCTGGAGCTCTCCCTGTGCTGAATAAAATCGTCTGGTGTTAGCCAGAATAAAATACTAAAGACTCGTCTTCAGGCTTCAAAGTGTTAAAGAGATAGGTTTTAACACTTTGAGACCTGGACCTCTCCCTGTGCTGAATAAAATCGTCTGGTGTTAGCCAGAATAAAATACTAAAGACTCGTCTTCAGGCTTCAAAGTGTTAAAGAGATAGGTTTTAACACTTTGAGGTCTGGAGCTCTCCCTGTGCTGAATAAAATCGTCTGGTGTTAGTCAGAATAAAATACTAAAGACTCGTCTTCAGGCTTCAAAGTGTTAAAGAGATAGGTTTTAACACTTTGAGACCTGGACCTCTCCCTGTGCTGAATAAAATCGTCTGGTGTTAGCCAGAATAAAATACTAAAGACTCGTCTTCAGGCTTCAAAGTGTTAATCTTTTATTCAATATTGTTTTGTCTTCTGTAGTTCGAAAAAAGCGAAAAAGTGTTCACTCTATGTATCAGGAAAGTGTGTAAGTCCCAGGTCACTGTTGCTCCAAGGACTCACTACAAACGACTTGCACTTGCCACCAGAATGACGTTTGACCCGCGACAACAAAGTTTAAGCCTACGGTTATCAAAACTCGGAAAGTATCGTCAACTACCGTAAACCCCATCGTCGTTAAATCATCGTCTACCATCGCCGAATGAGTTTTTCCAGTATCTCAGCAATCTCGTATGTTAGATAACCTTTACGGTTAATACGTCTTTTTCCCTCGTAAAATAAAGTTTTATTCTATTCTATTCTATTCGTTCCCAGAGCCCACGTTCCCCACCCGGGAAACGAGACTGGGATAATCCGTTTCAAATCGTTACGTTATTGGCTGAATAGTGAGCATGAGTTGGTCTGAAGTGACCGGAAGTAGAATTAATAAAACCAAAATAACAAAGATGTCGGACGACAAGACTCATGCAGTGAAGACGTTGCCGCGATCGATATCTTCGCCGTATGTGTGTAGATGCTGTAATTCGAGCTTCGCCAGCAACCCCATTGACTTGTTTGGGGAAAAGTCAAACAAGGAGAACATACTATCCAGATTCCGCTCGGATATTTACGCAGAGAACCTCAACCGGAATAACAAGAATCCTGTGATTTGAAACGGATTATCCCAGAGTCTCTCGTTTCCCGGGTGGGGAACTGGGAACGAGATTGGTATATCAGTAGACACTTGGAAAGCTGCATGTACAGGGTGTCCCCAAAAAAATGCCCTCCATCCGTTTTTGTACTGCATCTTCTTAAATTTAGGTACAGGAAGTAAATTTTTATATCACGCCGAAAGCCCATCACTCCTTCTTTGTTGTGTGAAATTTTCAGAGCTAAATAGTTATCTACTCGCTTCCTGGAGTCATTTAAAGAGGCAACATCAAAATTTGAACTTGTCCAAGTTATGCAAATTATCTATGCTACCTACAGATTTGGAAAAATACAGGGTGTCCCAAACAAATGTCGCCCATGCCATTTTTGACCACAGCTTTGTTTGAGTGCGGAATACAAGTTTGAATACATATGCATGTGAAAACTGACCACAGGGGAATAAAGTTTGATTCCAAATGAAGCAATGCGGCATCAAATCATGTGGGGTTCCTTGGGGGTAATAACAATGCTCATGAGAGTTCCATGCACATGTTTGCCATGTAGGCAGAAGTGCACTTTACTTCATCCGTCTTAAGATGGTTGGACAACAATTCACTCCCGAGGAAAGAGCATTCATGGTACTTTCCTATCATGAAACAAGAAGCCCAAAAAGGACAAGGGAAGCCTTTAGGAGAAGATTTCCAAATCTTGACGTAGCATACATAATTTGGACAAGTTCAAATTTTGATGTTGTCTCTTTAAATGACTCCAGGAAGCGAGTAGATAACTACTTAGCTCTGAAAATTTCAGACAACAAAGAAGGAGGGATGGGCTTTCGGCGTGATATAAAAATTTACTTCTTGTACCATAATTAAAGAAGGTGCACCTCATAAATGGATGGGGGCATTTTTTTGGGACACCCTGTATAAATGTAATACATCCAACACGAGTCAGCGTTCTTCCTCTGATTTCTAAATACAGCCAAGCAGGTTGAGAATACGAGGCGAAGCGGAGTTTAACTTTTTTTAATCAGCTTGGCTGTATTTAGACATCGGAGGATGAACACTGACGAGTGTTGGATATAGCTTCTCAAACGAATCTATATTTTAAAAGAAAATCGACCTCAAAGATTGCTAAACTTGACCATAATCTTTCCTCGGTTTCTAAATACTGATTAAATATTGATTTCTTTTGAATTTTCCTCATGAATTATAAAAGAATTTGAGAGTAGTATGTAATATTAATTGTGATATAGCTGACATTTACTACTGGATGCATGGCTTAAGTATTTCTCTTCAAGCTAATTGAATTCTCTAAAACCTTCGGCCCACTGCCTTCCCCCAAAAATTTAAAACAACGTTAAATGCACAGCGTCAGGTACAAAATTACCTGGCGCTATACCTGAAGTAAAATCATCTGGTGTTAGACAGAGTAAAACAATAAAGGGACTATTTTTGGCCAGCTCAGGCAGGAATGGGTTAATCACTTGTTAACTCATTGCTGCCTAGGATGGCTGAGGGTTCTCTCTTTGATGAGTAAAATCATCTGGTGTTAGACAGAGTAAAACAATAAATGGACCATTTTTGGCCAGCTCAGGCAGGAATGGGTTAATCACTTGTTAACTCATTGCTGCCTAGGATGGCTGAGGGTTCTCTCTTTGATGAGTAAAATCGTCTGGTGTTAGACAGAGTAAAACAATAAAGGAACCACTTTTGACCAGCTCAGGCAGGAATGGGTTAATCACTTGTTAACTCATTGCTGCCTAGGATGTCTGAGGGTTCTCTCTTTGATGAGTAAAATCATCTGGTGTTATAGACAGAGTAAAACAATAAAGGGACCATTTTTGGTCAGCACAGGCAGGAATGGGTTAATCACTTGTTAACTCATTGCTGCCTAGGATGTCTGAGGGTTCTCTCTTTGATGAGTAAAATCATCCGGTGTTAGACACAGTAAAACAATAAAGGGACCATTTTTGGCCAGCTCAGGCAGGAATGGATTAATCACTTGTTAACTCATTGCTACCTAGGATGTCTGAGGGTTCTCTCTTTGAGAAGTAAAATCATCTGGTGTTAGACAGAGTAAAACAATAAAGGAATCATTTTTGACCAGCTCAGGCAGGAATGGGTTAATCACTTGTTAACTCATTGCTGCCTAGGATGTCTGAGGGTTCTCTCTTTGACGAGTAAAATCATCTGGTGTTAGACACAGTAAAACAATAAAGGAACCATTTTTGGCCAGCTCAGGCAGGAATGGGTTTAATAACTTTCAAAATAAAATTATTTGTATTTAAACTACTAGAAAACAAACAACTGTCATATATGCGAGATATAATTCTTATTAAAAACAGACAAAATAAATTACTATAAATATCTATTCCTATAGTTTGATGTGTGTGTCGCCAAGATTCCATGTAAATATTTATCATTTGGAATAAAAATGTTGTCGTATTAAAATTAATGTAATCACATATAATTATAGCAAAACAGCTGACATTTTCTCAAGGAAAATTTTGAGTGTAGAATATATACATTATAAGACCAAACCGAGATTGTATATCAATATCTGTAATCGGCTTTATGACCAGAATAATCAAACTTTTTGCCACGAAATGACTGATTTATGAACACTGCCTGAATAAAATCGAATACTTGAGATGAATAATCACAGTTTTAATGAAAAAATATTATATCCGCTCGTGAACTAGAATGCATGCATGACGAAAGTTTCGGACGTTAACTAACTGTATCGATCTTGTATCGATCATTCCATTGAATTATTAAATATATCCAGAGTTTAGAAGATTAACAACAATATTTTTGGTTAATATACATGTATACAGCAAGAATATGCGATCATCCCGTGATGACAAATGGTAGTAACTCGTCGTTTTGTTTCAGTTCATATGCCGTTCATCGCATTCGTTGTTCAGATTTCTTGAAAAGCCCCTGTTGTAATATGTTGTGACAAATTCACAACTACTAGCAAAGTTCACAAAGTTTTTGAATTTTGTACTATAAGGAGTTTTCATCAATAAACCATTTGAAGGCAAAAAGTTTGAATGTTTTGAACGTCAAACATTCTGCTAAACAGAAACAACGTCTTCAGAAGTGTTAAATAAAAGAAAAACGTTCGTTGAGTCCGTGAGGATGAATGGTACCAAAAAATGAGACGCTTTTCTAGTCTTTTGCGGCTGTCATTACCGCCAGAAATGGGTGAGATGGCACAAACTTTCATGTCTGAAATACAATGGTTGGCACTATTAAAATGTCGGGCGACAGGCTTGTCAAGATCATTGTTCCTCACAGAACGAAGATGTTCAGCAAACATGTCAGATAAACGTCTGCCAGTTTCACCGATGTAAAGCATGCAACATTTATTGCAAGAAATACAGTAAATGATGTTGGAAGAGATGCAAGTAAAATTATGCTGAATAACAAAATTAGATTTAGGTCCCAAAATACATGTAGCGGAGTTAAGAAAGGAACACGTGTAACAACGGGTACGGGAGCAAGAAAAGGTACCCGCTGGTGCCAGTAGATTTTTTGAAAAATCGCTCGAAACATTAGACTCCTACGTTCTCTGTTTCGGCAGTATATCAAACCTTACTATATTTCGATTGTTGTTTCAACACTGCCTACGCAGCACACTACTTTTATTTCACTATCTGATTACAAGAGTTTAATTCTCCCTTCTTATAAAACAAAAGCAAGCGGCGTGCGAAAATAACTGCCAAAGACAGTTGTTAAAAAATGAGACGCATGCGCAGCTGCGCGCAGAAACTCGAGCGCTTCCCTATAGCAACTGGCCATAAAGATGGAATCATTATTGTGTGGACAGTGCACACAGGTGGAGAATAATGATATTAGGTGATATATACTTAACTTGGCCATGTACACGCGTAAAAATCTCGCAAGTTGTTACAGCATTGTTGCCTGAACAATGCTGTAACAACTTGTTGACATATGTGAACAACATTGGTAAATGAACAACATTGTTCATCATTGTTTCAACAAGTTGTTACAGCTTGATGAAATAACAACCGTTGTTCACGCATGTTGTGACAACCGAAGAACGTGTTGATACATCAACCATGTTCACTATTGTTGTAACATTGTTGTTCATCGTTGTTACTTCGTCATGCTGTTACAACATGTTGTATCATGTGCGAACAACGTTGTTGGCTATAAAAAATGTGCTGTTGGAACAACTTGTTCATGACTATTGATTTATCCGTGAACAAGTTGTTCGAACCATAAGTGAACAACTTGTTGACAACTTGTTCACGGCGAGCAGCACAACATTGTTCACGGCGAGCAGCACAACATTGTTCACGCCTGTTGACAACCGTGAACAAGTTGTGCGTGTTTACGCGTGTAGCTCAGTCGATAGAGCGTCAGACTAGTAAACTGGTGACTTATTGAATGATCTTGGCTGGGAAAGACTAGCTTAAGAATATAGAAGAATTACACCACTTGCTAGTACGTTGATGTTTAAAATTTACAACAACCTTTCTCCATTGTATTTGAAAAAAAATTTAGCAATACATCTAGTGTACATTCTTACAATCTCGTTCCCTTTTCTGTCCGAATCGGTCTTTAGTTTTTTATTCTGGCTAACGCCAGACGATTTTGTTCACCTCTGGGGAAGCCCTCGGACAGGAATGAGTTATAAACTATCTCTCTAACTCTTTCCTGTCCGAATTGGTCTTTAGTATTTTATTCTGGCTAACGCCAGACGATTTTATTCACCTCTGGTGAAGCGCTTGGACAGGAGTGAGTTTGGAGCCAAATGCAGGCTTTAAGTGTGAATGTGAGATTGGGACGAAACTGGACCAAGATGGAATCTTGCGTGCATAGATGCCTTTAAAGAGGGTAAGTTATCCACATTTAAACAGCAAACATCATGAATTGGAGTTGATTGACAAGAGTTTGTATGAGAGTTGTACGACTCTCGTTGCTCCAGGTCAAACCAAAATGAAAGTCGATGAGAGTTGGGTGACAGAAGTTTGTATGAGAGTTGTTATACGACTGTCATTGCTCCAAGTCAAACCAAGATAAGAGACGACGAGAGTTGATATTTTTTACAAAAATAGTCATATATGTATATTGGTTTCCAAATCTTTTAGAATTTTTTATGTTGGCGGATGCTGATGCCGCTAAGATTTACCAACTTCAGACCGATGAAATCAATGTTGAGCCGTTTCCCATCAAGTTTATTGCAAACCTTAGCCGACCATTTGCTCTGGAGTTTGATCCAGTCGAAGACAGAGTATACTGGACGGACGTCACGTAATACATCGTAGAATAATCTGTACTAGAATAATCTCTCTAAGCAAACCCATGATAGCCAGAGAGCTAAGTTACACGACTTCTTTGAAACGTGCAGCGCCATTTTTGCATAAAAAATATATTTTATTGCAGTGGGAGTGTTATTACAGGCTGCAATTTGTTGCGTAACGTTTCAAAAAGTAGAAACTGCTTCTACTCTCTCTGCATGCAACTCGCAACGCAAATTTTCGCCTGCGAGACTAGTTGGAAATAAGGAGTGTCATACGGAGCAACCTTCCTTGGAACTTGCAATGCACTACACCATGCGTGGGTTGCAAGTAGGAAAGAAATGCCTTGTGTAACACAACCGTTAAAGTGCATATAAATCCAAATTTTTATCATCTGAATACGTTATACATAGAGCAAACAGTTGTTCAGTGAAATATTTTTTTAATTGGAGCTATTCTTCAATGTTGTTTGGCGATTCGCATTTCTAGTATGGTAATGAGATGACGTCTATGTAGGCATTTGGCTTTCTTTCTCTTTTTGGCAACATAAACTACCTGAGAATTTTTGTGGAAAAACTCGTACAATATGGAACATGTTGTTCAAACACACCACTAATGGAAGAATTGGGTCATGTCACTCCTGCAAATAAATATTGTATAGATAATGATGGCTACTTTGGCGTCATCTCATATTCTCATTACCATTTTGAAAACAACAATCTGATTCTCTATATTAAAGCAATAAAGGTTGCTCCAATCTAAAAAATATTCCGTTGTTCAACTATTTGCCAAAGGTAGAACGTATTTAGATGATAAAAAATGTGGGGTTATATGCACTTTTAAAAACTCATTAATCAATTCATGAGGAAAATTCAAAAGAAATTAAAGTTTAATCAGTGTCTTTATACGTGATAAAGATACCTCCTGATTTACATAAACTTTAGCTTTGATTTTCTCGGCTTAGACAAGGTTATTTTTCAAACTTACTACGCCAATCAACTTACCAAGTGGTTCGTTTTTGAAGCCGTTCAATAAACTCGCAGTTCGTGTTTTATCAGATATAAAAACACTCGGCTTCGCCTCGTGTCTTTATATCTGATAAAACACTCCTGCTCGTTTATTAAACAGTACTTGACGAAAATTCAAAAGAAATGAATGTTTAATCAGCATCTTTAAATACGGATAAAACATTGATTAATAAAACATCAATGTTTTATCAAAGTTAATAGGCACTAGTGGCTCAAATTCAGCTTTTTCTGAGTTAAAATGATCTTATTTAACCTCTTCTACGACTCTTAAACAAAGTGTTCATCATTTACACTTACAATTTGATAAGTAAATTAAATGCCCATAAAGATCGGCCGCTCATATTTTAACTATTACTTAAAAAAACTCATTAATAATTCATTAGAAAAACACAAAGAAAAATCATAACCGTATCGTGGTTTTATATGTGATAAAACATTCTCCTGATTTACATAAACTTTAGCTTTGATTTTCTCGCCTTAGACAACGTTATTTTTCAAAATTACTACGCCTACGAACTTACCAAATGGTGATCGTTTTTAAAGCCATTCAAAACACTCGCAGAACGTGTTTTATCAGATCTAAAACACTCAATTCAATTCAATTCAGATCAGTTCAATTGAATTCAATGCAATGCAATGCAATGCAATGCAATGCAATGCAATGCAATGCAATGCAATGCAATGCAATGCAATGCAATGCAATGCAATGCAATGCAATGCAATGCAATGCAATGCAATGCAATGCAATGCAAATCAATGCAATGCAATGCAATGCAATGCAATGCAATGCAATGCAATGCAATGCAATGCAATGCAATGCAATGCAATGCAATTCAAATCAAATCAAATCAATTCAATTCAATTCAATCCAATTCAATTCAATTCAATTCAATTCAAATCAAATCAATTCAATTCAATTCAATTCAACTCAACTCAATTCAATTCAATTCAAATCAATTCAATTCAATTCAATTCAAATCAATTCAATTCAATTCAATTCAAATCAATTCAATTCAATTCAATTCAAATCAAATCAATTCAATTCAATTCAATTCAATTCAATTCAACTCAATTCAATTCAATTCAAATCAAATCAAATCAATTCAATTCAATTCAATTCAAATCAATTCAATTCAATTCAAATCAATTCAATTCAATTCAATTCAAATCAATTGAAATCAAATCAATTCAATTCAATTCAATTCAATTTATTTCATTTCACTTCACTTCATTAAACTCATTCCTATCGCTTTTAATCCTTAGTTTTCTTAGTAATACTTGTTGTAATATAATTGTAATTATTATTCTTATTTCTATTTTTGCATGTTTGATGTTCTTTGATACCATATATCATATGCTGTATTTGTAATCGGGTGACCATTCTTGAGGGAATCTTGAATTCTGTTTATGGGTGTTGGTGGCACAGTGGTTAGTACACGTGCCTTTCACCTCTGCGAGCTGGGTTCGATTCCTGCACGGTGCAGTTATCTGATTAAAATAATTCACCTTGGCCGCATGTGAGAAGAGTGCTTCCAGTTTAACTCTACCAAACACCACTGGTTTCCTCCGGGTACTCCGGTTTCCTCCTGTAGTAACACTGGACCAATGAGGGTGGGCCCTTACTGGACCTCTGAGGATAACAGTTTAGATATAACTGCTAGAGTTATCCAGTATAAATAAGGTTAGTTTAGTTTAGTTTAGTTTAGTTTATGGTATACCCTAATACATTCAATTGTTTTTGTAATACATAATTGATATGTATTGAATTTTAATAAATCTAAATCTAAAAATCTAAATACACTTCACTTCATTCCGTATCGTTTCATTTCATTTCATCTCATCTCTAATCACCGCCCAATATCAACACAATCTAGTTTTATTATATGGAGAAGAGTATTTTACTAGCAACTAAAATACTCGTAGAATCCATATTTCACTACATGCGGGAACCGAGTGGCGTATTTCTCGTATATGTAACGCTCGCGAGTGACATATCGACAAATCAAAGTTTACGCCATTTGCCGTAAGTTTCGAATCAAGTAAATTTGAGCCAGTAACTTCTCTTAATTCAGTTTTTCACGTAAAATGACGTATTCGAATAAGCTGTTGTATTTTTCATTTGTATTTTCTAAAAGTTTTAGGTCAAGCAGTTGTAGTTTTTGCATTAAACTCAGTTTATCAACATCACTTCCACGCATAATTTCATTGTCCATATAATAAATAGAACATTACACGGTTGCTCAAAGATATGGATTTTATGTTCTCGTGGCAAGAGCAATATCTCACTCGTTAGCTGCGCTCACTCGTGAGATATTGTCCTTGCCAATCCATATCTTCTCGCCACCGTGTAATATCCCCTTTTTATTAATTTTGTTTTCGTAGATCCAATTATAGTCTAATTCAAATATCTTTCAAATATCAAAGCGGATTTTTGTTATCTGTTCAACGTACAGCCATTTCCTTTATCAAAACAGCTTAAATATTCATATTTTTTACGTAAAGTATCATAAAAAATCACCGAAAACATCTCTCCTTTCTCTGTGGAAGAGTTTGACTACAGACAAGGCTAACAAACGAAGCCATTTTGTCCTACTTTGACATTCATCAAAGAGACCACATTGTAATTGTTTTGGAAATGTTATTTAATATTCAAAATTACCAACAATAAATGGGGGAACGAATTTATTCCCACAGCAGGGAAGCGACAAAGAATTCGCCGACAACAATGCCAATAAGTGGACAACTACAGCGAGAAGAAAGATTGTGAAACGATGCAAGACCATCATGTATGAGTATTCAACAAGGTCTGTGCTTTTCTGTATGTAATACGAAACACTTTCTGATACCCAAGCAACGAGATTTGATTCGAAAGATCGTTTGCTTAGAAAGGGCAGACATTTGTCAATCAAGGAAGGAACAAGATTAAGCTGTCTTGTGGTCGAAAACGCGGCTGGTTGAACAGCTGATAATTCAACTGCTGTTTAGTCAAGACTCAAGTGCTCCAGGGATTTTTTCAACAGCCTCTCTCGTGAAACCCAAACAAGAACGCCGACGAGGAAGACGGTCTAAGACGTCAGCAGTTTTGTAAGTCTTTGTCTGTGTTTTTAGTTGTTGCTGTAGTTGTTGTTAGGTGTTTAATACTTTGAAATACCTCACAGAGCTAGACTAAATTAGAAAGGGTTCATGACGAACGTGCATTCAGAGCAGTATTTAACACTAATGCAGATTCATACGAGGAACTGTTAAATAAATCAAAACTCCCCAGTCTCTATAATAGGCGTTTACAAGATTAATTTATATATAAGTAATATTGGGCATTTCACTCGATTACATAGCATGTTCTAAGGATTTTGGGTGAAGGAAAATTCGAGTGTAGAATATATACATTTTAAGACCAAACCGAGACCAGTTGCGAAAAATGCAACTACACAGGCCTTCCGGCAGGAATTGAACCCACGACCTTGCGATTCTAGGCAATGCTCTGACCACTGAGCCACGGAGGGCGTTGCCGAGAGCTTGATCGCGAGTTTTGTATAATATATAATTATATATAGGTATATGATATACAGTTACAGTAACAATAAACTTCTAAAATTTTGTAAGATATTAAAGTTAAAACTGCGAATGATTTTAAGCAGAGCAAAGATTACAATTATATTACAGTTGTTTTCTACTAAATTCTGTAGGTTTTTTATTCTAATGCAGTTCTTAAAACTTTATAAGGATGGTTTTTCTCTTTCATCGTGATTTAGTTTAGACCACAGATAGGGTCCAAAGTACCTTAAAGAGTGCTTACCATACTGCACTGTGTTATAAGTAATAGATACAGCTCGGATGCGAATGCTGTATCTTTCTTAAATTACAAATGCATTTAAGTAATCAAGTTCACCAACTATTTTGGGGATACGGTCTGTTTTAGGCGAGAAAATCGAAGCTAAAGTTTATGTAAATCAGGACGATGCTGTATCCGATTTACAACCACTGCTACGGTATTGATTTATTTTGTGTTTTCGTCATGAATTATTAATGAGTATTGTAACGTGGTCTATGAAAGTCTGCATTGTGTAGCGAATAACCCTTATCAATGTTCTCAAAAACCCTATTTCCATTACCTGGGCTTTTACCATTTTTTACTTTAAACATCAAAATTGCTATCTGTATATTAGTTAGAGTTTAGTTAAGTAATAAGTGTCCCCAGTTAGTTTGTTAAAACTAAATACATCTATAGACAATTTTTAATAAAGTTATTATTATGAAAATAGATAACCTTTACGGCCCATGGCCTTTGACTCACAATAATTGTGAGAAAGGTACAAGTACTGCCAATAATTTTGCCAGTCTCACTAATAATGTCCACACTTATATGTCACTCTGCTTGTACGATCCCAAATATTATTTTGCGTACTGGCTTAGACAAGGTTATTTTTCAAACTTACTATACGCCAATGAACTTACCAAGTGGTTCGTTTTCGAAGCCGTTCAATAAACTCGCAGTTCGTGTTTTATCAGATATAAAAACACTCGGCTTCGCCTCGTGTCTTTATATCTGATAAAACACTCCTGCTCGTTTATTAAACAGTACATCAAGCTCAAATACTCAGAAAATGTTTCTGAGCCCCAGACAAGGATCAAATCTTCAACCTTCTAATGACCAGTTAGACGCTCTAACCATTGAGCTACTGAGGCTCAGATGGAGAGCTAAGGTTGTAAATTCATAGTCATATGTGCTTCCTAAGTGGTAGCAACCTTATTGCTTTCCATCTCAGCCGATTTGAACCCTGTCTGGGGCTCAGAAATCTTTTTTTGAGTATTTGAGCTTGATGAACGTCTACCAAACGTCTGTTCCATTACACCAAGCTCACAAACGTACCACATGCACTACATGTATACGTACAACTTATCATTTTAACTACATCTCATATGCAAACGCTACCACTTAGGAAGCACATGCATGACTATGAATTTACAACCTTAGCTCTCCATCTCAATGGTTAGAGCGACTAACTGGTCATTATAGAAGGTTCAATTCAATTCAATTCAATTCAATTCAATTCAATTCAATTCAATTCAATTCAATTCAATTCAATTCAAAGGTCTTCAAAGGTAACATATCCTATGTTACACTGAGAAAAGTTCAAGGTATTTAAAGCATCATATTATATTTAAAATGTACTTGGTTGATAAAAGTGTTAATAAAACGGCAAGTGTTATGTTTGGGCGTTGACTTGACTTATTTCTTAACTTGTATTTCGTTAGTTTAACTTGTGGCATTAGACGATAAGGTGGATGATTACTCAGCCTGGATACTTTCTTGATAATATTTTTATCTTGGTTTTCCATAAGGTTGCGTATACCATCACACGTTTCGAAGTATATCTGCGTTTATGGCAATGATCTAAGAAGCACTTGTTGTCAATTCAGAATCAGCTGCGCCATATATTGATAGGCCATAAGTAATGTTAGGTAACACAATGCTGTTAAAAAGATGGTCAATTTCTGTTTGGCTACAACCTTCCTTACGTAATACTCTTAGTATATAAAGACCTCTGTTTGCCTTAACTAACTTATTTTTTACATGAGAGGTAAACCTACAATCATGCTGAAAGGTAACACCTAGTATAGGAAGAGCTTCGCATTGTGGAATGAGGGAGAGGGAGAGGGAGAGGGAGAGGGAGAGGGAGAGGGAGAGGGAGAGGGAGAGGGAGAGGGAGAGGGAGAGGGAGAGGGAGAGGGAGAGGGAGAGGGAGAGGGAGAGGGAGAGGGAGAGGGAGAGGGAGAGGGAGAGGGAGAGGGAGAGGGAGAGGGAGAGGGAGAGGGAGAGGGAGAGGGAGAGGGAGAGGGAGAGAGAGAGAGGGAGATGTATGAAGCAGTATGAATAGATTTTTGTTTTAAAAGGGAAATCATAAATAATTATAATATATAAAACAGTTAAGAGAGATTTGGTCGGTTTTTGTAAATAATTTTGTGTTTTACGTTGCAAACATCCAATAAAAAGTCGCCCACTGTCGGCGATTGATGTTTCCATTAACTTTTGTCGCATCGGCGACTGTTGTAATTGTTGTAGAAGTTAAACCTGATTCAACCTCTACAACAGTCGCCGACGACTGTCGCCGATTGAATTACAACAAGCGTTTGCATTAAGTTGTAAGACTTGATCGATGATAGTCGCCGACTGAATTACAACAATTACAACGGAAACCAGGCTCTTTCCTGTCCGAATCGGTCTTTAGTATTTTATTCTGGCTATTCACCTCTGGGGAAGCCCTCGGACAGGAATGAGTTATAGACTATATCTCTAAGAAAACGAATTTGAAAACAACTAGACATCTGGATAATAATTGTGTTTAATTAATATCAGAAAACAAATTTCCGTACTAATTATTATCGTTACGAAATTGTATTTAATGTTTAACGAAACAGAAACCACTCTTCTGATAAATTTAACATCAAATCGACTTCTTCAAAAAACTAAACTATATTCAGGTAATAAATAAAATAAAATTCAAAATACTTTCTCGATTTTTGGGATTTTATTAAATCACAAGGTTTTGTTTTCTTTAGTGTCGTTAAAACACGAATCGACACCGATCGAATTATGCAGCAGGTGCAAGGAATATAAACAATGTTCTATAAATAACAGTGGAGCTCGTTTAAACACTCGAGTTGAATGACAAACGAATCTCTGAGAGAGACAGAGAGATAGCGCCATTAAACGGTCTAAGTGATTTATACCATTGTCTTGTCAAACAACGATTAAAGATAAATTGTGTCAAGAAACTTAGGGGGCTTTCAATTTACACGGTTAGACCGGTCAGTCCGGTTAAATGGAACACGATTCGTTTGAGGCCTGTAATATATATATATAAGTGAGTTTTGGTTATATATATATATATATATTTCTAAAATTCATTAATAATTCATGAGGAAAACACAAAGAAAAATCATGAGCGTATCGGATCTATATATGTGATATAGACTCGCTCTAAGTTTCTCGCTGGTTTTTAACGGCTGAGATAAGCTTAATTTTCAAAATTACTACGCTAATGAACGTATGAAGTGATTCTTTTTAGAAGCCATTTAAAAACCTTGCAGTACGGGCTTTATCGGCTCTAAAACACTCGGCTATCGCCTCGTGTTTTATATCCGATAAAGCCCTCCTGCGCGGTTTATAAATATTACTTAAATTAATTAATCCATTTGCTTTGGATGTTTTAACAGGTCTTCTATATGTGTATGGATAAACATTCAAAGTCTAATTCCTTTCGTCTTGCATGGGAATATACTTGACGACTTTTCAACGTTTTCAAGTTCATCATTGGAACATTAATTGGCTGCGACAGCATTAAGCAACGCCGAATCACCCTCAGGGTTGCTGGACCACGCCTGGCGCAAAAAAAAACCCAGCATTGCGAGAGATATAACGAAAATTCTGCCAATACCTGGAAACCAACTTGTGAAGTAGTATTCGTCAGTTTTTTTCCTTAGTTACTGTTAAGTTTTCAGTGTCGAGTGGACCAAAGAAAAGAGATTAGCATATCTAACGATCGACATTGCCTGTGACCGTTTTTGTTAAGTGTAGTTTTGGCATCCACCTGCTAAATTTACGACTTTGAAAGACATTTCTGAGTAGGACTGTGTCTCAGATTAATTAACATTGTGAGTCTAATTAGACGAACAATTTAACAGCAACCCACGATCAATTTTACCTCGAGTTTTGAGGAGTACAACGCGTTGCTAAAAGCTCACAAATCTTCCACATTTGAAAAGACATCAGTCTGAGATAAACTGTATCTGTATTATTCACTCTAATTACAGCAACAATTCAACAACAATCTACGATCAATTTTCCAGCGAGTTTTGAGAAACAACAACGCGTGTACTAAAACTCTACCAAATCTTCGTCGTTTGGGATACAGTATATCCGAAAATCAACCTCTACCCATCGTCTTGTCCTTGATCTTTCAGTAACCACCGAAACCAAACTGACAACAACGATTTATTCCATCACTGTGTGCCTGTTTTAGTAGTTACCCTGAAGTATTGTCCCATTTCTCACACTATTTACAACATTAGCAGGACAAATCAAATTGACAGCGTCGTCTATACACCTATACGCACATTGAAGAAACCTGGGTTTTCAGCAGCCTGGAATTAATGAATAATCATTTGTCTTATACGAAAAGCAGTGCTACATAATCTTTCGTATAAACAACGGATTATTTTTTCTCCAACTGGATCTTCCTCTGTGCAGTGTCCTTGGAATTCAGCAATCATAAATATTTCATCAATAGCAGAATATTTTCCGTCGAGTTGGATATCTCCTTTGGCCTTTTAATTCAACAATCGTAAATTCTTGGACAACGCGTTATTTTTCGTCGAATTGGATCTCTCTTTTGGCATTTCAATTTATCAATCGTAAATCCTATAAATATCTGATATTTTTTCGTCGAATTGGATTGTTCAACTTTGTCGTTTCAATTTATCAATCATAAATTCTTGGATAACAAGTTATTTCTCGTCGAATTGGACCCTTATTCGTCCTTTCATTTCATTAATCATCAATTTGTGGAAAACCAGTTCGTTTTTCGTTGATTTAAATTTGTTTTCCCTAATTCGCCTTGGTTTGCGGTATAGTCATCAATTCGTTAAGAACAAGTTGTTTCTTCAAACTCTATTGGATAAACCATCGTCTCCGATTTTGCTGAACGAATTAAAATTTGTGAATAAATCGCTTGGATAAATCTTTGTGAAGATTTCGTGAAAACTGGTCTTGTTTTTTTCACAGGTTAACTTTTCTATGCAATTTTTATGGGTTCTTTAGCTGTTATAGTAATCGAAACATTATTTCTGACGCTTATTTGTATTGGCGCTTTCACTGGTAACATAATGCTGTTCATTCTAGTAGCTAAGACCCCAGCTCTTCAGACTAAAGGGAATATATTCATCCTAAACCTAGCCGTAGCCGATCTCCTCGTTGCTGTCGTCAACATGCCTATAACCATAGTAACAGTGATATCCGAGGACTGGGAACTAGGCAGAGAGGTGTGTATGGCATCGGGCTTTTTTACCCTCTTAACATTCGTAGCTTCGTGTATGGCTCTGTCCATGATAAGCGTTAATAGATACCACGCTATTGTACACTGGACCAAGTACCACGGAAAATACACGCCTTGGAGGTGCGCGTTGTATATCGGGATAGTTTGGGGCGTGACCATCGGACTTTCACTCCCCCCCTTCTTCGGCTGGGCAAAGTTCGACTTCGATCCAGGCCAAAGTTATTGTTTCGCGGAATGGACAGCGAGTAAATCCTATACTATATTCATGATCGCGGCCTGCCTAATCGGACCCCTTTCTATTATGACTTATTGTTACATGAAAATACTCAGATTTAAGAAAGATAGCGGAAGGCGAGTCTTGGCGAACGCGCAGATTGGAACAGAGGTGACGATGCATTCGTTAAATGCTACCACTAATGGAAGCCTCCAGCAATCTACCGCGACATCACGCACGGAACGAAAACTTACTCGTACAATCATGAGCTTAATTGTCGTATTTGGTTTATGTTGGTCACCGTTTGCGATCATAATGCTGATTCAGGTCTTCTCTGGCGCTCAGGTCCCACGTTGGCTTGACTTCGGCTCCCTTGTACTGGGCTATATGAATAGTTTTTTTAATGTATTTGTTTATAATGCGACCAACAGAAGTATTAAACAAGGATATAGAAAATTACTTTGCTGTATACCAAACCAAGTTGACGTGGGTTCGTCATCTACGTAATACTAATATAATATGCACGTAAAAATCTCACAGTGTAGAGTGTTGTTTTTTTTCACAGTCTGACGTTTCAAACACCTAGCTCTTCATCAGAGTAAAAACTAGAGTGCTGTGTAGGCAGTGTTTTAGATAGAGCAAAGTGAAAAGATGGTAAACTGCTGAAATAGTTTTGATAACGAAATACTGATGTTTCAAGCAGAGCTCTTCATCAGAGTAAAAAGTAGAGTGCTGTGTAGGCAGTGTTTTAGATAGAGCAAAGTGAAAAGATGGTAAACTGCTGAGAATAGTTTTAATAACGAAATACTGACGTTTCAAGCAGAGCCCTTTATCAGAGTAAAAAAGTAGAGTGTTGCGTAGGCAGTGTTTTAGATAGAGCAAAGCGAAAAGATGGTGAACTGCTGAAAATAGTTTTGATAGCGAAATAGTGACGTTTTAAGCAGAGCGCTTTATCAGAGTAAAAAAGTAGAGTGTTATGTAAGCACTCAGTGTTTTAGATAGAGCAAAGTGAAAAGATGGTAAACTGCTGAGAATAGTTTTGATAACGAAATACTGACGTTTCAAGCAGAGTCCTTCATCAGAGTAAAAACTAGAGTGTTGTGTAGGCAGTGTTTTAGATAGAGCAAAGTGAAAAGATGGTAAACTGCTGAGATTAGTTTTGGTAACGAAATAATGACGTTTCAAGCAGAGCCCTTCATCAGAGTAACCTGTGACAGACTTGTTGATCACAACAACTTGTTACAAACAATGCCACAGCAAGTTGTTGGAACAACCTGTGACAGACTTGTTGATCACAACAACTTGTTACAAACAATGCCACAGCAAGTTGTTGGCACAACCTGTGACAGACTTGTTGATCACAACAACTTGTTACAAACAATGACACAGCAAGTTGTTGGAACAACCTGTGACAGACTTGTTGATCACAACAACTTGCTACAAACAATGCCACAGCAAGTTGTTGGCACAACCTGTGACAGACTTGTTGATCACAACAACTTGTTACAAACAATGACACAGCAAGTTGTTGGAACAACCTGTGACAGACTTGTTGATCACAACAACTTGTTACAAACAATGCCATAGCAAGTTGTTGGAACAATCTGTGACAGACTTGTTGATGACAACAACTTGTTACAAACAATGCCATAGCAAGTTGTTGGAACAACCTGTGACAGACTTGTTGATCACAGCAACTTGTAACAAACAATGCCACAGCAAGTTGTTGGAACAACCTGTGATGTCATCATTTGGTGTGATGTCATCATTTGGTGTGATGTCATCATTTGGTGTGATGTCATCATTTGGTGTGATGTCATCATTTGGTATGATGTCATCATTTAGTGTGACATCATCATTTAGTGTGACATCATCACTTGGTATGATATCATTACTTGGTGTGATGTCATCATTACTTGGTATGATGTCATCACTTGGTGTGATGTCATCACTTGGTGTGATATCATGACTTGGTGTGATGTCATGACTTGGTGTGATGTCATGACTTGGTGTGATGTCATCATTTCACAATCGGAAATCACATAGAAAATTGGCCACGTTCATGGGGCAGTTCGCAGTCCACATGCATGCTGGCTCAAGTGAGTTGTTGGCCGTGTATTGATGACGTTTACACACAAGATATTCATTCTACGCATGCGTAGCTAATACAGGTCAGCCTGTATTTCACGAGCCTCGACAGCCACCATTTCTGGTCGTGAGTGTGATGTGATCACTTGGTGTGATGTCATCATTTGGTGTGATGTCATCATTTGGTGTGATGTCATCACTTGGTGTGTCCCCATTTTGACTGAAAATTTCAAAGTTTTGATGTTTGACAGACCAAATACTGCCATTTGCAAGCCACCATTAGGCTTGTGATTTTCTTCATGTTTGTTTACGTTTGAAAGTTCCACTGAAGTTTCACCAGAAAACGTTGAACATTTAAAAACAAATCAATCAACTTGCTGCGTCATTTCAAAGAAACCTGTCAAAATGACACTGCAAAATGATTTATTTGTTTCTAAACGTTCAACGTTTTCTGGTGAAACCGGCAACTTTCAAACATAAACAAACATGAAAAAATCGCAAGCCTATTAAACAGTAGCTTGCATTTGGGAGTAATGATAACAATCCTTTATGTTTATCAAGGCTTACCGCTCAGCTTAAGAATAGATGAAAAACCTAAAGAATCTCGTCTTGTGGGAGGAGGGTGTATTATTTGTCATAATATGTTTGACTTTCCTTCTACACTTTGCCTGCTAAAAAACTAGTATTCTAAGCTGAATTTCGCTAGAATCTTATTATAAACAAATTGGTTTACCTTTTAACATTTTTGTTGTTTCTTTAAGGCTTTTCTTGACCAAATTTTAACATCTTTTTGGCTTCAAAACTTCGACTCATTTCAGCACGTGTTTTGGATGGATTTTAAATAATAACCCTTGTTGTACTTCATGACATATTCACCAACATGTTTTGGTACCCAGGCTCCACACTGACGTTTGCAGACGTAACTTTCATAAAGGCCTTCACTTTAATTATAGCCTGCGAGCAGGCTACTTTAAATATTCTTTTAATTTATTATAATTTATGTGTATCTAAATGAGCCTTTCTGGCCTCGTTATGAAGCAAAGATTCTTTTGAATTGCAGACTCACAAACGAGGCCAGAAAGGCTTATTAAGATGCACATGAGTAATGAGTAATGATTTATTTAACGTCGTAAGCACAAGATGTGATCGCCCAATCATCCGAGCCAGAGGCTCATGTTAAAGTGCACGACATAAGCTAAGACCTAACGTGTTGATTTTACGGAGGGAGGAAAACCGCAGAACCCTGCGAAAAACTCTCGAAGCACAGGAGAGACCAACTAAACTCTACTCACATGAAATTCAAGTTCGAGAACAGGGTTATTCCCAGACGGTCACCCATCCAAGTACTAACCCCGTCCAACTGGGCTTAACTACAGCGGTGAGAGGCAGCGCCCTAACAGCACACGCCACCCGTGAATATTCAAATTAGTCGCTATTATGAAAGTGGTCTCTACTCTCTAGCTAGAGTAGGTTACCTTCGAATGCCTTCTGTGACGAAGGGCCTTCGCTCGAAACGTTAGACTCCCACGGTCTATGTTTCGGCAGTATATCTAACCTTACTTTATTTCGATTGTTCTTTCAACACTGCCTACGCAGCATGCTACTTTTATTTCACTATATGACAGTTCTGTTGTGTCTGTTTATATCGTTGCTAAGCGACATACCGGAGTCTTTGTGATAATATTGAATAAGTAGTTATATGTTGAAACACATATCGATATTTTAAAGATTCTAACTAAATGCTTAAAAAGTCGGCAAGGGCCACCTTGAAGCAAAAAAAAAAACGTTTACACGATGCCGGTACAATTTGAAAACG
Organism: Paragorgia papillata; assembly: GCA_035771165.1. Lineage (NCBI taxonomy): Eukaryota > Metazoa > Cnidaria > Anthozoa > Scleralcyonacea > Coralliidae > Paragorgia > Paragorgia papillata. The sequence goes on from JAWNZC010000216.1 coordinate 2,047,781, forward strand.
GAACAAAATCATGCCGGTGTGTAATTACAGGCCAAAAAGTCTTGCGTTTACACGGTGCCGGTATAATATAATGACGGATTAGCATGTGACTATTCTCTTCCGATGAGAATTGAGAAGACTTTGTGAATACTGTTCACCGTCATCAAATTGTTACGGCACGGGCGTTTACACGGAAACCGTCTTCATTTTGTGCCGTTTTCATGTAATTTTTGTGCCGGTATCGTGTAAACGCAAGGCCTAAACGGCATGATTTTGTTCCGTTTTCAAATTGTACCGGCATCGTGTAAACGGGATCTAAACCTCTAGACTAAAGCTAACTTAAATCGAAATATAGTAACTTAGGTTAGATATACTGCCGAAACAGAGAACGTAGGAATCTAACGTTTCGAGCGAAGGCCCTTCGTCAGAGCTAACTTAGATTTAATTATACATAATTATGTTCAACAAAAAGCGCGCTGGCAAAATTTGTCACGAAACAACAGATAATTGAAAAAAACACATTGTTTAACCCTAAACGTTTCTTTTATTGTTAAAACTCTCTAAAAGTACATAAAAATTATTTTCAAATAACGTTCAAAAACATTTTTTATATGACGTCATTTGGCTTTAAAATGTAAATAGATAGGTGTTTCTGATTGGTGCAAACAGCGCGTAGGCGTAGCCAATTACAAAGCGGAAAGAGTTCCTCTGGAAGTTTATAGTGTTCCCACTTCCCACCTTTGTACCTTTTTCTCGAATTTCAAAGTTTTTCATCGAAATTAAGTCACAGATCGCCGGTTTTTGTAAAACAAATTGGACACCCATCTTTTCTCTGGTATCTCAAGAGTATTTTGGGCTAAAATTTGGACGAGAGGAGCTGCAGAGGAAAGAAGATTTCGGCATACTTGCAATGGCAACATCAACTAGACGGCAGTCGCTGTTCGGCAGCGTCCAGCTGATTGCGATATTTCTGATCGTTTTCCAGTTTGATTTTCAAAGAATCTCAGGTCAGTACTAACACTTATTTCGTCTCTTTTGTCGTTCTTGTGTTTTAGAAGTTTTTATTTTCTTTTTCCGGCATTTTAGCGGAACGTCTGAATGAATTTGTATCCCATTTTGAGCCGCTCACCTACGACAGAAGCAACCTTGAACAAACTCACCGAAGAGTTCGTCGATCGTTGGACAAAGACGCCAGCCTTCATTTAGATTTCAAAGCCTATGGAAGGTAGGATACTTTCCTTCTTAAAACCTAAGTAATCGTGTAAAAAACTAAGCAATAAAAACCTAAAGCGATCAATATGATTTTGTTTACACAATAAGAATTTGTCGGGCTTCATTCAATCAATCCCCAAAGCGATTTGAGTCCATTTAAATTTTTTTCTTGGAAAGGGCCTGAAACATCTAAAGCTATGCTGTTATTAACCTACTAAACTAGGCTTAGTAGGTTAAATCTAAATGGTTTTGGTTAGCTTTTTTTTGGCTTGTTTGTTCAACACCGCAAAAATAATTGAAACGGGCAATATAAATATACAAGGGTTGCCAAGTAGCATGGAAGTAGCCGAATAATAAGTGCTTAATTATTCGCTTTTAAAAGACACTTAACTAAAACACACAATGCTAAAACCAGCTGTTATAAGACTACATGTATTTGTAGTAGACATTAGTTCTTTAATATACCAGGAAACGGGGTTTTTATCTCAATATTTGAAGGACGCAAAAATTTTTACTTCGTGAATTGTTTTTTAAATGGCTTCCGCTGTGACGTAATGTCAGGTGATGAAAAAATTTGCGAAATTATTTACCCCAATTCCTTTAAATTTTTCAATTTGATCCAAATAACGAAGCTGTTTTGAAAGATTTTTGTAAAATAGGGAAATATTATGATATAATATTTATTGAAGTAGTATATTGCAGTACTGTAGTTTAGTCAATACAACTTGTCCATTGGTCAAATTTTGATTGGATATCACTCATCCACAGACTGTTCGAAAAAGCATGTCAGACTTTGTGTTTTGTGTTTGACACTGGTATGTTTGTTAACACTTTGAAGCCTGATGACGAGTCTTTAGTGTTTTATTCTGGCTAATACCAGATGATTTTATTCAGCACAGGGAGAGGTCCAGGCCTCAATGTGTTAAAACCTATCTCTTTAACACTTTGAAGCCTGATGACGAGTCTTTAGTGTTTTATTCTGGCTAACACCAGACTATTTTATTCAGCACAGGGAGAGGTCCAGGCCTCAAAGGGTTAAAACCTATCTCTTTAACACTTTGAAGTCTGATGACGAGTCTTTAAGGCTTATTCTGGCTAACACCAGATGATTTTATTCAGCACAGGGAGAGGTCCAGGCCTCAAAATGTTAAACTGTAGCTGATATTGAAATGCAAAACTTAAGAGCCTCCTCAAGAACCTTGATGTAATTGATTTGAATAATGCCATTGTCCATGCTATGTCAATATTTTCTTTGGGTTTAAGGATTTTTTTACACTTTACAAGCTAGTAATGGGAACAGTTTTTTAATGTTTATAAATACATGATCTTTTGGGGTTTTTAACATGTTTAACCTAGGGTTTTCTTGTGATAAAGTTGCCATCTGGCGTAACGTAATAATACTGTAGTTGTTTAGTATTGGTGTTTGTGCTACAGAATAACATGTTTAACACAGATGGCAATGAGTTATAAACAAGTGATTAACCCATTCCTGCCTGAGCTGGTCAAAAATGGTCCCTTTATTGTTTTACTCTGTCTAACACCAGATGATTTTACTCATTAAAGAGAGAACCCTCAGACATCCTAGGTCAGTCAGTCAGCCAGTCGGTTGGTCAGTCGGTCGGTTGGTCGGTCGGTCGGTCGGTCGGTCAGTCAGTCAGTCAGTCAGTCAGTGTCAGTCAGTCAGTCAGTTGGTTGGTCAGTCAGTTGGTCGGTCGGTCAGTCAGTTGGTCAGTCAGTCAGCCAGCCAGCCAGTCAGTCAGCCAGCCAGCCAGCCAGTCGGTCAGGCGGTCATGCAGCCAGTCGGTCAGTCAGTAAGTCGGTCAGTCAGTCAGTCAGTCAGTCAGTCAGTCAGTCAGCCAGCCAGTCAGTCAGTCAGTCAGTCAGTCAGTCAGTCAGTCAGTCAGTCAGTCAGTCAGTCAGTCAGTCAGTCAGTCAGTCAGTCAGTCAGTCAGTCAGTCAGTCAGTCAGTCAGTCAGTCAGTCAGTCAGTCAGTCAGTCAGCCAGTCAGTCAGTCAGCCAATCAGTCAGTTCTAAAGAAAGGGATATGTGTTTGTTGTAGGTCATTTAACTTAAGACTAAAAAGGGATACAACCATATTTGCTCCAAACTTCGAAGTTGAAAGTGAGTTTGATCCAGCAAAAGTTTACAAAGGACATGTTGATGGTATGTATATTGTATATACAATGACAAATGAAAAATGTGAGCTTGAAAACTAACTATCACATGAAACTATGTGAGCTTGGGGAATGACTACGAAACTTCTGTTACATATAGATATAATATATAATTTTCCTTCTAAAATTCATTAATAATTCATGAGGAAAACACAAAGAAAAATCATGAGCGTATCGGATCTATATATGTGATATAGACTCGCTCTAAGTTTCTCGCTGGTTTTTAACGGCTGAGATAAGCTTAATTTTCAAAATTACTACGCCAATGAACGTATGAAGTGATTCTTTTTAGAAGTCATTTAAAAACCTTGCAGTACGGGCTTTATCGGCTCTAAAACACTCGGCTATCGCCTCGTGTTTTATATCCGATAAAGCCCTCCTGCGCGGTTTATAAATAGTACATATAACTTACAATTATATGTACATAACTTTGTGTCATAGTTTATCTAATTTACATATCAAACAAATCTATTAAATAACTTGAGAACGAAGTGAAAAACTGTTTAAGTCATTCTTTATCATTTTCAAGAGTAATCTTAAAGATTTCTAAATTAAATTTCTATTGTTTTAGGCCATCCTAATTCTATGGTGCATGGGTTTGTTCACGATGGTATATTTGAGGGCAAAATAAGGTTATCCGATGAACTACATGATGAATATCATGTTGAACCAAGCTCTGATCATTTTGATACACAAAGAGCTAAGGACTTTCATTCTGTTATGTACAAAGCTTCAGATCTTCATTATCCTTACGCTTACGGCAAAGATCTCGACTTGAGCGAAGAGACCAAAAAATGGATGGACGAAGCACGACGATTGCCAGACGAACATTTTTCTAATTCTGTGAAAGTAAAAAGAAATGTTCCTCATCGGTACAAACGGCAGACTAAAGAAGAAAAAGTGATTTGCCAAATTCACTTAAGAGTGAGTTTTACTTTGCAGTACTTGGGTGTGTGATGTGGTGTGATCTGAGGTAGTGTGGTGTGATCTGAAGTAGTGTGGTGTGATCCTAGGTAGTGTGGTGTGATCTGAAGTAATGTGTTGTGATCTGAAGTAGTGTGGTGTGATCTGAAGTAATGTGGTGTGATCTGAAGTAATGTTGGTGTGATCTGAAGTAATGTGGTGTGATCTGAAGTAGTGTGGTGTGATCTGAAGTAATGTGGTGTGATCTGAAGTAATGTGGTGTGATCTGAGGTAATGTGGTGCGATCTGAAGTAATGTGATGTGATCTGAAGTAATTTTGTTTCTCTCTTGTGTAAGGCTGATCATTTATTTACAAAGCATAGAGCTCGTGGCAATAAGGAAAGAGCTCTGTTGCTTATGACAAAACATGTACAGGCTGTTCATGACATCTACAGGAATACTGTGTTTAAAATTAATGATGAAGATGAGGCAGGTAAATACCTGGAGGGAACTGGATCAGAGATATCTGATTGCTAAGATACTGTAGATGGAAAGAAAGAAAAGGAAGGAGGGAAGGAAGGAAGGAAGGAGGGAGGGAGGGAGGGGGAGTATTAGGGAGGGAGGGAAGGAAGGAAGGAAAGAAGGAAGGAAGGAAGGAAGGAAGGAAGGAAGGAAGGAAGGAAGGAAGGAAGGAAGGAAGGAAGGAAGGAAGGAAGGAAAGGAAGGAAGGAAGGAAGGAAGGAAGGAAGGAAGGAAGGGAGGGAGGGAGGGAGGGAGGGAGGGAGGGAGGGAGGGAGGGAGGGAGGGAGGGAGGGAGGGAGGGGAGGGAGGGAGGGAGGGAGGGAGGGAGGGAGGGAGGGAGGGAGGGAGGGAGGGAGGGAGGGAGGGAGAGAAGGAAGGAAGGAAGGAAGGAAGGAAGGAAGGAAGGAAGGAAGGAAGGAAGGAAGGAAGGGAGGAAGGAGGGAGGGAGGGAGGAGGAGGAGGAGGAGGGAGGGAGGGAAGGAACAAAGGAAGGAGGGAAGGAGGGAATCAAGCAAGCAAGCAAAAAGGGAAGACACTGACAACGTGTAGCATAAAAGCGAAACATTTACAGCACATGTAAACATCATTTCTGTATCATAGGTTTTGGATTTGCTATCAAAAGAATGAGAGCAAACGACTCAAGTGATGCAGCTCAATCTAATAATTTATACGGCCAAGACTTCATTGGAGTTGAAAAATTCTTGGATATTGTTTCTTTGGAGAAAACTTCAACTGAGCAGAGTGCTCGATTCTGTTTATCTCATGTGTTTACTTATCGTGACTTTGAAGATGGTGTTCTTGGTTTAGCTTGGGTTGGAGAACCAGGTACAACTATTATTTTGAAATGCAAAACTAATTACTTCACTTCAACTCACTTCACCTCACTTCACTTCACCTCGCTTCACTTCACTTCACTTTACTTCACTTCGCTTTGCTTCACTTCACTTCACTTCACTTCACTTCACTTCACTTCACTTCACTTCGCTTCGCTTCGCTTCACTTCACTTCACTTCACTCCACTTCGCTTCACTCCACTCCACTTCACCTCACCTCACTCCACTTCGCTTCACTTCACTTCACTTCACTTCACTTCACTTCACTTCGCTTCGCTTCGCTTCACTTCGCTTCGCTTCACTTCACTTCACTTCGCTTGGCTTCACTTCACTTCGCTTCACTTCGCTTCACTTCGCTCCGCTCCACTTCGCTTCACTTCACTTCACCTCACTTCACTTCACTTCACTTCGCTTCACTTCACTTCACTTCACTTCACTCCACTCCACTTCACTTCACCTCACTCCACTTCACTTCACTTCGCTTCACTTCGCTTCGCTTCACTTCACCTCGCTTCACTCCACTTCACTTCACTTCACTTCACTTCACTTCACTTCGCTTCACTTCACTTCACTTCACTTCACCTTGCTTCGCCTCACTTCACTTCAAGTTCAACTCACTTCACTTCACTTCACTTCACTTCTTTTTGCTGCCTAGGATGTCTGAGGGTTCTCTCTTTGATGAGTAAAATCATCTGGTGTTAGACAAAGTAAAACAATAAAGGGACCATTTTTGACCAGCTCAGGCAGGAATTGGTTAATCACTTGTTAACTCATTGCTGCCTAGGATGTCTGAGGGTTCTCTCTTTGATGAGTAAAATCATCTGGTGTTAGACAGAGTAAAACAATAAAGGGACCATTTTTGACCAGCTCATGGGATGTCTGAGGGTTCTCTCTTTGATGAGTAAAATCATCTGGTGTTAAACAGAGTGGAACAATAAAGGAACTGTTTTGGCCAGCTCAATGCTTCATTTGCAATCAAGCGTTATATATAGATCTCGTAAGTTCATCTGGTTAAGAACTATCCTGGATGCTAACGCTCTAGTTAATTATTGTAATTGTTTTATTTTCAATCTGCCAGCGGGCAAAGCAGCTGGAGGTATTTGTGAAATAGCAAGACAGTACAGTGATGGTCGTAAAAAGACGTTAAATACTGGCGTCGTTACGTTTATCAACTACAATAAAGAAGTGCCGTCCAGAGTGTCTGAAGTTACCTTTGCTCATGAATTGGGACACAATTTTGGTTCTCAGGTTAGCCACTAGTTGAATATAAAGTTAACGTTACATTTAGAGTGAGAGTTAGAGTTAGAGTTAGAGTTAGTTTTAGAGTTAGTTAGAGTTAGAGTTAGTTAGAGTTAGAGTTAGTTTTAGAGTTAGTTAGAGTTAGAGTTAGAGTTAGAGTTAGAGTTAGAGTTAGAGTTAGAATTAGAGTTAGTTAGAGTTAGAGTTAGTTTTAGAGTTAGTTAGAGTTAGAGTTAGAGTTAGAGTTAGAGTTAGAGTTAGAGTTAGTTAGAGTTAGTTAGAGTTAGAGTTAGAGTTAGAGTTAGAGTTAGAGTTAGAGTTAGAGTTAGAGTTAGAGTTAGAGTTAGAGTTAGAGTTAGAGTTAGAGTTAGAGTTAGTTAGAGTTAGAGTTAGAGTTAGAGTTAGAGTTAGAGTTAGAGTTAGTTAGAGTTAGAGTTAGAGTTAGAGTTAGAGTTAGAGTTAGAGTTAGAGTTAGAGTTAGAGTTAGAGTTAGAGTTAGAGTTAGTTAGAGTTAGAGTTAGAGTTAGTTAGAGTTAGAGTTAGAGTTAGAGTTAGAGTTAGAGTTAGAGTTAGAGTTAGAGTTAGAGTTAGAGTCAGAGTTAGAGTTAGAGTTAGAGTTAGAGTTAGAGTTAGAGTTAGAGTTAGAGTTAGAGTTAGAGTTAGAGTTAGTTTTAGAGTTAGAGTTAGAGTTAGAGTTAGAGTTAGAGTTAGAGTTAGAGTTAGAGTTAGAGTTAGAGTTAGAGTTAGAGTTAGAGTTAGAGTTAGTTAGTTTTAGAGTTAGAGTTAGAGTTAGAGTTAGAGTTAGAGTTAGAGTTAGAGTTAGAGTTAGAGTTAGAGTTAGAGTTAGTTAGAGTTAGAGTTAGAGTTAGAGTTAGAGTTAGAGTTAGAGTTAGAGTTAGAGTTAGAGTTAGAGTTAGAGTTAGAGTTAGAGTTAGTTAGAGTTAGAGTTAGAGTTAGTTAGAGTTAGAGTTAGAGTTAGAGTTAGAGTTAGAGTTAGAGTTAGAATTAGAGTTAGAGTTAGAGTTAGAGTTAGAGTTAGAGTTAGAGTTAGAGTTAGAGTTAGAGTTAGAGTTAGAGTTAGAGTTAGAGTTAGAGTTAGAGTTAGAGTTAGAGTTAGAGTTAGAGTTAGAGTTAGAGTTAGAGTTAGAGTTAGTTTTAGAGTTAGAGTTAGAGTTAGAGTTAGAGTTAGAGTTAGAGTTAGAGTTAGAGTTAGTTTTAGAGTTAGAGTTAGGGTTAGAGTTAGAGTTAGAGTTAGATTTAGAGTTAGAGTTAGAGTTAGAGTTAGAGTTAGAGTTAGAGTTAGAGTTAGAGTTAGAGTTAGAGTTAGAGTTAGAGTTAGAGTTAGAGTTAGTTAGAGTTAGTTAGAGTTAGAGTTAGAGTTAGTTAGAGTTAGAGTTAGAGTTAGAGTTAGAGTTAGAGTTAGAGTTAGAGTTAGAGTTAGTTAGAGTTAGTTAGAGTTAGAGTTAGAGTTAGAGTTAGAGTTAGAGTTAGTTAGAGTTAGAGTTAGTTTTAGAGTTAGTTAGAGTTAGAGTTAGAGTTAGAGTTAGAGTTAGAGTTAGAGTTAGTTAGAGTTAGTTAGAGTTAGTTAGAGTTAGTTAGAGTTAGAGTTAGTTTTAGAGTTAGTTAGAGTTAGAGTTAGAGTTAGTTAGAGTTAGTTAGAGTTAGAGTTAGAGTTAGTTAGAGTTAGAGTTAGTTTTAGAGTTAGTTAGAGTTAGAGTTAGAGTTAGAGTTAGAGTTAGTTAGAGTTAGAGTTAGAGTTAGAGTTAGTTAGAGTTAGTTAGAGTTAGAGTTAGAGTTAGTTTTAGAGTTAGTTAGAGTTAGAGTTAGAGTTAGAGAGTTAGAGAGTTAGAGAGTTAGAGAGTTAGATAGTTAGAGTTAGAGAGTTAGAGAGTTAGAGTTAGAGAGTTAGAGAGTTAGAGAGTTAGAGAGTTAAAATTTGTTGAAATGATGTTTTGTCTTTGCAGCACGATTCTGGTAATTGTGGTGAAAATTCTAATGGCAACTTCATTATGTTTCCCAAAGCCACATCTGGAAACGATCCTAATAACAGAAAATTTTCAGATTGTAGTAGACGTTATATAGCACCTGTGATAGAGACTAAAAGAGATGAATGCTTTCAGAGTAAGCGTTGTGCTGTGCTGTGCTGTGTTGTGTTGTGTTGTGTTGTGTTGTGTTGTGTTGTGTTGTGTTGTGTTGTGTTGTGTTGTGTTGTGTTGTGTTGTGTTGTGTTGTGCTGTGTTGTGTTGTGTTGTGCTGTTTGTCTTGTCTTGTCTTGTCTTGTCTTGTCTTGTCTTGTCTTGTCTTGTCTTGTCTTGTCTTGTCTTGTCTTGTCTTGTCTTGTCTTGTCTTGTCTTGTCTTGTCTTGTCTTGTCTTGTCTTGTCTTGTCTTGTCTTGTCTTGTCTTGTCTTGTCTTGTCTTGTCTTGTTTTATCAACTTGTTTTTTTATTTGTTTTGTTTTCTGTGTATTATTTAGCCACAAATGCGTCAATATGCGGCAACCAAGTGGTCGAAGATGGTGAAGAATGTGATTGTGGTTTCAAAAATGATTGTACAGACAAATGTTGTAACCATGCTGAGTCAAGCCTGGGATGTAAACGTCCTGTTGGTGTGCAGTGCAGGTGGCTGACGAAACTCTATATACCTCGTCTGTCTGTCTGTCTGTCTGTCTGTCTGTCTGTCTGTCTGTCTGTCTGTCTGTCTGTCTGTCTGTCTGTCTGTCTGTCTGTCTGTCTGTCTGTCTCTGTCTGTTTACCTATGTATAAAAGTAGAGTGCTGTGTAGGCAGTGTCTTGATTAGAGCAAAGTGAAAAGGTGAAGTGAAGCGAAGTGAGGTGAAGTGAAGTGAAGCGAAGTGAAGCGAAGCGAAGTGAAGTGAGGTGAAGTGAAGTGAAGTGAAGTGAAGTGAAGTGAAGTGAAGTGAAGTGAAGTGAAGTGAAGTGAAGTGAAGTGAAGTGAAGTGAAGTGAAGTGAAGTGAAGTGGGGTGGGGTGGGGTGGGGTGAGGCGAGGCGAGGCGAGGCGAGGCGAGGCGAGGTGAGGTGAGGTGGAGTGAGGTGAGGTGAGGTGAAGTGAGGTGAGGTGAGGTGAGGTGAGGTGAAGTGAGGTGAGGTGAGGTGAAGTGAGATTACTTTGATGTTTAATTTTGTCGTTATTCTTGTATTTAGTCCCAGTGAAGGTCTTTGCTGTGACAAGAACACATGCCAATACGCAAACACTAATACATCTTGCAATCAAGGAGAATGCATAAACACGACTTATTGCAAATATCCTTTTTGAAAGTTTTGTATTTAGCTAGCGAGGTGACGTAGGACAAGATGGAGCTATTTAGAATTAGGTTGAGTAGGATAAGATAGAGTGAAACAGGAAACGAATGAGGTTGGAACGGGGATGGTAAAGGATGGAATCTTAAAGGATTAGATGGAATGGTAAAGGATGGAATAGGATGGTAAGGAGTGGTATGGGATTTGATGGAATGTTAACGAATGGAATGGGATGGAATGTCATAGCAAGGGATAGAATGGGATAGTAAGGGCTGGAATGGGATAGTAAGAGATGGAATGGGATAGTAAATGATGGAATGGGATGGTAAGGGATGGAATGGTATAGGGTGAGATGGTAGTGGATAGAATGGGATAGTAAGGGATATGGTGAGATGGTAAGGGATGGAATGGGATGTTGGTAAGGGATAGCATGGGATAGTAAGGGATGGAATTTGATAGTAAGGGATAGAATGGGATAGTAAGGGATGGAATGGGATAGTAAGGAATGGAATGGGATAGTAAGGGATGGAATGGGATAGTAAGGGATGGAATGGGATGGTAAGGGATGGAATGGGATATTATGGGATGGGGTGAGATGGTAAGGGATGGAATGAGATGGGAAGGGATGGGAAGGCATGGAATGGGATAGTAAGGGATATAATGGGATAGTAAGGGATGCAATGGGATAGTAAGGGATGTAATGGGATGGAATGGGATAGTATGGGATGGGGTGAGATGGTAAGGGATAGAATGTTATGGTAAGGGATATGATGAGATGGTAAGGGATGGAATGGCATGGTAAGAGATGGAATGGGATAGTAAGGGATAGGATAAGATGGTAAGGGATGGAATGGGATGGTAAGGGATATGGTTGGATGGTAAGGGATGGAATAGTAAGGGATATGGTAAGATGGTAAGTGATTGAATGGGTTGGTAATGGATGGAATGGGGTGGTAAGGGATGGAATGGGATGGTAAGGGATAGGGTGAGATGGTAAGGGATGGAGTGGGATGGTAAGGGATAGAGTGAGATGGTAAAGGATGTGTGATAAGGGATGGCATAGTAAAGAATAGGATGGGATAGTAATGGATGGCAGGGGATAGTAAGGGAAGTGATGGGATAATTAAGGCTAGGGTGCGGTATTTTTAGTGAGAAATTAGCGCTCTTATTCTAATAAGATGACGTGATGATTCTTAACAACAGTGTAATGGGAGCAGTGTAAAATGTCCTGATCCTGTGGAGAAGCCAAGTGAGACAACAGATTGTAATGATGATCGTAGTGTTTGTCTCGATGGCGTAAGTATGCTACACACTTTTTAGTTGAACCATAGTCAATCGAGATATAGTCTGGAAACTCAGCTGAAGTCTTTGGTCTATCTTTTTGTTCGCCTTTATGCATTTTTGTGCACGGTCACTGAACACATTGTATTTTAGTATAATGAACGAATTGTCCAATAACAGCGTTTCAGTGCTATCACTCAACCGTGCTATTTAAATATTAATAAACCTAAAACAAAGGATGTGCACGGTGTAAGGTACGGTTCAACATAAAATCCCAGCTCATTATAGACGCTTTGAAGTTTGCCGAGTTTCCAGACCATATCTCGATTGACTATGGTTGAACTATGAAGAAGAAAAGTTTTGCCATGTCGCGTAAACACGCGTGCAAAACTGCTTTCTACTCATCAACAATCGAAATATAGTACTTAGATATACTGCCGAAACAGAGAACGTAGGAGTCTAACGTTTCGAGCGAAGGCCCTTTCTCTGACGAATTCTGTGGGCTTTTTTCAAAATATAGGGTGACATTGAGAAAATGATTATCATTATTTTTTGAAATGAATCTTGAAATTTCTATGTCTAGGAATGCAAGGGTTCGCGTTGTCTGAAATTCAAGAAACAGGAGTGCCAATGCGTGGAGGATAAGTACCAGTGTTCGTTGTGTTGCCATGGTGACGACAAAGTGTGTTTACCGTACAATACATCAGGAATGTCAATGTTAAAACCATTAGAGCTATTGGCCGGGGCACCGTGTAATGACTATGAAGGTTATTGCGACACACTTGGCAAGTGCAGAGGAGTTGATTCTGAGGGACCCCTAGAGAGGATCAAGAATTTACTGTTTGGCGGAGATGCTATTAATAATTTAGTGGACTGGGTCAAAACTTACTGGTGGGCTGCGATACTTATTGGAATTGGACTTATATTGCTAATGGCTGGTGAGTGATGACTATAGAGATGATAGTAAGACTTCACTCTCCTCTCCTCTCCTCTCCTCTGCTCTACTCTGCGCTACTCTACTCTGCTCTACTCTACTCTACTCCACTCCACTCCGCTCTACTCTTCTCCACTCCGCTCTACTCTACTTTACTCCTCTCCTCTCCTCTCCTCTCCTCTCCTCTCCTCTCCTCTCCTCTCCTCTCCTCTCCTCTCCTCTACTCTACTCTCCTCTACTCTATTCTCCTCTACTCTACTCTGCCCTACTCTACTCTGCGCTACTCTATTCTGCTCTACTCTACTCTACTCCACTCCACTCCACTCCACTCCACTCCACTCCACTCCACTCCACTCCACTCCACTCCACTCCACTCCACTCCACTCCACTCCACTCCACTCCACTCCACTCCACTCCACTCTACTCTACTCTACTCTACTCTACTCTACTCTACTCTACTCTACTCTACTCTACTCTACTCTACTCCGCGCTACTCCGCGCTACTCTACTCTACTCTACTCTACTCTACTCTACTCTACTCTACTCTACTCTACTCTACTCTACTCTACTCTACTCTACTCTACTCTACTCTACTCTACTCTACTCTACTCTACTCTACTCTACTCTACTCTACTCTACTCTACTCTACTCTACTCTACTCTACTCTACTCTACTCTACTCTACTCTACTCCACTCTGCGCTACTCTGCGCTACTCCACTCTACTCTACTCTACTCCACTCCACTCCACTCCACTCCACTCCACTCCACTCCACTCCACTCCACTCCACTCCACTCCACTCCACTCCACTCCACTCCACTCCACTCTACTCTACTCTACTCTACTCTACTCTACTCTACTCTACTCTACTCTACTCTACTCTACTCTAATCCACTCCACTCCACTCCACTCCACTCTAGTATCAGTATTAAGAAGTATTAATGAAATATTAATTTGTTTTGAATTATTAGTATTTGTCAAGGTTTGCAGTGTCGCAACTCCAAGCAGTAATCCGAATAAACCGAAGGCAAAGACCTTGTCATTGCGTCGTCATCCACGCTCGAACCCAGGCTACTCTAATGAACCTCCGCCACCGTACGACATTGAAATGGCTGCAGTTCGGCAAGGTCGAAACGGTAGGCATTGAAACCTACTCGCGAGTAAAGGCATGTTCACATTAGGCAAGTTATCTCGGGGGGGGAGGGGGGAGGGGGGAGGGGAGGGTTATTATTAGGGACTTTAAAGGACATTGGCAACAAAAATTAAGTTTGTCTAATTTGAAAGAACTCGTAAAATTGTAATAAAAGATCCTTTACAATTGTTTCGTATCTTTCTTCGTTTTCAAGATATTTCAATTTGTTTGATATGTAAATGAATGGTGTCTGACGTCATGAGCAGGGTAGAGTATTTTCACACGTAGCAAAATCAGTTATATCTCTAAATTTGTTCAACGAAATCACTTGAAACTGTGCACATAAAACGCCTTGTGACACTGAACATTTTATAACTGATGTTGCTTTGTGTAAAAATACTGTACCCTGCTCATGACGTCAGAGCCCATCTCATTTACATATTAAACAAATTGAAATATCTTGAAAACGAAGAAAGATACGAAAAAGTTGTAAAAGATCTTCTATTACAATTTTACGAGTTCTTTCAAATTAAACAAACTTAATTTTTATTGCCAATACCCTTTAAGATGTACAACGCGGCTAGCTCGACGACGCTGCCTTAAAAACGTTAAAAAGCAATGCATTTAAAAGAAGACACGGTAAATTAACTGCCGTATTTCATGTTTAAGCTTGTTTAATGACTTTAGACGCTCCAGTTCTTGCTAGAACGGCTGTAGTGTCTGAGTTGAAGTCAACGTTAAAACAGCTCTGCTTCTTAGCGTGTTCGCGTCGTTCTGAAGACGTAAAAATGCTGAGGGTGGCGTTGTTCACAGAACGAGGACGGTATTGATATATACTCTTGGAATTACAAATTATTCATTCACTTTGTTTTCATTAAGAATTCTTTTGTTTTTAAGGCGCGTCATCGAGCTTGCCGTGTCGTGAATCTTAAGCCTGGTTTCCATATAGCCGCTCCCGTGCTTAAAAAATGAACGACGGAAATTTTTGGCGAAAAGCCGAAATTGGCATGTTTAAAGGCTTATATCTCAGAAACTATTAAAGTAAATCAAAAAACGGCAAAATAACTTATTAACTAACTTTTTTTGCTCTATTCAAATACGTTAAAACCCCACAAGTGATATAAGCACTTTAAGCCACTTTCATGTGAACGCTTTTCACACGAGTTATCTCGAGGAGTAGAGTCAACTTTTGTATACTTATACGTGCACGTATCTTTATTGTTACTCGCGGTAACTCCGTACTCAGTACGGGTAATGCGAGAGAGGAAAGTTTTCGTTCAATATTTCTTTTAATTGTTTCGATTTTAATTCGTTGAAAGTTTTCATGGCGATAATGTAATATAAATAGGTTTTTGTGGAAACACCACGTAACATATCAAGCCTGAGTCAACAGGCCGAAAGCTAAGCAAATAAATATTCTACGTGGTGTTTCCACAAAACGTATCTGTATTGTTTCAATTTTAACGATTTAATAATCCAAACGCAACACTTTTTATTGCCATGGACGAATGAGTAAATTTCCAGGGGCAGAGTGTTGTGAATGGAAAGTGTTGATTTGCGTAAAATATTGGCTAAAGATGAGGTAATGTTGAAAAGCGTTGTTGCACGTATTACCACCCACCTTAAAGTGCCTATAACCTCTAGAATTTTGTTAGTTTTCCAAGTAGTAGAGCCAAAATTAGCTGAATAGTTCTTTTACAGTTTTTGATTTGGTCCTTTCGTTTCGAAGATATTGACATTTAAGTACCGCTATTAGCAAGAAAAAAACGCAAATTAAAGAGAACTGGGACGAGCAACGCGATGACGTAGCTTAAACGCAAGTGAAATTCCTTTCGTCAAGTCGGATTCGTTAGAACACCCAAAAACAACACATCTATCTGGCATTTTTTTCGCTTCGATGACAGTGTATACAACACTGCAACAGAACCAACACTGTCACTGAGAAAATTCCGTCCCTTAAGTACGTCACATCATGTAGGTACCAGGCTCTTTGCAATTTGCAGAAATTTCTAGCGGGATATTCAAAATAGCGATTTCTTGCAATATTTGAAGCGAGATATCTTCGAAACGAATGGACCAAATTAAAAACAGTAAAAGAACTATTCAGCTAATTTTGGCTCTACTACTTGGAAAACTAAAAAAATTCTAGGGGTTATAGGCACTTTAAACATTGTCACGCAACAATGATTTTGTTGCAAGTTGAAAAAATTTTGTTGAAAAAAGTAGACTCCAGTTCTACTTGCTGCAACATGCTGTTTCAACTCGCAACAACTTGTTGCGTGACAATGTTTGAGGTGGGTGGTAATACGTGCAACAACGCTATTCAACTTGCAACGCAAAAGCGAGCCTGGTTCTGTTGCTCGTATTACTTTAAGTCAATAGGTTTTGCGCGCAATTACGAATTTGCGACTTATTTTATAAACTTAGATACACTTATATGATTTAATATATATAACATGATATTAATAATCACCTTATATGTAATAATAGAATGCGGAGAAAAAACGCTCTCTGGCCAAATTACTTTTTACTGAACAATCTTTCGACGACAAGACATGCATATAGCCTTTAACGCTTCGAAGCCTGACAACGAGTCTTTAGTATTTTATTCTGGCTAACGCCAGACGAATTGATTCAACACAGGGAGAGGTCCAGACCTCAAAGTGTTAAAACCTATCTCTTTAGCACTTTAAAGCCTGACGACGAGTCTTTAGTATTTTATTCTGGCTAACGCCAGACGAATTGATTCAACACAGGGAGAGGTCCAGGCCTCAAAGTGTTAAAACCTATCTCTTTAGCACTTTAAAGCCTGAAGACAAGTCTTTAGTATTTTATTCTGGCTAACGCCAGAGCATTTTATTCAGCACAGGGAGAGGTCCAGGCCTCAAAGTGTTAGAACCTATCTCTTTAACGCTTTGAAGCCTCACAACGAGTCTTTAGTATTTTATTCTGGCTAACGCTAGAGTATTTTATTCAGCAAAGGGAGAGGTCCAGGCCTCAAAGTGTTAACATCGAAGTCTACAGTCTCGAGTGGTTGAAAGTTTGTTCAATAAAAAGTATATGTGAACCAGAGAGCTTTTTTTTCTCATTTGATTATGTCTATTCCTGATCACGCATCTTCAACCTTATATAATATAGACCACTTTTATACTTGGCGACTGAATACTTGCGACTAATAGCCTCGTTTGTTTGTCTGTAATTCCAAGGAATCTTTGCTTTAGATGAACATAAAAGAATATTTATAGTCAGTTTCAGCTTGCTTTTGAAATCCGATACGTATAATTGAAATGAACATTCCGAACTTAGGCCCCGTTCACACTATACCGGATAGCTTTTGTGTCGGCACGAAAACCATACCGGATAGGCCTTCTGTTCACACACAAAACGCATGTTCCGGCACAATTTCTGTGCCGGCACGCCGTTGCGCCGCTCCGATCTCGAAAGAGGTACATCTTGTATCGGATAGCTTTTTGTGCCGTTTCAGCTCCAGTGTGAACGGAGATCGAAATCGTTTCGGAAGTATATTAATAGAATAGAGCGTGGTGATTGGTTGGATCACGGGGTTATATCGTATTCGGCACGAAACGGCACATAATTATGCCGTCTGTTCACACGATACCGGATAGGTTTTCGTGCCGGAACGGGGCCTTACGTTGCAATGTTCCGAACTACATTGCGAGGTAGATACAAATTTAAGTCGGCAATTTGTTTCTGTTTAACCAAGTATCTATTATTCTTCATTTCCATCAAACACTATAGAACAAATAATCTTCTACTCCGTGATTTCGCCAAAGGAATTCAATTCAAAGCTTATTATATTCGAACTTCACAATGAACTTCGCGAACTTCCGCACCACAAATGTTGACAAACGAATTTCAAAAGCAAGCTGGTGTCTATTATGAACGTGGTCTATTATTCGTAGTAAATATTCAGAGAAACTTTTGTTATATTCAAAGAAACTTTTGATCGGTAGCTATTTCTATTACAATTCAAGTATTAGAATCTTTGGTCTATCTAAAACAATGCCTACACAGTAATCTGACTATTAGTTATATACAATTTGTAGTGTACATGTAGTTTCTATGGTTGTCATTTACAAATAAAAAATTATGAATAAAGTACCGGTCCAGTTTTTTTTTTAAATGTGTGCTTCTGTGTTTCTATTTCTGCATTCCTAAATATTGCGTTAAATGCGGTGCCCTGACGAGTAGGCAGGTCTTTTTTGGTCTGTTGTTCGTTCGTTGGTTGGTTGGTTGGGTGGGTGGGTGGGTGGGTGGTTGGTTGGCTGGTTGGTTGGTTGGTTGGTTATAGTTAGTTAGTTAGTTGGTTCGTTGGTTGGTTGGTTGGTTGGTTGGTTGGTTGCATTGGTTGGGTGGTTGGTTGGTTGGTTGGTTGGTTGGTTGGTTGGTTGGTTAGTTGGGTGGTTGGTTGGTTATAGTTATTTAGTTAGCTGTTAGTTACGTAGTTGTTTAGTTAGTTAGTTCGTTAGTTGGTTAGTTAGTTGGTTGGTTAGTTTGTTGGCTGGTTGGTTGATTGATTGGTTAGTTGGTTGGTTGGTTGGGTGGTTGGTTGGTTGGTTGGTTGGTTGGTTATAGTTATTTAGTTAGCTGTTAGTTACGTAGTTATTTAGTTAGTTCGTTAGTTGGTTGGTTGGTTAGTTTGTTGGTTGGTTGGTTGATTGGTTAGTTAGTTAGTTAGTTAGTTAGTTAGTTAGTTAGTTAGTTGGTTGGTTGGTTGGTTGGTTGGTTGGTTGGTTGGTTGGTTGGTTGGTTGGTTGGTTGGTTGGTTGGTTGGTTGGTTGGTTGGTTGGTTGGTTGGTTGGTTGGTTGGTTGGTTGGTTGGTTGGTTGGTTGGTTGGTTGGTTGGTTGGTTGGTTGGTTGGTTGGTTGGTTGGTTGGTTGGTTGGTTGGTTGGTTGGTTGATTGGTTGGTTGCATTGGTTGGTTAGCTGGTTTAATTTTTACTTCTTCGTTTGCGCGAAATCAAATAGCAAGTGACGTTTTTGAGTCAGCGCCCCATCGTGGCCAGAAATAGCCACTACGACGTCATAACGAATATCTTGTTCCGTTTCACGTTCTGATAGGAAGTCACATTTTCTCTGTACCCCTTTAATCTTAATGCATATGACGTCACCTTGTTCTTTACCTAGATAAAAAAAAAGTCTTAAAATAAACGTTTCAAATTTCCTCAAGGAAATTTCCTTTATTCTGGTTTAAGCAAAGTGAAAAGATGGTACATTGCTGAGAATAGTTTATTAACGAAATACTGACGTTTCAAGCAAAACCCGTTTTTTCTTACTCTGTTGAAGGGCTCTGCTTGAAACGTCAGTATTTTGTTATCAAAACTATTCTCAGCAGTTTACCATCTTTTCACTTTGCTCTATCTAAAACACTGTCTACACAACACTCTACTTTTTACTCTGATGAAGGACTCTGCATGCTTGAAACGTCAGTATTTCGTTATTAAAACTATTAATTCTCAGTAGTTTACGATCTTTTCACTTTGCTCTATCTAAAACCCTGCGTACACAACACTCTAGTTTTCACTCTGATGAAAGACTCTGCTTGAAACATCAGTATTTCATTATTAAAACTATTCTCAGCAGTTTACCATCTTTTCACTTTGCTCTATATAAAACACTGCGTACACAACACTCTACTTTTTATATTGAATGGCTATTGAATGGCGCCATATGCCTCAGTTAAACTCCCCCCCCCTCCCTAAGTTTTTCCTGGCCCCCCTTGACAAAAAATCCTGGCTACGCCTCTGACCCCCCGGCTGTTTACAAATTGATAATTTCCCTGCATCTCGAATTTTCTAGAGAAAAATTGGTAATAATTATGCCGGTAATTACGTATGCGCGGTGATTCGTCGTGAGTGCCCACTGATCTGGTGCACGTAATTTCACCCCCGCGGGAAACCGCCTTGAATCTAGGTAGTGTTCAGGTGACATAAGATTATATTAACTGTACGGATTTGAAAGAAAAATGTAATTTTCTTGGCTCTTGTATAAAAAAAGTAGAGTGTTGTGTGGGCAGTGTTTTGGATAGAGCCGGCAAGTGAAAAGATGGTAAACTGCTGAGAATAGTTTTAATAACGAAATACTGACGTTTCAAGCAGAGCTCTTCATCAGAGTAAAAAGTAGAGTGTTGTGTAGGCAGTGTTTTAGATAGAGCAAAGTGAAAAGATGGTAAACTGCTGAGAATAGTTTTAATAACGAAATACTGACGTTTCAAGCAGCCTTCATAAGAGTAAAAAGGAGAGTGTTGTGTAGGCAGTGTTTTGGATAGAGCAAAGTGAAAAGATGGTAAACTGCTGAGATTAGTTTTACTGATAACGAAATACTGACGTTTCAAGCAGAGCTCTTCATCAGAGTAAAAAGTAGAGTGTTGTGTAGGCAGTGTTTTAGATAGAGCAAAGTGAAAAGATGGTAAACTGCTGAGAATAGTTTTAATAACGAAATACTGACGTTTCAAGCAGCCTTCATAAGAGTAAAAAGGAGAGTGTTGTGTAGGCAGTGTTTTGGATAGAGCAAAGTGAAAAGATGGTAAACTGCTGAGATTAGTTTTACTGATAACGAAATACTGACGTTTCAAGCAGAGCTCTTCATCAGAGTAAAAAGGAGAGTGTTGTGTAGGCAGTGTTTTAGATAGAGCAAAGCGAAAAGATGGTAAACTGTTGAGATTACTAGGAATGAATTGAATGAAAATAAACTCAGCAAGTTAAGGTACAAAAACTTGCGTTTTGAGTTTGGACGCAACATAGCATTTCTCAAATGTTTTGTTTTTGTGGTATTTTTGCGCTGTTTTTTGCGGTAAATTTAACACCGGTTTTTCCTGTCAAAATCTCCCATTTATACCCACAAGCATCTCATCCTTCGTGAAGTGACGCTTTTGTTTTCCACACTGCAAGAAACCGCAATAATTTTGTTGATATATGTATGTTTATATTCAAAGAGAATAACATTTGGTCGTTGCTAGTTGCTAATGTCAAAGGCGGTCGACACGTGATTGGCCAATGATGAAGCTAGAATTAATGACGTCACTAGTTCCAGTGATTGAGGTCAACACACAAAGACTCCCCAGAAAGCTGAAAATCCCAAACTCGATTCGGTCACGAACTATCGTGTTCTTCGCCTCAAAGACCTTCTTTTGAACCGTATTTTCAAGGAATATAACTCTGTAAGTATCTATTTAATATCTCTTCTTATCTTTAGTTAAATAGGGTAGCGATCGGGCTGAAATTAAAGCCGTTTCTAACACATGTTTGTGCCTGACCTATATATCGTTTTGGCGTTCCTTGGCACGTTCCTTCCTCTTGTACAAAAACAATATTTTAGCCTTGTTATTCGTTGTTTTAACTCTAGATCTTTACAACTAGAACCTTAATGCAATCTTGGTATAACCTTGTGTTCATTTAACACAGAAATCGTACCCAAAAGCGTTAATTTCTTTCAACAATTGAGCGATTTTCAGGCATGTTTGATGCCCTTCGCTTTGGGGAAGGCCAAAGACTGCCAAATATAAATATCAATATACCATTTCATTTCGTCTTTAGATTACAAATCTCAACTCTAAACGAACCCCTAATACTTCAAAACTATTCTCCTGAATCGTTTCTACCAGAAAATGCTCTTCTTCAAAGGGTCGGGGCATATTTCCTGACGAATATTGAACAAATAAAATTATGAAAAAAAATTTCGGCGTCATTTGTCTTTGTTTTATATCAAGTCACGAACGCACAATGGCGGGCTACTCGACTCGAAAGATGTCCCTTTTAGCGACCTTTTCTCTTTGTTTTTTAAAGAGAAATCATCGTGATAGCCAAGTTTACTTTGAGTATTGATTCGATCTCAATAAAGGCCTAAAAATATGGCGTTTTCCCCCCAACAAAATGTGGTAATATTCAGATTTCTGATGCGTTGCCAAAAATCCCCTGAAATTAGCAAGCCATATAAATGCTACTTTTCCTCCACGTTGTCTTTTAACAACAAAAGCATTTTAATGGCTTACTTCGCTTCTAAAAAACCACTGATTTCTCGTGTAAAAGGCTTTTATTTTACGAGAATAACTCGTATAAAGAACGGAGTCATCCTTACTCAGGAATCGCCATATTGTTTAAATTGAAAACTATTTTTCTCTCACACAAAAGGCCAAGTTGTGTGTCGAGTTTCGTTTGCTAGTTTTGGATTCTGGTTTAATAAAACCTTGGTAAGAACTTGCTTTTTTTTTCTAAATAGATCTTTAAGTATTCATAATTATTGATTTCAGTGTAAAGCTTAATCGTGTGTCAATA
Organism: Paragorgia papillata; assembly: GCA_035771165.1. NCBI lineage: Eukaryota > Metazoa > Cnidaria > Anthozoa > Scleralcyonacea > Coralliidae > Paragorgia > Paragorgia papillata. The sequence goes on from JAWNZC010000216.1 coordinate 2,069,542, forward strand.
CCCCCATTTTAAGATATTCAGCAAACTACAACACTCATGCAAATATCTGGTTTCATTACAAGCTTTATTTTCTGGAGGAAACAGAACATAATCACTGGCCCTTTTAGACTTTGGCCTTACATTACATCGTAATGATTTACTTTCGGTTTTAAGATTGCGTAGACTGTATCCAAATTTGTTTTTATTTACAAATCATATTCATCTACAACCCTAGGCTTCCCCCGGGCATTTGACTCGAGACAAGTCCCTCGTACAGGTTGGAATTTGATCCAAATTAAGTTGGTGTTTGGGTATCGACTATATCAACAACTGAACAGAATTATAATATGCAGTGTCTGTGGACAGAATCTGTTGAGGAAGTGTAGCGATCGTACAGTACATAGGATATTTCAGCAAAATAGGTCTTGTGATCTAGTGTGAAGCTTCAGAACTTATCGAATTATCTCACAATGCAACGTACAGTCTTACAATGTAATGTAAGGTCTCACAGTGTAACGTAAGGTCTCACAGTGTAATGTAAGGTCTCACAATATAATGTAAGGTCTCACAATGTAATGTAAGGTCTCACAATGTAACATAAGGTCTCACAGTGTAATGTAAGGTCTCGCAATGTATTTTAAGGTCTTACAATATATTTTAAGGTCTCACAATGTAATGTAAGGTCTCACAATGTAATGTAAAGGTCTCACAATGTAATGTAAGGTCTCACAATGTAATGTAAAGGTCTCACAATGTAATGTAAGGTCTCACAATGTAATGTAAGGGTCTCGCAATGTAATGTAAGGTCTTACAATGTAATGTAAGGTCTTACAATGTAATGTAAGGTCTTACAATGTAATGTAAGGTCTTACAATGTAATGTAAAGGTCTCGTAATGTAATGTAATGTCTCACAATGTAATGTAAGGGTCTCGCAATGTAATGTAAGGTCTTACAATGTAATGTAAGGTCTTACAATGTAATGTAAAGGTCTCACAATGTAATGTAAGGTCTCACAATGTAATGTAAGGTCTTGCAGTGTAATGTAAGGTCTCGCAATGTAATGTAAGGTCTCACAGTGTAATGTAAGGTCTCACAATGTAATGTAAGGTCTTACAATGTAATGTAAGGTCTCACAATGTAATGTAAGGTCTCACAATGTAATGTAAGGTCTCGCAATGTAATGTAAGGTCTCGCAATGTAATGCAAGGTCTCACAATGTAATGTAAGGTCTCACAATGTAACATAAGGTATCACAATGTAATGTAAGGTCTCACAATGTAACGTAAGGTCTCACAATGTAGCATAACATCTCACCATGGCAAAATCATCTCCAACTAATGTTTTCTTTGTCATATTCTCAACAGGATGGAGAATCAGAATACGCAACAACCATCTCTTTGTCGTGCTGGATGTGGGTTCTACAGTAATTCTTCATTTGATGGCATGTGTTCCAAATGTTTTAAGGATGCTCTAAGACGAACTCAATCAACGTCGTCACCTACAGGACGCATTAGCCCTGCTACTACCAGTAAGGGGATATCCAAGTTATTTCACTTCTTAACTCATTGCTGCCTAGGATGTCTGAGGGTTCTCTCTTTGATGAATAAAATCATCTGGTGTTAGACAGAGTAAAACAATAAAGGAACCATTTTTGACCAGCTCAGGCAGGAATGGGTTAATCACTTGTTAACTCATTGCTGCCTAGGATGTCTGAGGGTTCTCTCTTTGATGAGTAAAATCATCTGGTGTTAGACACAGTAAAACAATAAAGGAACCATTTTTGGCCAGCTCAGGCAGGAATGGGTTAATCACTTGTTAACTCATTGCTGCCTAGGATGTCTGAGGGTTCTCTCTTGATGAATAAAATCATCTGGTGTTAGACAGAGTAAAACAATAAAGGCACCATTTTTGACCAGCTCGGGCAGGAATGGGTTAATCACTTGTTAACTCATTGCTGCCTAGGATGTCTGAGGGTTCTCTCTTTGATGAATAAAATCATCTGGTGTTAGACAGAGTAAAACAATAAAGGGACCATTTTTGACCAGCTCAGGCAGGTATGGGTTAATCACTTGTTAACTCATTGCTGCCTAGGATGTCTGAGGGTTCTCTCTTTGATGAGTAAAATCATCTGGTGTTAGACAGAGTAAAACAATATAGGAACCATTTTTGGCCAGCTCAGGCACACTCTTGCCACAGACGCCCTTGCACCTCTATACCCATTAAGGCTCGGAGATGAAGGAGTTTGTATATTTGACTAGGTCCAGCCAATACAGACGAGCCAAGTACATCAGCTGAGCCGACTGCAGCAGAACGTACTACAAGTGAAGAAAGACAACAACCAGTCGTCGTTGAACCTGTTGAACAAGCATCACAATCTACCATAGTTGACGAACCCGACCAAGAAGATTCACCATCGAAAACTAAGAGAAAAAATCGCTGCACAAGTTGCCGTAAGAAAGTCGGTTTAACCGGTGAGTTTCTGTTTTGATAAGCTGTATTTTGAGTGGTGGTGAGGGAGAGGGGAGGGGAGGGGAGCATGGCAGTAGTTTGCTCTCGGGCGTTGTACACTTGCGTAGAGCTGCTGTTCGTGGAGGGGAGGAGAGGGAAGCATTGTAAGACGTTATCCTACATTGTAAGACACCATGTCGCCTTAAGAAATGCTACGGTTTGGCAAGTTTAAATATAAAAATAAAGCAATTTCTAAACACGTAAAAACAAAGTGGGCATAAGACTGATGAACGCTGAGATAATCCCCACATATTATATATGAGTGACCGCTGACCAAGTATCTATTACATAGATAGCGCGCGCAAAACCAGTCAAGCTCAGACCACGCTGACAAGACTTTGATGAGCGCTGAGATAATCCCACGTATTATAAGCGCGCGCAAACCAGTCAAGCTCAGACCACGCTGACAAGACTTTGATGAACGCTGATATAATACCACGTATTATAAGCGCGCGCAAAACCAGTCAAGCTCAGACCACGCTGACAAGACTTTGATGAACGCTGATATAATACCACGTATTATAAGCGCGCAAACCAGTCGAGCTCAGACCACGCTGACAAGACTTTGATGAGCGCTGATATAATATCACGTATTATAAGCGCGCGCAAACCAGTCAAGCTCAGACCACGCTGACAAGACTTTGGTGAGCGCTGATATAATCCCACGTATTATAAGCGCGCGCAAACCAGTCAAGCTCAGACCACGCTGACAAGACTTTGATGAGCGCTGAGATAATCCCCATATATTATAAGTGAGTGTCCGCTGACTAGCATTGTCTCCTTTTTTACCTTGCCTAAATTACATTTAGCCACATTTAAATATATTTAGGTTTTCAATGCCGATGTGGTGGCCTCTACTGTAGCTTGCATCGCTACTCCGATAAACACGAGTGTTCATTCGACTACAAGGCTGAAGGCCAGGCTGAAATTAGAAAAAATAACCCAGTCGTTGTCCGTGACAAAGTGCAAAAGATCTAATTCATATTTTTGGACAATCGAATAGGAAAAAATGGATAGCAGCACCAAGCTTGTGGTTTGTACCGAATTTATATAACCAAGTTCTTCATGAAAGAATCTCTGTCCCATCTGAGGACAATTTAATAATCTTTTGTTTTCTGTAAGTGCTGTGACTCTAGCTGCGTGCTTGGGTATAGGAAGTGATTTTGGAATCGACGAATGATAATACTTGCCTTGCGGAACATAGAAAATATTTTGCTAAAAAAACATTAATTAAAAAAATAACGCTGACATAAAAAGACTTCGTGCCGATTGATCCAATCTAATGTAGTTTTGTGCTCTAGGGTTAACTTCTTGCTAAATGCAAGATTTAAAAAAATACTACGATATGTAATGCAATCATACTCTATAAGTGGCTATGAAACGAAAATTAAGTCTGTTTATTTGAACGAACACTTAAAATGACAAAATAACATCTTTTGCAGTTTTTCGTTTCCTTTTTTAGTTCCTTCCTTCCTTACTTCCGATCCTTGCTTGCTTTCCTTCCTTCCTTCCTTCCTTCCTTCCTTCCTTCCTTCCTTCCTTCCTTCCTTCCTTCCTTCCTTCCTTCCTTCCTTCCTTCCTTCTGTCCTTCCTTCCTTCCTTCCTTCCTTCCTTCCTTCCTTCCTTCCTTCCTTCCTTCCTTCCTTCCTTCCTTCCTTCCTTCCTTCCTTCCTTCCTTCCTTCCTTCCTTCCTTCCTTCCTTCCTTCCTTCCTTCCTTCCTTCCTTCCTTCCTTCCTTCCTTCCTTCCTTCTTTCTTTCGTTCCTTCCTTCTTTCGTTCCTTCCCTCCTTCCTTTCCTCCCTTCCTTCCTTCCTTTCTTTCCTTCCTTCCTTCTTTCGTTCCTTCCTTCTTTCGTTCCTTCCTTCTTTCCTTCCTTCCTTCCTTCCTTCCTTCCTTCCTTCCTTCCTTCCTTCCTTCCTTCCTTCCTTCCTTCCTTCCTTCCTTCCTTCCTTCCTTCCTTCCTTCCTTCCTTCCTTCCTTCCTTCCTTCCTTCCTTCCTTCCTTAGTTCCTTTGATATGCAAATTAAACATTTTGACGTCACACGTGCATAATGAGTTATCGAAAAAGTTAGATATCTTTGCTATTATCAAATATAATAATCACTTGAAGACAACAGTGTTAACAGTGTTGTGGGCGAAACACATGCTTCGTTCAAATTAATTTGATTTGATAATAGAAAAGATATCTGACCTACTCCGATACCTCATTCAATATGTTTAATTTGCATATCAAACAAACTAAAATATCTCAAGAACAAAGCAAGGAAACGAAAAACTGCAAAGTATGTTACTCCTTCATTTTAATAATATCATTAATTTTCGTTTCATAGGCACTGTAATACATAGTTTAACGCTACTCTGGCTTAAAAGTTTTTTGAACGTAGCTTAAAAAGTTACTGCTCATGACCCAACGTTTCAACACTCCGATCTAGTGTCTTGCAACAGGTTGATCGAAACAGAGAACGTAGGAGTCTAACGTTTCGAGCGAAGGCCCTTCGTCAGAGAGAAACGTTTCTCTGTAACGAATGTCCTTCGCTTGTAACGTTAGACTCCTACGTTCTCTGTTTCCGCAGTATATCTAAGCTTACTGTATTTCGATTGTTGTTTCTACACTGCCTACGCAGCACGCTACTTTTATTTCACAAATAGCGTTAAACTATGTCTGATTCTTCACCTGGCTGTGTTGGGAATTTATTTGTCGACTTACCGTATAATACTTTCCGAATTTGCTTCAATGGCCACGAAAAATAATTGCTTCAAGTCGAAGTTGGCAATGAGATCGTAACCCTGATCCCAGAGGTTCTACGCCGCCCGCTCCCCCCGTTTCTTTGATCGCTCCGAGCCAATGAAGTCGCTAGGGTCAGATCTTGACCCCATTTTCTGATTGGCTAAGAAATCTGTTAGGGAGGTTTTAGAGTACTACAACATGAAAGTGTGAGATTGGTGGCGTCTTCCACCGGAGGTTCTCTCGCCGCTTTCAGCATTCGGGGGGGGGGGGGGGGGAGGAGCGGACGGCGTAGAACTACAGCCGTTACTGAATCAAATTCGGGAAGTATCTATCAGATTGTCAGATATAGCTTAAAAATCCTTAATAATGCGGATGTGGTTAATTTTCAATTTCAATCAATTTTTCATCAATTTTCAAATGATGTTGCTGTGATTGTTTTGTAAGCCTATCTCTTTCTGCTTGAAAGGATTTTTAAGTTAGTACAATGCTAGACAATCGGAAGTCTTCTCAGGTTAAAAAAACGCTAGCATATAACATTGTTTTCCGTTTGTTTTACAAGTATCCGTCCTACCATTTTCTCCTAAAAAATTGTGTGTTTTTTTCTCGCAGCATTATCAAATTATTTATAAAGAATACACCATGTCCCTTGCACGCTTTAGTCTTGACGTTTCCCCATTACTACTTGAAATTAGCGTTGCACTGATATAGAAATTTACCGATAATCGATATTTTACTACCGATATTTAGCAATGGCAATATTCTGTTTAGCAGCACTTCAAATTCCGATTCTTCCTTCCTTCCTTCCTTGCTTCCTGCCTTGCTTGCTTCCTTCCTTCCTTCCTTCCTTCCTTCCTTCCTTCCTTCCTTCCTTCCTTCCTTCCTTCCTTCCTTCCTTCCTTCCTTCCTTCCTTCCTTCCTTCCTTCCTTCCTTCCTTCCTTCCTTCCTTCCTTCCTTCCTTCCTTCCTTCTTTCCTCCCTTCTTTCCTCCCTCCCTTCTTTCCTCCCTCCCTCCCTCCCTCCCTCCCTCCCTCCCTCCCTCCCTCCTCCCTCCCTCCCTCCCTCCCTCCCTCCCTCCCTCGCTTGCTTCCTTCCTTCCTCCCTTCCTCCTTCCCTTCCATTCCCTTCCTTCATCTATGTCGATAACAAAATGCTAATATTCTTTTAGCTCCGGTATTAATATCAGTGCCACACTAATTTTCATTATAATTCTTAAAATATAATCGGATACCAGAACCCTTGTGCTCTATCTTGGCAAAGAAGTCTTGTTTTTGTAGTTAGATACACATCGTTGCAGCAGAGTCGATGAAGACATGGTCTGGAAACTTGGTAAACTTGAAAGTGTCTATAAACTCAAATAAGATATTACTGATATGGATTCTATATAACGTGAATAGTTGAATGCCAAAATATTTTCTGACTTGAACTTCTATTTGTTGTTATATTGAGGTTTGTATTTCCAAAATGGTAATGAGGATGACGTCTTTGTTGGCATTTGTGTGTGTTTTTCTTTTATGATAAACCGCTTGAAGATTTTAATGAAAAAAATTATAAAATACAGAATATACTATTCAAGTATTCATTAACATGTGAATAGATCTTATTAAAAAATGGCCGCCAAATTAAAATTATTTTATATACATATAAATTAGCCCTTATGAACTCGTTTTCATGTGTGAAATTCAAAAGAATTTTTACTTTAAAACGAGGTCATAAGGGCTAATTTATATGCACATAAAAGAATTCTGAATAAGGTGTATTGGGTAATATTTCTCGTGTAATGGAACACGGCGTATGCAAATTATGCCTACATAGACGTCATCCTCATTACCATTTTGGAATACAAACCTCGATATAACAACAAATAAAAGTTCAAATCAAATAATATTTTGGCATTCAACTATGAACATTAAGTGGAATCCATATGCAGGAATATATTGGATGATTGTTTCCTTATGCCAAAAATATTGCTCACCGTGCTTAAACGTTTGCATAAACGTGAACAAAAAGATAGAACAAAGACTTTAGCTGAGTTTCCAGACCATCTCTTTTGATTCAGTAGAGTTGCAATTAATGTTTAAAATAATTCTAATTCTGTATGTCAGCGTTAAATATATATAGTTACCAATGTATTTAAAAAAAATTGATTGGGATAACATAATTAGAAGTAGAACGATACATGTGAGGGAGAGAGAGATTGAAGGGTTATCAACTGTTTCTTCGAAGGAAACGCTAAGTTGATTGATTTGCTGGCTGGACAGTGTTTGCATGAGGCATTTGATTATTTGGAAATGTTACTAAGGCCCCCGTTTACACGATGCCGGTACAGTGTGAAAACGGGACAAAGTCATGCCGTTTAGGCCTTGCGTTTACACGATACCGGCACAAAAATGACATGAAAACGGCACAAAATGAAGACGGGTTCCTTGACGGTATGAAATGAAAACGCAACACTAACCGGTATCGTGTAAACTCCCGATGACGGTAATAACGATATATACGACCACTATTCGGGTCAGCAGTATTCACAAAGTTTTCTCAATTCTCATTGGAAGAGAATAGTCACATGCTTAATAACGTAATCCTGATGTTTCAAGCAGAGTCCTTCATCAGAGTAAAAATTAGAGTGCTGTGTAGGCAGTGTTGTAGATAGAGCAAAGTGAAAAGATGATAAACTGCTGAGAATAGTTTTAATAACGAAATACTGACGTTTCAAGCAGAGCCCTTCATCAGAGTAGGACAAAAGGGGCTTCGCTTGAAACGTTAGTATTTCATTATCAAAACTATTCTCAACAGTTTACCATCTTTTCACTTTGCTCTATCTAAAACACTGCCTACACAACACTCTACTTTTTACTCTGATGAAGGACTCTGCTTGAAACGTCGGTATATTTCGTTATTAAAACTATTCTCAGCAGTTTACCATCTTTAAACTTTGCTCTATCTAAAACACTGCGCACACAACACTCTAGGTTTTACTCTCACTGGTCACAAAATAAACCAAGCTTTCCATTTTCAAATGTCCTCTAGCAAACACTGTTTCCTCCAAAAGAGAGAGCGGGTATAGTCGAAAAGAGGACGTTTGTCACGACAATTTGTACATATTAAGTATTTTGTAAATATGATATTTAGGTCAATTTAGGGAGAGACAAAAAAAAACAAGTGTTGATTCTCGTTGCCTTGTGTATTAATTAATATGAAGGAAGAGTCGAACTTCTTATATGGAGGCTTGTTGTAGTATTAATGACTGTTTACAGTTTACAATAAATCAAAAATTGTGCGACGAATGTAATAATTGTGTGTTGTTGTTTTTTATCTTGTTTTACTGAAGCGCATGATTCGTTTACGAATACACCTTAGGCCTTGTCCACTCGTATCCGGTTTTGTTTCAAAACGCAACTTTTTTTATCCATATTACACTGCATTGCATTGCATTACATTACACTGCATTGCATTACATTACATTACACTGCATTGCATTAATTACGCATTACATTACATTACACTGCATTGCATTAATTACATTACACTGCATTGCATTACACTGCATTAATTGCATTGCATTACACTGCATTACATTAATTACACTGCATTGCATTACATTGCACTGCATTAATTGCATTGCATTACACTGCATTGCATTAATTACTGCATTGCATTACATTGCACTGCATTAATTGCATTGCATTACACTGCATTGCATTAATTGCATTGTATTAGACATTAATCACATTACACATACATTACATTGCATTACATTACACATCGCATTACACATTGCATTATACATTACATTATACATTACATTACACATTACATTACACATTACATTACAACCTATTGTATTTTACATTATACATTATTGGTCAATAGCTGTTAGCTGATTGTCAAATGTATTTATGTCTTTCTTTCTTTTAGCGAATGCTTACAAGCTAGTATGCGGTTTGATATTTGGAGGTTCATATCCATATTTATATTTCTAAAATGTATGACAAACTTAAAGGGGATTGGTATTAAAAATTAAGTTTGCCTAATTTGAAAGAACTCATAAAATTGTAATAGAAGATCCTTTACAACTTTTTCGTATCTTCCTGCGTTTTCAAGATATTTCAATTTGTTTGATATGTAAATGAGATGGTCTCTGACGTTAGGAGTGGGGTAAAATATTTTCATACAGAGCAAAATCACTTACATATCTAACATGAAATGTTCAGCGTCGCAAGGAGTTTTTATGTGCACAGTTTCAAATGATTTCGCTGAACAAACTTAGAGATATAACTGGTTTTGCTACATGTGAAAATATTTTACCCCACACCTGACGTCAGAGACCATCTCATTCCCATATCAAACAAATTGAAATATCTTGAAAACGAAGAGAGATACGAAAAAGTTGTAAAGGATCTTCGCTTACAATTTTATGAGTTCTTTCAAATTAGACAAACTTAATTTTTAGTGCTATTGCCCTTTAATGAATAATATAACACTAACAGATTCTCTTCGTCGTGTAACATCCCTTCAAATTATTAGCAAACAACGCTGACTTTTTTCTCCTTAGAGTGTCTATAAACTCAAATAAGATATTACTGATGTGGATTCTATATAAAGTGAATAGTTGAATGCCAAAATATTTTCTGACTTGAACTTCTATTTGTTGTTATATTGAGGTTTGTATTTCCAAAATGTTAATGAGGATCACGTCAATGTAGGCATTTGTGTGTGTTTTTTTCTTTTCTTACGATAAACTGCTTGAAGATTTTAATGAAAAAAAATGATAAAGTTCAGAATATGTAATATTTAAAACACGAGCAGGAGTGTTTTATCAGATTTAAAATCACGAAGGCGCAGCCCAAGTGTTTTAGATCTGATAAAACACGTGATGCGAGTGTTTTGAATGGCTTCAAAAACGATTCGTTCTTGGATGTTATGTTCATTAGTATTCTTTATATAAAATTGTATGTTCATTAGTATTCTTTATATAAAATTGTATGGTCATTAGTATTCTTTCTGACGTCAAGAAGTTTTATCAGGTATAAAACCACGGACATGGTACTGATTTTCTTTGTGTTTTCCTCATGAATTATTAATGATTTTTGAAATACTACTTCAAGTATTCATTAACATGTGAATTGGGTAATATTTCTGCTGTCACGGAACACTGCATATGCAAATTATGCCTACATAGAAGTCATCCTCATTACCATTTTAGAAATACAAACCTCAATATAACAACAAATAAAAGTTCAAATCAAATAATATTTTGGCATTCAACAATACACATTAAATAGAATCCATAAGCAGTAATATCATATTTGGGTGTATAAGCTTTTCACCTTACTATACTTTTGTTTCTTGTGTATGTGGGTGTGTGTTTGTATGAGTTTATAAATTATGCATCAAGCAATCAGTTGTGGTTAGATTTGCTGGTACTTGCGTCCCCTAAAAACCACCGTTACTATGGAAAAAATGCTTTAAGCTAAAATCAAACAAAAATATAATGCCTTATACTTGAGAAGGAAATCTCTCTTACGCTCTAAAGATTCATTTGATAAGGTTAGTAACCGTTAGTTTATTTGTTAGTATAGTACTTTCAGCTTGGGGTTTGTAAAGTTTTGTTAGTTCTTGCTCTACAAGCTGTCGTTAGTTAGTATAGTACTTTCAGCTTGGGGTTTGTAAAGTTTTGTTAGTTCTTGCTCTACAAGCTGTCGTTAGTTAGTATAGTACTTCCAGCTTGGGGTTTGTAAAGTTTTGTTAGTTCTTGCTCTACAAGCTGTCGTTAGTTAGTATAGTACTTTCAGCTTGAAGTTTGTAAAGTTTTGTTAGTTCTTGCTCTACAAGCTGTCGTTAGTTAGTATAGTACTTTCAGCTTGGAGTTTGTAAAGTTTTGTTAGTTCTTGCTCTACAAGCTGTCGTTAGTTAGTATAGTACTTTCAGCTTGGAGTTTGTAAAGTTTTGTTAGTTCTTGCTCTACAAGCTGTCGTTAGTTAGTATAGTACTTTCAGCTTGGAGTTTGTAAAGTTTTGTTAGTTCTTGCTCTACAAGCTGTCGTTAGTTAGTATAGTACTTTCAGCTTGGAGTTTGTAAAGTTTTGTTAGTTCTTGCTCTACAAGCTGTCGTTAGTTAGTATAGTACTTTCAGCTTGGAGTTTGTAAAGTTTTGTTAGTTCTTGCTCTACAAGCTGTCGTTAGTTAGTATAGTACTTTCAGCTTGGAGTTTGTAAAGTTTTGTTAGTTCTTGCTCCACAAGCTGTCGTTAGTTAGTATAGTACTTTCAGCTTGGAGTTTGCAAAGTTTTGTTAGTTCTTGCTCCACAAGCTGTCGTTAGTTAGTATAGTACTTTCAGCTTGGAGTTTGTAAAGTTTTGTTAGTTCTTGCTCTACAAGCTGTCGTTAGTTAGTATAGTACTTTCAGCTTGAAGTTTGTAAAGTTTTGTTAGTTCTTGCTCCACAAGCTGTCGTTAGTTAGTATAGTACTTTCAGCTTGGAGTTTGCAAAGTTTTGTTAGTTCTTGCTCTACAAGCTGTCGTTAGTTAGTATAGTACTTTCAGCTTGGAGTTTGTAAAGTTTTGTTAGTTCTTGTTCTACAAGCTGTCGTTAGTTAGTATAGTACTTTCATCTTGGGGTTTGTAAAGTTTTGTTAGTTCTTGTTCTACAAGCTGTCGTTAGTTAGTATAGTACTTTCAGCTTGGGGTTTGTATAGTTTTGTTAGTTCTTACTCTACAAGCTGTCGTTAGTTAGTATAGTACTTTCAGCTTGGAGTTTGTAAAGTTTTGTTAGTTCTTGCTCTACAAGCTGTCATTAGTATAGTACTTTCAGCTTGGGCCGGTTTGTAAAGTTTTGTTAGTTCTTGCTCCACAAGCTGTCGTTAGTTAGTATAGTACTTTCAGCTTGGAGTTTGTAAAGTTTTGTTAGTTCTTGCTCTACAAGCTGTCGTTAGTTAGTATAGTACTTTCAGCTTGAAGTTTGTAAAGTTTTGTTAGTTCTTGCTCCACAAGCTGTCGTTAGTTAGTATAGTACTTTCAGCTTCGAGTTTGCAAAGTTTTGTTAGTTCTTGCTCTACAAGCTGTCGTTAGTTAGTATAGTACTTTCAGCTTGGAGTTTGCAAAGTTTTGTTAGTTCTTGCTCTACAAGCTGTCGTTAGTTAGTATAGTACTTTCAGCTTGGAGTTTGTAAAGTTTTGTTAGTTCTTGTTCTACAAGCTGTCGTTAGTTAGTATAGTACTTTCATCTTGGGGTTTGTAAAGTTTTGTTAGTTCTTGTTCTACAAGCTGTCGTTAGTTAGTATAGTACTTTCAGCTTGGGGTTTGTATAGTTTTGTTAGTTCTTACTCTACAAGCTGTCGTTAGTTAGTATAGTACTTTCAGCTTGGAGTTTGTAAAGTTTTGTTAGTTCTTGCTCTACAAGCTGTCATTAGTATAGTACTTTCAGCTTGGGCCGGTTTGTAAAGTTTTGTTAGTTCTTGCTCCACAAGCTGTCGTTAGTTAGTATAGTACTTTCAGCTTGGAGTTTGTAAAGTTTTGTTAGTTCTTGCTCTACAAGCTGTCGTTAGTTAGTATAGTACTTTCAGCTTGGAGTTTGCAAAGTTTTGTTAGTTCTTGCTCTACAAGCTGTCGTTAGTTAGTATAGTACTTTCAGCTTGGAGTTTGTAAAGTTTTGTTAGTTCTTGTTCTACAAGCTGTCGTTAGTTAGTATAGTACTTTCATCTTGGGGTTTGTAAAGTTTTGTTAGTTCTTGTTCTACAAGCTGTCGTTAGTTAGTATAGTACTTTCAGCTTGGGGTTTGTATAGTTTTGTTAGTTCTTACTCTACAAGCTGTCGTTAGTTAGTATAGTACTTTCAGCTTGGAGTTTGTAAAGTTTTGTTAGTTCTTGCTCTACAAGCTGTCATTAGTATAGTACTTTCAGCTTGGGCCGGTTTGTAAAGTTTTGTTAGTTCTTGCTCTACAAGCTGTCGTTAGTTAGTATAGTACTTTCAGCTTGGATTTTGTAAAGTTTTGCTAGTTCTTGCTCTACAAGCTGTCGTTAGTTAGTATAGTATTAATGTCGTTAGTACTCAGAGATATATTTGTTTGAATTTCTTTTCTTAATTTAGATGATTCTCTTCTACACGGCTCTCTCTTTTCTGAGTCTTCTGCCAATACAGACAGTCCATGGCTTAGAAACGAAAATCTTCAAGCAGAAAAAAACTCGTTCAGTGTATGGGAAATACCTCAAAGGTCACGTGTTTATGACGACAGAGCAGGCAGAAGACCCCCAGCACTGCTTGGCTGATTGCTGGAACGAAGGGGATCGTTGTCAGAGTTTCAATTTTCTGGTGCTCCATAATATGTGCGAGTTGAACGACCGGAGTAAGGAAAATGCTCCTGACGATTATATCGACAGAGAAGGAGTGGTTTATTTTACTAATTCAAACTTTGGCAAAGGGAAGGTAATTGTGATGTTAGTTTTGTGTAGGAGTGTGTGTGTGTGTGTGTGTGGGGGGGGGGGGGGGGGGGGGGGCAGTGAACTCTATATAGGAAGACTGGAACGCTAACTCCATAAACAGGCCCTATGATTGGATGAAGCCAAAAATCTTTAAATGTTAGTTTTTCTGAGTTTTGAGCTGAAATACTAAACGCTGAACGTTGGGCTGTATATGAAGTTAAAGCTATTGAAAAATGCTATTTGGTATAGAAACTTCAAGACTTTAGCTAAAAGGGAAATATTTAAAAAATAGAAAAACAACTGCCATTTTGTTTGCCGAAAGTTACAAAATGGCAGTTGTTTTTATTTAATTATTTCCCTTTTAGCTAAACTCTTGAAGTTTCTATACCAAATAGCATTTTTCAATAGCTTCAGTTTCATATATAGCCCAACGTTCGGCGTTAAGTATTTCAGCTCAAAACTCAGAAAAACTACAACAAGTTTCTTAGTGTTATTTCCCAACGAAATATGGCCGAACATTTGCTACATTTGAAAAAGTTTAACATAACGAGGAAACTTGTGCTATACATCAAATTGAAGGCAATGCTATTTCTAAAAACATACGTACACAATGTATTTCAACTATTTGTTGTTTTGGAGTAATTTGTTATCGTCCCAAACAAAATATATGGCAAGATGAAAATTAAGTAACTTGAAGCACGGGAGCTACCTGCAAAGGGACTGGCACTGGCTTCAAAAACTTCCAGTCTTTTTCGAGTTCAATGGGGGGAGGGGGGGGGGGGGGGGGGGTGGCACAGTGGTTAGCTCACGTGCCTTTCACCTCTGCGAGCCGGGTTCGATACCTGCTCAGTCCAGTTATCTGATTGAAATTTCACCTTGGCCGCATGTGAGAAGAGTGTTTCCAGTTTGACTCTACCAAACCGGTTTCCTCTTGTAGTAATACCCATAGTTAATAGAACATATACATGGTTTGGAAACTCGTCCAAAGTGATTGTTCTATGTTTTTGTTCAAGTTTATGGAAATTTGTGCAATTTCACGGTATTGTATTTTCTGTATAATGAAGCAGTCATCCAATAGCAACGCTCGGGTTTAATTAGTGAGTTGCTTCATCGTCACGTGTCCATAGAATTTACTTCCATATAAGGAACTCCATTGTCAGTTCAACATGACCATGCTTCATGTTGAAAGACAATAGAGCTTACAAACCATGTATATGTTCTATTAACTATGGTAATACTGGATCAATGAGGGATGGTCCTTACTGGACCTCTAGAGAGAACAGTTTAGATATGACTGATACAGTTATCCAGTATAAATAAAGTTAGTTTAGTTTACTTCAGTTTCCTTCTGTAGTAACACTGGATCAATGAAGGATGGTCCTTACTGGACCTCTAGAGAGAACAGTTTAGATATGACTGATAGAGTTATCCAGTATAAATAAAGTTAGTTTAGTTTACTTCAGTTTCCTTCTGTAGTAACACTGGATCAATGAAGGATGGTCCTTACTGGACTTCTAGAGAGAACAGTTTAGATATGACTGATAGGGTTATCCAGTATAAATAAAGTTAGTTTAGTTTACTCCGGTTTCCTCCTGTAGTAACACTGGATCAATAAACAATGGTCCTTACTGGACCTCTAGGAAGAACAGTTTAGATATGACTGATATAGTTATCCAGTATAAATAAAGTTAGTTTAGTTTACTCCGGTTTCCTTCTGTAGTAACACTGGATCAATAAACAATGGTCCTTACTGGACCTCTAGGACGAACAGTTTAGATATGACTGATATAGTTATCCAGTATAAATAAAGTTAGTTTAGTTTACTCCGGTTTCCTCCTGTAGTAACACTGGATCAATAAACAATGGTCCTTACTGGACCTCTAGGGAGAACAGTTTAGATATGACTGATATAGTTATCCAGTATAAATAAAGTTAGTTTAGTTTACTCCAGTTTCCTTCTGTTACTGGACCTCTAGAGAGAACAGTTTAGATATGACTGATAAGGTTATCCAGTATAAATAAAGTTAGTTTACTCCAGTTTCCTCCTGTAGCAACACTGAATCAATGAAGGATGGTCCTTACTGGACCTGTAGAGAGAACAGTTTAGATATGACTGATAGAGTTATCCAGTATAAATAAAGTTAGTTTAGTTTACTCCAGTTTCCTTCTGTAGTAACACTGGATCAATGAAGGATGGTTCTTACTGGACCTCTAGAGAGAACAGTTTATATGACTGATAGAGTTATCCAGTGTAAATAAGTTACTTTCTGATCCATTAGGGGACCCCCTGTGGATGACTTCTTTAGATATCTGTTTGAACAAGTTGGCATCAAAATGTTGGCAACCCTGTCTGGGGCTCAGAAACATTTTCTGAGTATTTGAGCTTGATGAACATCTACCAAACGTTTGTTCCATTACACCAAGCTCACGAACGTACCACATGCACTACATGTATACGTACAACTCATCATTTTATATAATACATCTCATATGCAAACGCTACCACTTAGGAAGCACATATGACTATGAATTTACAACCTTAGCTCTCCATCTCAGCCTCAGTGGCTCAATGGTCAGAGCGTCTAACTGGTCATTAGAAGGTTGAAGGTTTGAACCCTGTCTGGGACTCAGAAACATTTTCTGAGTATTTGAGCTTGATGAAAGTCTACCAAACGTATTCCTTGGCTAAAATTATATTCAATGCTAATACTATAGGTCTAGGTCCGTGTGCAATGAGAATAAAAAACAATTTTCATATTCAACTTTCATCCACCGTTTCTTTTCTTTTCATTGGAGCTTATTCATCAGTCTTTTTTTTGTCTTTTTTGTAACTTCTATTTCATTCTTGTTTAGATACCAGAAATGCCTCGTCATACGGAGCATTATGCTAGTACAGAAGGTAGAAATTAATAATTCTCGGTATTTTTCCTCAGCCTTTTTAATTAAAGTGCCTATGAAACGAAAATTAAGTTTGTCTTATTTGAAAGATCACTTAAAATGATAGAGTAACATCTTTTGAAGTTTTTCGTTTCCTTGCTTCGTTTTTGAGATAATAAAACATTGTTACCAAGAAGCCTAAATTTTTTCAGAAATTAACCAGCCATGGCAAATTTTGAGAGTTCATAGCCCAACAACTATCCATCAGATTCTCTTGAAATTTTCACTGAATGCTCCAACAATGCTCTTCTGTTCATTAAAACACAAAAATGCCAACGCATTTCTTCAATTTCTTTTGTGATGTTTAAACATGAGCAGCAGTGTTTTATCAGAATTAAAACACGAGGCGATAGCCGAGTGTTTTAGATCTGATAAAACACGTTGCGTACATTTTAAGTAGTTAAAATAGATGAGCGGCCGATCTTTATGGGTATTTACAATGACGAGCCGAACTTACTTATCCAATTCTAAGTGAAGAAACGTTAGATAATGAATTTGAGCCGCTAGTGTCTAATAACTTTGATAAAACATTGATGTTTTATTAATCAATGTTTGAACAGTATTTACAAACACCTGATTAAACATTAATTTCTTTTGAATTTTCCTTCTGAATTATTAATGAATTTGATAAATATCTTCAAAAACGACCCATTTGGTAAGTTCATTGGCGTAGTAAGTTTGAAAAATAACGTTGCCTAAGCCGAGAAAATCAAAGCTAAAGTTTATGTAAATTACGAAGATTTTTTTCAGATATAAAACCACGGTACTGATTTTCTTTGTGTTTTCCTCATGAAGTATTAATGAGTTTTTTAAGTAATGTTTAAACATGTTATTGGTTGTTTTAGTTCCAGATCCTTGCGCTAGTTCTCCATGCCAAAACGGAGGAAATTGTGTCCTGGATGACAAAACTGGATTCCGTTGTGACAACTGCAATGACCAATTTTATGGAATCATGTGCGAACAACGTAAGTGATCATTTCTATTGCGATATGATAATTGGCTGAATTAGAACGTTGAAGGTTCGATCCCTGTCTGCAGCTGAGAAATATTTTCTGTGTTTTTGAGAACTCCAACTCCCTAACTCTCGAACTCTCTAACTCTCTAACTCTCTAACTCTCCAACTCTCCAACTCTCCAACTCTCCAACTCTCCAACTCTCCAACTCTCCAACTCTCCAACTCCCTAACTCTCGAACTCTCGAACTCTCTAACTCTCCAACTCTCCAACTCTCCAACTCTCCAACTCTCCAACTCTCCAACTCTCCAACTCTCCAACTCTCCAACTCCCTAACTCTCGAACTCTCTAACTCTCTAACTCTCCAACTCTCCAACTCTCCAACTCTCCAACTCTCCAACTCTCCAACTCTCCAACTCTCCAACTCCCTAACTCTCGAACTCTCTAACTCTCTAACTCTCCAACTCTCCAACTCTCCAACTCTCCAACTCTCCAACTCTCCAACTCTCCAACTCTCTAACTCTCCAACTCTCCAACTCTCTAACTCTCCAACTCTCCAACTCTCCAACTCTCGAACTCTCTAACTCTCCAACTCTCTAACACTCGAACTCTCTAACTCTCCAACTCTCGAACTCTCTAACTCTCCAACTCTCCAACTCTCCAACTCTCCAACTCTCCAACTCTCCAACTCTCCAACTCTCCAACTCTCCAACTCTCCAACTCTCCAACTCTCTAACTCTCCAACTCTCGAACTCTCGAACTCTCTAACTCTCTAACACTCGAACTCTCTAACTCTCCAACTCTCGAACTCTCGAACTCTCTAACTCTCGAACTCTCGAACTCTCCAACTCTCCAACTCTCCAACTCCCTAACTCTCCAACTCTCCAACTCTCCAACTCTCCAAACTCTCTAACTCTCTAACTCTCTATCTCTCTAACTCTCTAACTCTCTAACTCTCTAACTCTCTAACTCTCTAACTCTCTAACTCTCTAACTCTCTAACTCTCTAACTCTCCAACTCCCTAACTCTCCAACTCTCTAACTCTCCAACTCTCTAACTCTCCAACTCTCCAACTCTCCAACTCTCCAACTCTCCAACTCTCCAACTCTCCAACTCCCTAACTCTCCAACTCTCCAACTCTCCAACTCTCCAACTCTCCAACTCTCCAACTCCCTAACTCTCCAACTCTCCAAACTCTCTAACTCTCTAACTCTCTAACTCTCTATCTCTCTAACTCTCTAACTCTCCAACTCCCTAACTCTCTAACTCTCTAACTCTCTAACTCTCCAACTCTCTAACTCTCTAACTCTCTAACTCTCTAACTCTCCAACTCTCCAACTCCCTAACTCTCTAACTCTCTAACTCTCCAACTCTCCAACTCTCCAACTCTCTAACTCTCTAACTCTCTTACTCTCTAACTCTCTAACTCTCTAACTCTCTAACTCTCTAACTCTCTAACTCTCTAACTCTCTAACTCTCCAACTCTCCAACTCCCTAACTCTCTAACTCTCTTACTCTCTAACTCACTAACTCTCTAACTCTCTAACTCTCCAACTCCCTAACTCTCTAACTCTCTAACTCTCTTACTCTCTAACTCTCTAACTCTCTAACTCTCTAACTCTCTAACTCTCTAACTCTCTAACTCTCTAACTCTCTAACTCTCTAACTCTCCAACTCTCTAACTCTCCAACTCTCTAACTCTCTAACTCTCTAACTCCCTAACTCTCCAACTCTCCAACTCTCCAACTCTCCAACTCTCCAACTCTCCAACTCTCCAACTCTCCAACTCTCCAACTCTCCAACTCTCCAACTCTCTAACTCTCTAACTCTTTAACTCTCTAACTCTCTAACTCTCTAACTCTCTAACTCTCTAACTCTCTAACTCTCTAACTCTCTAACTCTCTAACTCTCTAACTCTCTTACTCTCTAACTCTCTAACTCTCTAACTCTCTAACTCTCTAACTCTCTAACTCTCTTACTCTCTAACTCTCTCAATCTCTGACTCTCTAACTCTCTAGCTCTCTAACTCTCTAACTCTCCAACTATTTTATATGTAATTACCTTCACTCATCATCTGAGTCCCAGTAGCTCAATTGTTAGAGCAATCAGAAGGTTGTGGATTCGAGTCCCGCTTGGGAACTCAGAAATTGTTCCCAGTAAAATAGTTTGAAGAACATTTACACTCAATTCTCATATGCGTTCAGATAAGTCATTAACTCCTTCCTGATTGAATCAGTCTTCTGGGACTGATGCAGATTTTAGTATTTTACTCTAACGCCAGACGATTTTATTGTGTCTAACACCGGACTATTTTACTCTGTCTAACTCCAGACTATTTTACTGTGTCTAACACCAGACTATTTTACTGTGTCTAACACCAGACTATTTTACTGTGTCTAACACCGGACTATTTTACTCTGTCTAACTCCAGACTATTTTACTCTATCTAACACCAGACTATTTTACTCAGTCTAACACCAGACTATTTTACTGTGTCTAACACCAGACTATTTTACTCTGTCTAACTCCAGACTATTTTACTGTCTAACACCAGACTATTTTACTCTGTCTAACACCAGACTATTTTACTCTGTCTAACTCCAGACTATTTTACTGTCTAACACCAGACTATTTTACTGTGTCTAACACCAGACTATTTTACTCTGTCTAACACCAGACTATTTTACTCTGTCTAACACCAGACTATTTTACTCTGTCTCACACCAGACTATTTTACTCTATTTAACTCCAGACTATTTTACTGTCTAACACCAGACTATTTTACTGTGTCTAACACCAGACTATTTTACTCTGTCTAACACCAGACTATTTTACTCTGTCTAACACCAGACTATTTTACTCTGTCTAACGCCAGACGATTTTATTGTGTCTAACACCGGACTATTTTACTGTGTCTAACACCAGACTATTTTACTCTGGCTAACACCAGACTATTTTACTCTGTCTAGCACCAGACTATTTTACTCTGTCTAACACCAGACTATTTTACTCTGTCTAGCACCAGACTATTTTACTCTGTCTAACGCCAGACTATTTTACTCTGTCTAACACCAGACTATTTTTCTCTGTCTAACACCAGACTATTTTACTCTGTCTAACACCAGACTATTTTACTCTGTCTAACACCAGACTATTTTACTCTGTCTAACTCCAGACTATTTTACTCTGTCTAACGCCAGACTATTTTACTCTGTCTAACACCAGACTATTTTACTCTGTCTAACACCAGACTATTTTACTCTGTCTAACACCAGATTATTTTACTCTGTCTAACACCAGACTATTTTACTGTGTCTAACACCAGACTATTTTACTCTGTCTAACACCAGACTATTTTACTCTGTCTAACACCAGACTATTTTACTGTGTCTAACACCAGATTATTTTACTCTGTCTAACACCAGACTATTTTACTCTGTCTAACACCAGACTATTTTACTGTGTCTAACACCAGATTATTTTACTCTGTCTAACACCAGACTATTTTACTCTGTCTAACACCAGACTATTTTACTCTGTCTAACACCAGACTATTTTACTCTGTCTAACACCAGACTGTTTTACTCTGTCTAACACCAGACTATTTTACTCTGTCTAACACCAGACTATTTTACTCTGTCTAACACCAGACTATTTTACTCTGTCTAACACCAGACTATTTTACTCTGTCTAACACCAGACTATTTTACTCTGTCTAACACCAGACTATTTTACTCTGTCTAACACCAGACTATTTTACTGTGTCTAACACCAGACTATTTTACTGTGTCTAACACCAGACTATTTTACTCTGTCTAACACCAGACTATTTTACTCAGTCTAACACCAGACTATTTTACTGTGTCTAACACCAGACTATTTTACTGTGTCTAACACCAGACTATTTTACTCTGTCTAACACCAGACTATTTTACTCTGTCTAACACCAGACTATTTTACTGTGTCTAACACCAGACTATTTTACTGTGTCTAACACCAAACTATTTTACTGTGTCTAACGCCAGACTATTTTACTGTGTCTAACACCCGACTATTTTACTCTGTCTAACACCAGACTATTTTACTGTGTCTAACACCAAACTATTTTACTGTGTCTAACACCAGACTATTTTACTGTGTCTAACACCAGACTATTTTACTGTGTCTAACACCAGACTATTTTACTCTGTCTAACACCAGACTATTTTACTCTGTCTAACACCAGATTATTTTACTCTGTCTAACACCAGACTATTTTACTCTGTCTAACACCAGACTATTTTACTGTGTCTAACACCAGACTATTTTACTGTGTCTAACACCAGACTATTTTACTGTGTCTAACACCAGACTATTTTACTCTGTCTAACACCAGACTATTTTACTCTGTCTAACACCAGACTATTTTACTCTGTCTAACACCAGACTATTTTACTCTGTCTAACACCAGACTATTTTACTCTGTCTAACACCAGACTATTTTACTCTGTCTAACACCAGACTATTTTACTCTGTCTAACACCAGACTATTTTACTCTGTCTAACACCAGACTATTTTACTGTGTCTAACACCAGACTATTTTACTGTGTCTAACACCAGACTATTTTACTCTGTCTAACACCAGACTATTTTACTCAGTCTAACACCAGACTATTTTACTGTGTCTAACACCAGACTATTTTACTGTGTCTAACACCAGACTATTTTACTCTGTCTAACACCAGACTATTTTACTCTGTCTAACACCAGACTATTTTACTGTGTCTAACACCAGACTATTTTACTGTGTCTAACACCAAACTATTTTACTGTGTCTAACGCCAGACTATTTTACTGTGTCTAACACCAGACTATTTTACTCTGTGTAACACCAGACTATTTTACTGTGTCTAACACCAAACTATTTTACTGTGTCTAACACCAGACTATTTTACTGTGTCTAACACCAGACTATTTTACTGTGTCTAACACCAGACTATTTTACTCTGTCTAACACCAGACTATTTTACTCTGTCTAACACCAGATTATTTTACTCTGTCTAACACCAGACTATTTTACTCTGTCTAACACCAGACTATTTTACTGTGTCTAACACCAGACTATTTTACTGTGTCTAACACCAGACTATTTTACTGTGTCTAACACCAGACTATTTTACTCTGTCTAACACCAGACTATTTTACTCAGTCTAACACCAGACTATTTTACTGTGTCTAACACCAGACTATTTTACTCTGTCTAACACCAGACTATTTTACTCTGTCTAACACCAGACTATTTTACTGTGTCTAACACCAGACTATTTTACTGTGTCTAACACCAAACTATTTTACTGTGTCTAACGCCAGACTATTTTACTGTGTCTAACACCAGACTATTTTACTCTGTCTAACACCAGACTATTTTACTGTGTCTAACACCAAACTATTTTACTGTGTCTAACACCAGACTATTTTACTGTGTCTAACACCAGACTATTTTACTGTGTCTAACACCAGACTATTTTACTCTGTCTAACACCAGACTATTTTACTCTGTCTAACACCAGATTATTTTACTCTGTCTAACACCAGACTATTTTACTGTGTCTAACACCAGACTATTTTACTCTGTCTAACACCAGACTGTTTTACTCTGTCTAACACCAGACTATTTTACTGTGTCTAACACCAGACTATTTTACTGTGTCTAACACCAGACTATTTTACTCTGTCTAACACCAGACTATTTTACTATGTCTAACACCAGACTATTTTACTCTGGCTAACACCAGACTATTTTACTCTGTCTAACACCAGACTATTTTACTCTGTCTAACACCAGACTATTTTACTGTGTCTAACACCAGACTATTTTACTCTGTCTAACACCAGACTATTTTACTCTGTCTAACACCAGACTATTTTACTCTGTCTAACACCAGACTATTTTACTCTGTCTAACACCAGACTATTTTACTGTGTCTAACACCAGACTATTTTACTCTGTCTAACACCAGACTGTTTTACTCTGTCTAACACCAGACTATTTTACTCTGTCTAACACCAGACTATTTTACTGTGTCTAACACCAGACTATTTTACTGTGTCTAACACCAGACTATTTTACTGTGTCTAACGCCAGACTATTTTACTGTGTCTAACACCAGACTATTTTACTGTGTCTAACACCAGACTATTTTACTGTGTCTAACACCAGACTATTTTACTCTGTCTAACACCAGACTATTTTACTCTGTCTAACACCAGACTATTTTACTGTGTCTAACACCAGACTATTTTACTGTGTCTAACACCAAACTATTTTACTGTGTCTAACGCCAGACTATTTTACTGTGTCTAACACCAGACTATTTTACTCTGTGTAACACCAGACTATTTTACTGTGTCTAACACCAAACTATTTTACTGTGTCTAACACCAGACTATTTTACTGTGTCTAACACCAGACTATTTTACTGTGTCTAACACCAGACTATTTTACTCTGTCTAACACCAGACTATTTTACTCTGTCTAACACCAGATTATTTTACTCTGTCTAACACCAGACTATTTTACTCTGTCTAACACCAGACTATTTTACTGTGTCTAACACCAGACTATTTTACTGTGTCTAACACCAGACTATTTTACTGTGTCTAACACCAGACTATTTTACTCTGTCTAACACCAGACTATTTTACTCAGTCTAACACCAGACTATTTTACTGTGTCTAACACCAGACTATTTTACTCTGTCTAACACCAGACTATTTTACTCTGTCTAACACCAGACTATTTTACTGTGTCTAACACCAGACTATTTTACTGTGTCTAACACCAAACTATTTTACTGTGTCTAACGCCAGACTATTTTACTGTGTCTAACACCAGACTATTTTACTCTGTCTAACACCAGACTATTTTACTGTGTCTAACACCAAACTATTTTACTGTGTCTAACACCAGACTATTTTACTGTGTCTAACACCAGACTATTTTACTGTGTCTAACACCAGACTATTTTACTCTGTCTAACACCAGACTATTTTACTCTGTCTAACACCAGATTATTTTACTCTGTCTAACACCAGACTATTTTACTGTGTCTAACACCAGACTATTTTACTCTGTCTAACACCAGACTGTTTTACTCTGTCTAACACCAGACTATTTTACTGTGTCTAACACCAGACTATTTTACTGTGTCTAACACCAGACTATTTTACTCTGTCTAACACCAGACTATTTTACTATGTCTAACACCAGACTATTTTACTCTGGCTAACACCAGACTATTTTACTCTGTCTAACACCAGACTATTTTACTCTGTCTAACACCAGACTATTTTACTGTGTCTAACACCAGACTATTTTACTCTGTCTAACACCAGACTATTTTACTCTGTCTAACACCAGACTATTTTACTCTGTCTAACACCAGACTATTTTACTCTGTCTAACACCAGACTATTTTACTGTGTCTAACACCAGACTATTTTACTCTGTCTAACACCAGACTGTTTTACTCTGTCTAACACCAGACTATTTTACTCTGTCTAACACCAGACTATTTTACTGTGTCTAACACCAGACTATTTTACTGTGTCTAACACCAGACTATTTTACTGTGTCTAACGCCAGACTATTTTACTGTGTCTAACACCAGACTATTTTACTCTGTCTAACACCAGACTATTTTACTGTGTCTAACACCAAACTATTTTACTGTGTCTAACACCAGACTATTTTACTGTGTCTAACACCAGACTATTTTACTGTGTCTAACACCAGACTATTTTACTCTGTCTAACACCAGACTATTTTACTCTGTCTAACACCAGATTATTTTACTCTGTCTAACACCAGACTATTTTACTGTGTCTAACACCAGACTATTTTACTCTGTCTAACACCAGACTGTTTTACTCTGTCTAACACCAGACTATTTTACTGTGTCTAACACCAGACTATTTTACTGTGTCTAACACCAGACTATTTTACTCTGTCTAACACCAGACTATTTTACTATGTCTAACACCAGACTATTTTACTCTGGCTAACACCAGACTATTTTACTCTGTCTAACACCAGACTATTTTACTCTGTCTAACACCAGACTATTTTACTGTGTCTAACACCAGACTATTTTACTGTGTCTAACACCAGACTATTTTACTCTGTCTAACACCAGACTATTTTACTCTGTCTAACACCAGACTATTTTACTGTGTCTAACACCAGACTATTTTACTGTGTCTAACACCAGACTATTTTACTGTGTCTAACACCAGACTATTTTACTGTGTCTAACACCAGACTATTTTACTCGTCAAGGAGAGAGCTCACAGTCACCAAGGGGTTTTAACATACATGTTTTCCCATTTGACTACAGGTGCAGATCCGTGTCTGGCAAATCCATGTGAAAATGGAGGAACATGTGTTTCCACAGCTAATTTCACCTATACCTGCAATTGCAAATTTCCTACGAAAGGAACGCACTGTACTTCTGGTTAGTAACGTCTTTTTCATTGTCTGTCTGTCTGTCTGTCTGTCTGTCTGTCTGTCTGTCTGTCTGTCTGTCTGTCTGTCTGTCTGTCTGTCTGTCTGTCTGTCTGTCTGTCTGTCTGTCTGTCTGTCTGTCTATTTGTTTGTTTGTTTGTTTGTTTGTTTGTTTGTTTGTTTGTTTGTTTGTTTGTTTGTTTGTTTGTTTGTTTGTTTGCCCTCTAAGGGGCGATTACATGGACCGGGTTGTTGGGCTAGCCCGCTTTATATATTTTAACATTTTGATTACATGGCAAGCGGGCTAGCGCGATTAACCGGGAGGAAATTTAAATGTCCATGTAATCGTTTTCATCCTGGCAAACCGGGCTGAAAAACTGTTGAACTCGCTTCGATACGCGTTCGTTTACTTGACTGCATGTGTGAATAAATAGTGCTGAAAGGAACTGAAATAGAACATGAAAACGTTGTTTGTGTGTTTCGTGATCAAAGCGAAGATTTAATAAATTAATTAGTCTTCGTGAAGACGCTTTCGTGGGTTAGTAACAATCTTTTTATTAACGATGGGCTTACAAAATATATAATAGCCTAATTAGTGTAAAACTGAAGTAAAACTAACGTAACTTTGCCCTTATTTACTTGATAATTGCGAATTTCGGCCTGAAATCATCCCGGCTTACCGGGCTAGCCCGCTCTATGTAATCGTTTCGTAAACTCATCCCAGCTAACCGGGTCAGCCCGGTCCATGTAATCGCCCCCTAAGGCGGATAGCTTAATCTTGCCAGCAGAGTTGGAAAAAAGCTGCGGGTATGCGGGTACCACCCGGAGGAAGGTTTACTTTAGTGAGGAAGGTTTAAAGTGAAAACACGTGAAACAACACATTCAGTAATCTGAGAAAGTTACAATTGCATGATCAAACAAGGTGTCGAGAAGAAATGCGATTTGCAGCAAAACATTGGCTAACCAACAATTATGCAGCACTTGCAGTGGCAGTAGTTACATGTGTGAGACATGTACGCTGATGTCTGCTGTGATGTCTGTATCTTCGCAGCAGTCGAGGGTAGTTGGCAGGCTATCAGTCAACAGCGGTCAGTTATTAGTAGCTATTGTAGTATGCCAAAACGTACCTAGGAAAACCTAGAGTATTCAAGTCACGCAGTATTTATGAACGTTGCAAACACAAAATTCTCGCTATATATTTTGAGGAAGGTTATCTAAACTTAAAAACCCATCTGGAGGAAGGTTGAATACTTTTTCCAACCCTGCTTGGCCTCTCATACATTGTTTACTGTAATAGATAGATAGATATTTATTTCAGTTAAAATCATTACAGCCCAAAGCGACTGAATTGTGTAGAACTTTACATCAAATACTATAAAACAATAAATATAAAAATAAACGTCACAAGTAATAAAATATTAAAAATAGGTTCATTATAGAATATGTACATGTATCAGAGGAAAACATTATCGTACTCGATTTCGGGACTAAAACCAATTACTATATATAAAACTGTGCTTAAGCCTGTTTGTTTTGTAAATAGGGACAAACGTGCGTTTGTTCCTCAAGTTTGAGGAACATTTGTTGATTTCAGGAATTAGGTGATACAGTTTATGACTGCTATTATTACAAATGTCTTTAAAAAGACTAGTTGTCAGTGCTTCCCTACGATCATAGAGGGAAATTACTTGCCTCAAGCGCATCGGAATAATTGGTGGAAGTAAAAATTATTCGTAAAGCCCGCTTCTGCAACCGTTCAAGGTCATCCGATGAATGCACGGGTGGCGTGTGCTGTTAGGGCGCTGCCTCTCACCAATAGTTAAGCCCGGTTAGACGGGGTTAGTACTTGGATGGGTGACCGTCTGGGAATAGCCCCGTTCTCGGGGTGGGGACTGTGAGTAGAGTTTAGTTGGTCTCTCCTGTGCTTCGAGGGTTTTTCGCCGGGTTCTCCGGTTTTCCTCCCTCCGTAAAATTAACACCTATAGGTCTTAGCTGTAAATGGAGGACCCCACCAGCTCTGCTGAAAAACTTATCCTCCTTCAGTAAATAAAGAATAATAAAAAAATAAAATAAAATACTTCGGCAGACCATTGTGAAAAATTGGGCAGGCATACTCGATGATTGGACGGACACAAGTAGTGTGGAATGTGATGAGTTCCTTTGTTGCGATGTTTGCCCTTTTTAGTTGCCTCAAGCTGTTGTTGTTGTTGTTGTTGCTGTTGTTGTTGTTGTTGTTGTGGTTGTTGTTGTTGTTGTTGTTGTTGTTGTTGTTGTTGTTGTTGTTGTTGCTGTTGTTGTTGTTGTTGTTGTTGTTGTTGTTGTTGTTGTTGTTGCTGTTGCTGTTGTTGTTGTTGTTGTTGTTGTTGTTGTTGTTGTTGTTGTTGTTGTTACTGCTGTTGTTGTTGTTGCTGTTGCTGTTGCTGTTGCTGTTGCTGTTGCTGTTGCTGTTGCTGTTGCTGTTGCTGTTGCTGTTGCTGTTGCTGTTGCTGTTGCTGCTGCTGTTGTTGTTGTTGCTGTTCCTGTTGCTGCTGCTGTTGCTGTTGTTGTTACTGCTGATGCTGTTGTTGTTGTTGCTTCTGTTGTTGCTGCTGCTGCTGTTGCTGTTGTTGTTACTGCTGATGCTGTTGTTGTTGTTGCTTCTGTTGTTGCTGCTGCTGCTGCTGTTGTTGTTGCTTCTGTTGTTGTTGTTGTTGCTGCTGCTGCTGTTGTTGTTGCTGCTGCTGCTGTTGTTGTTGTTGTTGCTGTTGTTGTTGTTAAAGCTGTAAAAAGTATAGACGAGCCGATACTTTTTTAACTATTTCAGATATATGATTGTTCCATTTGAGGTTGCTGGAGATACTTACACCCAGTAATTTGGCGCTTGACACTACTTCATAATAAAACTCTTTCGGACACCTCGTGCTTACTGTAATTGTTAATATGCGTCTATATGTCGTTTTTTCTACAGCTTCCAGAAACTATAAATTTGTTATCAGTGGTACTTCCGATGTCCCAATGATACGTCCTAGTTTTAGTGATAGTGCTAAGGATTTGGCATTCTGGTTCTGGTTCCAAACAAATGAAAGCATTGTGTACTTCGCTTCCTTTCTACCAGATAACCCCACGAAAGATGAGGTTTTCTCTATCTGGAAAAATGGATCAACGTTTTACGTCGAGCTTTGGAGGGGAAATATGTAAGAGTTTTTATGACTTTAGATAATGGGGAAGGTGATGAGCACGAGGGACAAGGACAGGGACAAGGACAGGGACATGGACAGGGACAAGGACAGGGACAGGGACAGGGACAGGGACAAGGACAAGGACAGGGACAGGGACAGGGACAGGGACAAGGACAAGAACAGGGACAAGGACAGGGACAGGAACAGGAACAAGGCCAGCGACAAGGACAAGGACAGGGACAGGGACGAGGACGAGGACAAGGACAAGGACAACGACGAGGACGAGGACAAGGACAAGGACAAGGACAGGGACAGGGACGAGGACGAGGACGAGGACGAGGACAAGGACAACGACGAGGACAAGGACAAGGACAAGGACAAGGATAGGGACAAGGACAGGGACAAGGACAAGGACAAGACAAGGACAAGGACAAGGACAAGACAAGGACAAGGACAAGGACAAGGACAGGGACAAGGAAAGGGACAGGGACAAGGACAGGGATGAAGACAAGGACAGGGACAAGGATAGGGACAGGGACACGGACAAGGACAAGTACATGGACAGGGACAGGGACAAAGTCGGAGACAAGGACAAAGACAAAGACAAGGACAAGGACAAGTACAAGGACAGGGACAAGGACGAGGACGAGGACGAGGACGAGGACGAGGACGAGGACAAGACAAGGACAAGGACAAGGACAGGGACAAGGACAGGGACAAGGACAGGGACAAGGACAAGGACAAGGACAAGGACAAGGACAAGGACAAGGACAAGGACAAGGACAAGGACAAGAACAAGAACGGGGAAAGGGACAAGAACAAGGACAATGACAATGGTGAATACAGTGATATGCGCATGTGCTTGACCTCTCTTAGCTCTAACTTGAACTCTACATTTTTAGAATGAATTTTTCCTTTCCTTATACCTACCCACTTAATGATAATACTTGGCACTTTGTCTTCTTCACATTTCAATCTGGCTCCGTAAAGTTTTACCTTGACGGCGCGCCACGGCAAGAAAGTCAAGAAACAGGTGCTTCAACGTTTCACATATTTCCTTCTGGTGTCTTGAAACTTGGCTTATACAAAGATTCCATTGGAACAGAATATTACTCTAATGTATCGATTAGTGTCGTTGATATTTCAGCTGATGTATACGACTATAATGATATGTGGATTAGATTCCTTCGAAACTGCCAACCCCTTAAAGCTGTCTGGAATAATAATGTTTGGACTGGTTTTCATCTTATACAAAAGATAAACCTTTGCGATAGACGTAAGTTGTGGGTGAGTGAGTGA
>JAWNZC010000216.1:2105000-2107500 GCA_035771165.1 Paragorgia papillata
ATTTTCCAATCTAATTTTGGTTCCAAAACATATTATTTGAGAAAGTCAAAGAAAGATCTTAATCTTCCTCAAAACAAAACCAACTATTACAAAAACAGCTTCGCTTATACAGGGGCTAAACTTTGGAATTCTCTTCCTGCACATTTGAAAGAGACTCAGTCTCTCACAACATTCAAAAGAAAGCTTAAATCTATCGATCTGCATCAGCTACTTTAATGAATGCTAACTAATATTTATGTATCTATGTATATAGTTTCATGTGTATTATAATCCTGTAAAATAAAAATAATAAATCTGTAAATATAGTTTATTTTATTGTATATACACGGCTTACAGGTAGAACAGTACTGTACTTTTTATATTGTATAAGTAACTGATGTAACTACCGTGTTTAAATAAAGTTTTCGTATCGTATCGTATTCATCCATCCATCCATCCATCCATCCATCCATCCATCCATCCATCTATCCATCTATCCATCTATCCATCTATCCATCTATCCATCCATCCATCTATCCATCTATCCATCCATCCATCCATCCATCCATCCATCCATCCATCCATCCATCCATCCATCCATCCATCCATCCATCCACCCATCCACCCATCCACCCATCCACCCATCCACCCATCCACCCATCCACCCATCCACCCATCCATTCATCCACCCATCCATCCACCCATCCATCCATCCACCCATCCACCCATCCACCCATCCACCCATCCACCCATCCACCCATCCATTCATCCACCCATCCATCCACCCATCCATCCATCCATCCACCCATCCACCCATCCACCCATCCACCCATCCACCCATCCATTCATCCACCCATCCATCCACCCATCCACCCATCCACCCATCCACCCATCCACCCATCCACCCATCCAATCCGCCCACTCATTCATCCATTTATCCATCCATTCACTCGCCCACTCACTCACCCACCCATCCATCCATCCATTCACTCGCCCATCATTCATGCACCCATTCATTCGGATAGTGAAAAGCTTTATATATCTCATATACATTTTATTTCTGTATTCCAGTGTATGGTTCCAATTACCGTGTGATATTTTCATCAAGCGCTGCTGGTAACTTCTCTACAAAGCGAGTATGTTGCACCGTACGTCATCAAATTACGTTTGCTACGTGGTTTAAATTATCAGATTTCCCAGCAGTTTTGCTTAGTTATGATTCGACTATATCAGAGCAAGAGGTTTACCTGAGTATTGACACGCAAGGAAACATAACTTGGATGTTACAAGATTCAGAAATCAGGTAATAAGTCAAATAGTGAAATAAAAGTAGCGTGCTGTGTAGGCAGTGTAGAAACAACAATCGAAATATAGTAAGGTTAGATATACTGCCGAAACAGAGAACGTAGGAATCTAACGTTTCGAGCGAAGGCCCTTCGTCAAAGAGAAACGTAAAGAGTGTAAATAAACAATGAGCTTATATACGAAAGGTAATCATGTGACCAAAAATAAGCCAATCGGATAAAAATGACAATAACAAATTGATAATGAGATGCGAAAAATTAGCCAATCAAAGCAAAATAACAATAACAAATAGATAATGAGATGCGAAAGACATTTGCTATTCATATCGTCGATGAGTAAAAAGGAGGGGGTGTAAAAAGGATGAGCGAGATAAATTACTAAAGTGAAAACGCTGTTTATGACATGTCCGCCCTTGCTAAACAGAAACAACGTCTTCAGAGGTGTTAAATAAAAGAAAAACGTTCGTTGAGTCCGTGAGGATGAATGGTACCAATTTTGAAAATGAGACGCTTTTCTAGTCTTTTGCGGCTGACATTACCGCCAGAAATGGGTGAGATGGCACAAACTTTCATGTCTGAAATACAATGGTTGGCACTATTAAAATGTCGGGCAACAGGCTTGTCAACATCATTGTTCCTCACGGAACGAAGATGTTCAGCAAATCTGTCAGATAAACGTCTGCCAGTTTCACCGTTGTAAAGCATGCAACATTTATTGCAAGAAATACAGTAAATGATGTTTGAAGAGATGCAAGTAAAATTATGCTGTAAAAGTAAAATACATGTAGCGGAGTTAAGAAAGGAACACGTGTAACAACGGGTACGGGAACAAGAAAAGGTACCCGCTGGTGCCAGTAGATTTTGGGCCCAGCGGGTACCTTTTTACAGTTAGATGATGGGCCTTCCCAGATCCTCCCAGATCCTTTAATCCTTTCGCCGCCAGGCCTTCTCTCTCGACGAGAGTAAGTACTAAAGAGTAAGAGTAAGTACTAAAGAGTAAGAGTAAGTACTAAAGAGTAAGAGTAAGTACTAAAGAGTAAGAGTAAGTACTAAAGAGTAAGAGTAAGTACTAAAGAGTAAGAGTAAGTACTAAAGAGTAAGAGTAAGTACTAAAGAGTAAGAGTAAGTACTAAAGAGTAAGAGTAAGTACTAAAGAGTAAGAGTAAGTACTAAAGAGTAAGAGTAAGTACTAAAGAGTAAGAGTAAGTACTAAAGAG
>JAWNZC010000216.1:2112500-2255000 GCA_035771165.1 Paragorgia papillata
TAAGTCGTAGCGTTTGCATATGAGGTGTAGTTAAAATGATGAGTTGTTCGTATACATGTAGTGCATGTGGTACGTTTGAAAGCTTGGTGTAATGGAACAGACGTTTGGTGGACGTTCATCAAGCTCAAATACTCAGAAAAGATTCAGCAACTTCCCCCACATTAATTAATTATTTTTTAAAAATTAACGAACGGTTTTGTAATATTTAATTGTGAGACTACGGGTCTTTTATAATAAGCCAGCTATTAACGTTATTACAAACCATGAATTGAATTACTAGACTTGTATTACAGCACATAAAAATTATTGTATACACATCGGTTGGTTCAGATTAAAATTATTAATCATTATTGTTACGTCAGTAAAGCTCACGGTGACTTGTCATAAAGTAAGGTGTGTTTTGTCATAAAGCTGCTGTTTTTAGCATTTTATTTTCTATTAGTATATTTAACTTAATTTTTATATGAGTGGCACAGGCTGTTAGCGCGCTGCCTTTTACTGTTGAAGTTAAGCCAGGTTGAATGGGGTTAGTACTTGGATGGGTGACCACCTTAGCTTTGGTTATTCTAGAGATGAAAACGAGCCATCCCGCTAACCAAGCTAGCTCACGAGCCATACACATGTTGATGTATGAATAAAATACTTGATTGCACTTGTACCAAAATTATGCAAAAATACAGACAGACACAGACAGACACAGACAGACACAGACACAGACAGACAGACAGACAGACAGACAGACAGACAGACAGACAGACACAGACACAGACACAGTCAGACACAGACAGACACAGACAGACACAGACAGACACAGACAGACACAGACAGACACAGACAGACACAGACACAGACAGACAGACACAGACAGACAGACACAGACAGACACAGACAGACACAGACAGACACAGACAGACACAGACAGACACAGACAGACACAGACAGACACAGACACAGACAGACACAGACAGCCACAGACAGACACAGACAGACACAGACAGACACAGACAGACACAGACAGACACAGACAGACAGACAGACACGGACACAGACAGACACGGACACAGACAGACACAGACAGACAGACACAGACAGACAGACACAGACAGACAGACACAGACAGACAGACAGACACAGACAGACACAGACAGACACAGACAGACACAGACAGACACAGACAGATACAGACAGACACAGACAGACACAGACAGACAGACACAGACAGACACAGACAGACAGACACAGACAGACACAGACAGACACAGACAGACACAGACAGACACAGACAGACACAGACAGACAGACAGACACAGACAGACACAGACAGACACAGACAGACAGACACAGACAGACACAGACAGACACAGACAGACACAGACAGACACAGACAGACACAGACAGACACAGACAGACACAGACAGACACAGACACAGACACAGTCAGACACAGACAGACACAGACAGACACAGACAGACACAGACAGACACAGACAGACACAGACAGACACAGACAGACACAGACAGACACAGACACAGACAGACAGACACAGACAGACAGACACAGACAGACACAGACAGACACAGACAGACACAGACAGACACAGACAGACACAGACACAGACAGACACAGACAGACACAGACAGACACAGACAGACACAGACAGACACAGACAGACAGACACAGACAGACACAGACAGACAGACAGACACGGACACAGACAGACACGGACACAGACAGACACAGACAGACAGACACAGACAGACAGACACAGACAGACAGACACAGACAGACAGACAGACACAGACAGACACAGACAGACACAGACAGACACAGACAGACACAGACAGATACAGACAGACACAGACAGACACAGACAGACAGACACAGACAGACACAGACAGACAGACACAGACAGACACAGACAGACACAGACAGACACAGACAGACACAGACAGACACAGACAGACACAGACAGACAGACAGACACAGACAGACACAGACAGACAGACACAGACAGACACAGACAGACACAGACAGACACAGACAGACACAGACAGACACAGACAGACACAGACAGACACAGACACAGACAGACACAGACAGACACAGACAGACACAGACAGACAGACACAGACAGACACAGACAGACAGACAGACACGGACACAGACAGACACGGACACAGACAGACACAGACAGACAGACACAGACAGACAGACACAGACAGACAGACAGACACAGACAGACACAGACAGACACAGACAGACACAGACAGACACAGACAGACACAGACAGACACAGACAGATACAGACAGACACAGACAGACAGACAGACACAGACAGACAGACAGACAGACACGGACACAGACAGACACAGACACAGACAGAAACAGACAGACACAGACAGACAGACAGACAGACACAGACAGACAGACACAGACAGACAGACAGACAGACAGACAAACAGACACAGACACAGTCAGACACAGACACAGACAGACACAGACAGACACAGACAGACACAGACAGACACAGACAGACACAGACAGACAGACACAGACAGACACAGACAGACACAGACAGACACAGACAGACACAGACAGACACAGACAGACACAGACAGACACAGACAGACACAGACACAGACAGACCTAGACAGACAGACACAGACAGACACAGGCAGACAGACAGACACGGACACAGACAGACACGGACACAGACAGACACAGACAGACAGACACAGACAGACAGACACAGACAGACAGACACAGACAGACAGACAGACACAGACAGACACAGACAGACACAGACAGACACAGACAGACACAGACAGACACAGACAGACACAGACAGATACAGACAGACACAGACAGACAGACAGACACAGACAGACAGACACGGACACAGACAGACACAGACACAGACAGAAACAGACAGACACAGACAGACAGACAGACAGTCACAGACAGACAGACACAGACAGACAGACACAGACAGACAGACAGACAGACAGACAGACAGACAAACAGACAGACAGACAGACAGACAGACAAGCAAGCTGGTGAAAACATAACAAAAGGTTAATGATTGGTTGAGGATAATGCAACCTCGTCCCCAGGGCTTTCTAACGAACAATCGATCATTCGCCACTGATATAAGAGTCTGGGCCCTAGTATGGAGGGAAGGCTTGTGATTGGTCAATTCGAAGTAATAGCGGTTGCTTCTAAATTGTCGATTTCAAACTTGGAATTTTCACTGCCTCATCAGGATGAAACCTTCAAAGTAAGTCTTTTTTTGCTTTATTTTGTATCCTTTCCTGCTCAGATTGAACGAGGAATAACTAATTTATCTTATCTTTCAGTGCTCCTTCGCCTTATCCTCGAAAAACGCCGAGAAAGACGCCAAGGAAGGCATCAAAGTCGAAACTAAAAGATCCAGTCGAGGTAAATATGGCCGAATTTGAATTCTGATGAAGCATAAATGCTTTGATTCTGGCGAGATCTACACGGCGATTTCACGGATTGTATGATAGAAATGTGACTAGTTGTATTCTTTATAATCTCTCTCAAGCTTTCGATTGTCGATAGCCAAAGATCTGTGCGAAATATTGCGGGCTTTCTAATAGTCTTTAATATACAGCAAAATTTATTTTGTGGTTTTACGACTGTGCCCTTTGTTAATATCAAGTCAGATTATTATCCCATCGCCGGGAAATCGTCCGAAGATTGTCATTGGAAATACATTTAAACAATTTCATTATACTTTCGTCCTTTCGTCTCGCTTTAACATCGATCTACTGTATTCAGTTTTTTAAGAACATTAGTAGCCTGTTCTCGTGCTTTGAAAAGCAAATACTAGTCATTCCTGTCCGAGGGCTTCCCCAGAGATGAATAAAATCGTCTGGCGTTAGCCAGAATAAAATACTAAAGACCGATTCGGACAGGAAACAGATATTATTAGTGTACTGTAAATCTAATAAATTGCTGCTGTTTGTATAAAGAATGTTCGTACTGCGATTTATCAAATAAATATACATTCTATCTTGAAACACTATAGGTGAACTCTACAGCATTTGGCAGCAATATTTTCTTGCTTCTTGAGTACTTTTTATACATATACACACATGTGCGCATATATACAGCTACAGTACAGCATTTTACAACAATAAACCCAATTTATTTAAAAAATAAGTTAATTTAGGTGTTGGTAAACCAGCAAGCAGCAAGTTGTTGGAACAACCTGTGACAGACTTGTTGATCACAACAACTTGTTACAAAAAATGCTACAGCAAGTTGTTGGAACAACCTGTGACAGACTTGTTGATCACAACAACTTGTTACAAAAAATGCTACAGCAAGTTGTTGGAACAACCTGTGACAGACTTGTTGATCACAGCAACTTGTTACAAACTGCTATAGCAAGTTGTTGGAACAACCTGTGACAGACTTGTTGATCACAAACAACTTGTTACAAACAATGCCACAGCAAGTTGTTGGAACAACCTGTGACAGACTTGTTGATCACAACAACTTGTTACAAACAATGCTACAGCAAGTTGTTGGAACAACCTGTGACAGACTTGTTGATCGCAACAACTTGTTGCAAACAATGCTGCAGCAAGTTGTTAGAACAACCTGTGACAGACTTGTTGATCACAACAACTTGTTACAAACAATGCTACAGCAAGTTGTTGGAACAACCTGTGACAGACTTGATGACAACAACTTATTACAAACAATGCCACAGCAAGTTGTTAGAACAACCTGTGACAGACTTGTTGATCACAACAACTTGTTACAAATAATGCTACAGCAAGTTGTTGAAACAACCTGTGACAGACTTGATGACAACAACTTGTTACAAACAATGCCACAGCAAGTTGTTGGAACAACCTGTGACAGACGTTTCTCTCTGACGAAGGGCCTTCGCTCAAAACGTTAGATTCCTACGTTCTCTGTTTCGGCAGTATATCTAACCTAAGTTACTATATTTCGATTGTTGTGACAGACTTGTTGATCACAACAACTTGTTACAAACAATGCCACAGCAAGTTGTTGGAACAACCTATGACAGACAAGTACTTTATAAATATTTTGGTTTTTATTTTCTATACAAAAGGTTTACTGTCGTATTCGACCTCTCAATGATAATGATGAAGATTCGTGTGTTGAAGTCCTCAGCAACAACACAATCCAACTGAGCCCTCCACATGTAAGTATATACAGTATATATATATACTGTTTTACAACATTAAAACTGGTTGTATTATAATATACAGTTTTTGTATGTACAGTATAATACTTATTTTGTACTAATTTTCACAGACTTCTCAAGGCTTCAAATCAGGACACAGAGTGACTACAGTAAGTGCATAGATGTGTATTTTAATAATTAAATAATGAAAAACAAAGATAAGGACTGGGGAATAATCATCCTTACTCGCAGCCAGTGGCTGAATTGTGAAGGACGCAGATCAATGTGGCTGTGTTGAGGCATTATCAAAAGCGCTCAGCTGTCAAATATTTAACACATTTCACTCTGACCACGGATCACAGCTAAGATGTACTGTAGGTGTTTATTTTATGGAGGGAGGAAAACCACAGGAGAGATCAACTACAACTCTACTCACATGAGTTTAAAGCTCGACAGTGGGGTCATTCCCAAGCAGTCACCCATCCAAGTACTAACCCCATTCAACCTACAGTAGTGACTTAACTTCAGTCGTGAGAGTACAGTACACTAACAGCTTGTGCTAATGTAGGTCACCCATCCAAGTACTAACCCCATTCAATCTGGCTTAACTTCAGCAGTGAGAGACAGTACACTAACAGCTTGTGCTAATGTAGGTCACCCATCCAAGTACTAACCCCATTCAACCTGACTTAACTTCAGAGCAGTGAGAGGCAGTGCACTAACAGCTTGTGCTAATGTAGGTCACCCATCCAAGTACTAACCCCATTCAACCTGACTTAACTTCAGCAGTGAGAGACAGTACACTAACAGCTTGTGCTAATGTAGGTCACCCATCCAAGTACTAACCCCATTCAACCTGACTTAACTTTAGCAGTGAGAGACAGTACACTAACAGCTTGTGCTAATGTAGGTCACCCATCCAAGTACTAACCCCATTCAACTGGGCTTAACTTCAGCTG
Organism: Paragorgia papillata; assembly: GCA_035771165.1. Lineage (NCBI taxonomy): Eukaryota > Metazoa > Cnidaria > Anthozoa > Scleralcyonacea > Coralliidae > Paragorgia > Paragorgia papillata. Next base: position 2,118,648 of record JAWNZC010000216.1, read on the forward strand.
TAATGGCTACCCATGCCTCCAGTCTAACCCTTTTCCTCCTAGGGGTTCTTACATGTACTTGACGAGTAAAATTGTCTGGCATTAGACAGAATAAAATAACAAAGTGACTGCAATTACAGTATATACTTTAAGATGATTATAAATATATTATATTTTTAGACTCGACATACTTTCAAGGAAGTGTTTAATGAAGACTCAAGTCAGAAGACTGTATTTGACACTGTAGCTTTACCACTAGTTCATGATCTCATCCATGGCAAAAATGGTTTGTTTCTTTATTTGTTTTCTTTTTTCAGTAGCTCAGGGATATTTCTGTTTAACTCACTGCTGCCTAGGATGTCTGAACTGTTCTCTCTTTGATGAGTAAAATCATCTGGTCTTAATTATAGACAGAGTAAAACAATATTTAAAGGGTTCAGTTTTGGTTAGCTCAGGCAGGAATGGGTTAATCACTTGCTAACTCATTGCTGCATAGGATGGCTGAGGGTAATTCTCTCTTTGAGTAAAATCATCTGGTGTTAGACAGAGTAAAACAATAAAGGAACCATTTTTGACCAGCTCAGGCAGGAATGGGTTAATCACTTGTTAACTCATTGCTGCCTAGGATGTCTGAGGGTTCTCTCTTTGACGAGTAAAATCATCTGGTGTTAGACAGAGTAAAACAATAAAGGAACCATTTTTGACCAGCTCAGGCAGGAATGGATATACATACAGTATATTATACTTCTTTCCAGTAGTACCTGACATTTTCTTAAAAATTTCAGGTCTTATCTTTGCTTATGGCATTACTGGATCAGGCAAGACCCACACAATGACAGGAGAACCAATCAATGGAGGTCTATTGCCAAGAGCTTTAGATGTTCTTTTTAACAGTGTTGGGGAGTTTCAAACAAAACGATGTGTAAGTGAAATAATCTCGTCTGCTGTAATAGACAGAGTAAAACATTAATAAAGGGGTCATTTTTGGCCAGCTCAGGCAGGAATGGGTTAATCACTTGTTAACTCATTGCTGCCTAGGATGTCTGAGGGTTTTCTCTTTGATATATGTAAAATCATCTAGTGTTAGACAGAGTAAAACAATAAAGGAACCATTTTTGGCCAGTTACAGCAAGAGGGATGTGACTGTCTAATACAGATTCCAATTTACAAATAAAGTCATAAAAATTAAGAAGTGCTGATTTAGTTTATATGCTTGAATTAAAATGTAGGTTTTCACGCCAGACAAGTGCAATGGGATGGATGTTCAAGGTGAATATGATGCGAAGTGTGACAATGAACGAAAGCAAAAGGAGATGGCTGTTCTAAATTGTTTAGGAAAAAACAGGTACAGCATGTTAATTGTTTATAATACAGTATTTGTAAGCATCTACGAGTGTACATTTGACTCAATTAAGTCAGTGCTGTTGTAAGTCCCAACTGTAGCCTGATATTTAGCAGTTTTACTCATGATAATCTTCTTAATTTCCAGAAGCAATGAAGATGATGTTACTGATATGGTTCGAGTGCCAGACTGCTCGAGATTTGATGATGTATGTATTTACTTGACATGTAGTTTCTAAATGGCAATATTTGTGAGAAAAATCAGACAAAATGGGTTAATCACTTGTTAACTCATTCCTTCATTCCTTCCTCCCTTCCTTCCTTCCTTCCTTCCTTCCTCCCTCCTTTCCTTCCTTCCCTTCCTTCCTTCCTTCCCTTTCCTTCCTTCCCTTCCTTCTTTCCTTCCTTCCTTCCTTCCTTCCCTTCCTTCTTCCCTTCCTTCTTTCCTTCTTTCTTTCCTTCCTTCCTTCCTTCCTTCCTTCCTTCCTTCCTTCCTTCCTTCCTTCCTTCCTTCCTTCCTTCCTTCCTTCCTTCCTTCTTTCCTTCTTTCCTTCCTTCCTTCCTTCCTTCCTTCCTTCCTTCCTTCCTTCCTTCCTTCCTTCCTTCCTTCCTTCCTTCCTTCCTTCCTTCCTTCCTTCCTTCCTTCCTTCCTTCCTTCCTTCCTTCCTTCCTTCCTTCCTTCCTTCCTTCCTCCCTCCCTTCCTACAACAACGCTACTGCAGTACTATTGAAGTACAATCTTTCAAACTAACACAGCGCATGGTATGTATCATGAATCTGTAGAGTACGCACATGACACACAAACCCGTAGATACTCACCCATACAGCCCACCAACCTGTGCTGTATAGAATAACATGACTATAGACAATGTCATGCCAGTATACTGAAAAGAACGACGTCCAGTGAAAGATAAAAACGTGGCTCCTAGGATCCAAAGAGTATAAACGGATACCATTGTATACTAGGGAAATAAAAGTAGCGTGCTGCGTAGGCAGCGTTGAAACAACAATCGAAATATAGTAAGGTTAGGCCCTTCGTCAATTTTTGGTAACTTTTTTGTGGTGGTTGGGTGTCCGCTTTTATAAAAGGGGTGTCAACTTATCGTTGTATGTTCTGATTGCTCTGTTTCTGTTCAGGTTGACGAAGACAGTGCTTATGCTGTGTTTGTTTCGTATGTGGAGATCTACAATAATTTTATCTACGATCTTTTGGAAGACGCAAGAAGAGACGTCATTTGCCCAAAGTTAGTAAAAATATTCATTCGTTCTTAGGTCCAATTACGTCGCTCTTCTCATGCGCCGAACCTAATACGAATAGATTCGACGTTAAGAAAAAAAGTCGAAATTTAAGGAAAAAAGTCGAAATTTAAGAAAAAAGTTGAAATTTAAGAAAAATGTCGACATTTAGGGGGAAATCAGACCCGTTTCAGACGTCTTCTCATACGCCGAAACTAATACAGATAGATTCGACGTTGGAGTGGTAGTGATGATGATGATGGTGGTAGTGATGATGATGGTGGTGGTGGTGATAGTGGTAGTGATGATGATGATGATGGTTGTAGTGATGATGATGATGATGGTTGTAGTGATGATGATGATGATGGTTGTAGTGATGATGATGATGGTGGTAGTGATGATGATGGTGGTGGTGATGGTGGTAGTGATGATGGTGCTGGTAGTGTAACAGGTTGTTGGTTGATGACTTCAAGGGACAAGTTATTCCAACAAGTTGTTCTCTTTTATTTATCTAGGCCTCCAGTTTCGAAGATCCTACGTGAAGACAACGCGCGGAACATGTATGTGCAAGGGGTTACTGAAGTCGAAGTAAAGAGCACAGAAGAAGCTTATGCCATGTTTTGGAAAGGTACTACTCAGTATTTCGTTATCAAAACTAATCTCAGCAGTTTACCATCTTTTCACTTTGCTCTATCTAAAACACTGCCTACGCAACACTCTACTTTTTAGTTGGTTGGTTGGTTGGTTGGTTGGTTGGTTGGTTGGTTGGTTGGTTGGTTGGTTGGTTGGTTGGTTGGTTGGTTGGTTGGTTGGTTGGTTGGTTGGTTGGTTGGTTGGTTGGTTAGTTAGTTAGTTAGTTAGTTAGTTGGTTAGTTATAGTTACTGTAGTTAGTTCAGCAGTTAGTATTTCGTTATTAAAATTATTCTCAGCAGTTTACCATCTTTTCACTTTTCTCTATCTAAAACAACACTAACCTGGCTTTCTTATTCTTCAGGTCAGAAGAAACGTCGTGTAGCCAATACTCAACTTAACATGCAATCTAGTCGCAGTCACAGTGTCTTTACTCTGAAGCTAGTGCAAGGACCGTTAGACCCGGACGGAGAAAGTGTTCTTTTGGTACGTGGAATGCCATTCGGGTGCTTATCTGGCTGGCTGGCTGGCTGGCTGGCTGGCTGGCTGGCTGGCTGGCTGGCTGACTGACTGACTGACTGACTGACTGACTGACTGACTGACTGACTGACTGACTGACTGACTGACTGACTGACTGACTGACTGGCCGACCGAACAACCAACTAACTAACTAACTAACTAACTAACTAACTAACTAACTAACTAACTAACTAACTAACTAACTAATCAATCAATGAATTAATCAAACTACCTACCTAATGACGGACTGACATTTGGCGTTTGTTAATATACGAGTTTCTGACGTCAGTACAAGATGGCGAAACAAAATCGCGCGTACAATGACGAATGTCATAGTCTAATCTAAAAGCTTTTCAATCATTGCGTTTATTGTAGGATAAGGAGGAAGTATCTGTGAACACCTTGTCAATGTGCGACCTTGCGGGATCAGAAAGGACAAACAGAACGAAATCAGATGGCGAAAGACTAAGAGAAGCAGGTTTGCGTTGCTTACGTCAGCACTATAATACGTCAGCACTATAATACGTCAGCAGTGTAATACGTCAGCACTATAATACGTCAGCACTGTAATGCGTCAGCACACACAGCACTATAATACGTCAGTACTGTAATACGTCAGTACTGTACTACGTCAGCACTGTAATACGTCAGCACTATAATGCGTCAGGACACAGCACTATAATACGTCAGCACTGTAATACGTCAGCACTGTAATACGTCAGCACTGTAATACGTCACCACTATAATGCGTCAGCACACAGCACTATAATACGTCAGCACTATAATACGTCAGCACTGTAATACGTCAGGACTGTAATACGTCAGCACTTATACGTCACCACTACGTCACATTAGGGACGCGTGCGTTTGAGTAATTCCACGGAAAAAGGAATAAAATTTAAATAATTTGGGAATAACAATATTCCCCTATATTTTTTTAGGGAATATCAATAAAGATTTGATGACTTTGCGTTCGTGTTTGGAAATTCTCCGTGAGAATCAGACAAGTGCTGACAATGGTCAAACTGGGAAGGTAAATTTCTTTTTAATTTCTAACATCAAAAAAGTTTTCACGATTGTTCAGTAAGAACTTCGGCTAGATGTTCGAGATTCTTTCAACGAAATACTGACGTTTCTAGCAGAGCTAGCCTGCGAGCTGGTTCACTTGTCTGAGGCAGAGGAAAGCTATATAGCAGAGCTCGATAAAGGATAAAGGACTGGGGGGCTAATCATCCTTACTTGCAGCCAGTGGCTGAATTGCGAAGGACGCAGATCAACGTGGCTGTATCAAGGCATATCAAAGGCGCTCCAGGCAGCCGCCATACGACACAGTTCAGACCACGGATCACAGCTAAGATGTAGGTGTTGATTTTACAAAGGGAAGAAAACCGGAGAACCCGGCGAAAAACCCTCGAAGCCCAGGAGAGATCAACTACAACTCTACTCACATGAGTTCCAAGCTCGACAACGGGGTCATTCCCAAGTGGTCACCCATCCAAGTACTTAAACCCCGTCTACACGCGTAAAAATCTCGCAAGTTGTTACAGAATTGTTGCCTGAACAATGCTGTAACAACTTGTTGACATATGTGAACAACATTGATAAATGTTCAAACAACATTGTTCATCATTGTTTTAACAAGTTGTTACAGCTTGATGAAACAACAACCGTTGTTCACGCATGTTGTAACAACCTAAGAACGTGTTGATACATCAACCATGTTCACCATTGTTGTAACATTGTTGTTCATCGTTGTTATTTCGTCATGCTGTTGCAACACGTTGTATCATGTGCGAACAACGTTGTTGGCTATAAAAATGTGCTGTTGGAACAACTTATTCATGACTGTTGATTTATCCGTGAACAAGTTGTTCGAACCATAAGTGAACAACTTGTTGACAACTTGTTCACAGCGAGCAGCACAACATTGTTCACGGCGAGCAGCACAACATTGTTCACGCCTGTTGACAACCGTGAACAAGTTGTGCGTTTTTACGCGTGTAACCGGGTTTAACTTTTTGGTGAGAGGCAGCGCGCTAACAGCACACGCCGCCCTTGCAATTATTGGAATAATGTATATTTATAATCATTTAATATTTTTACAGATGGTTCCTTACCGCGACAGCAGACTGACTCATTTATTCAAGAACTTTTTCGACGGTGAAGGAAAGGTATAGTCGTCAGATTAAGAGTCATTATCGTATATAGTTTATATGTTGTGTTTTTTTAATGGTTTGGAAACATAGACGTTGTATTGTTCGTTGTTTTTATTTGTAATATTTAATTCAATGTTTTTCCCCAGGTCCGTATGGTAGTATGTTTGAATCCTAGCGCTACAGAATACGACGAGAGCGTTGTAAGTAACCATTAAATTTTGGTAACAACGAGGTCGTGTCTGTCTGTCTGTCTGTCTGTCTGTCTGTCTGTCTGTTTGTGTGTTTGTGTCTGTGTTTGTTTGTTTGTTTGTTTGTTTGTTTGTTTGTTTGTTTGTTTGTTTGTTTGTTTGTTTGTTTGTTTGTGTGTGTCTGTGTTTGTTTGTTTGTTTGTTTGTTTGTTTGTTTGTTTGTTTGTGTGTGTGTGTTTGTTTGTTTGTTTGTTTGTTTGTGTGTTTGTTTGTTTGTTTGTGTGTGTGTTTGTTTGTTTGTTTGTTTGTTTGTTTGTGTGTTTGTGTCTGTCTGTGTTTGTTTGTGTTTGTGTTTGTGTCTGTGTTTGTTTGTGTGTTTGTGTCTGTCTGTTTATGTGTTTGTGTCTGTCTGTCTGTCTGTCTGTCTGTTTGTTTGTGTCTGTGTTTGTGTCTGTCTGTTTGTGTGTTTGTGTCTGTCTGTGTGTGTTTGTGTCTGTCTGTGTGTGTTTGTGTCTGTCTGTGTGTGTTTGTTTGTGTGTGTGTGTGTGTGTTTGTTTGTGTGTGTGTGTGTGTGTGTGTGTGTTTGTTGTTTGTGTGTTTGTTTGTGTGTTTGTTTGTGTGTTTGTTTGTTTGTTTGTTTGTTTGTCTGTCTGTGTGTTGTAATTTATTTTCTTATTCATTATTAAGCATGTTATGAGGTTTGCTGAAATCACTCAAGAAGTTGTTGTTGCCAGACCAACCGGAATCAGGTATGTAACTAAGGCTTTACTATTTCCAAACTTTTCAGAATTATTGTTTTATGTCGGGAAAAAACGCTTTAACATTTTTTACTAAACTTAAGTTTTTATTGTCTTTACTTATCATTTAGTTCCAATGCTGGTCTAGCGCCTGGTAGACGAAAAGGTTCGTTGCTTTCTGGATAATGCTCTCTTACACTTTATCAAACTATAATCTTTATAGTCAGTTTCAGCTTGCTTTTGAAATTCGTTTGTCAACATTCGTTGGAAGGTTGGGAACTTGGTACGGAAGTTCGTTGTGAAGTTTGAATTTAATAAGCTTTGAATTGAATTCCTTTGGTAAAATCATGGTAAAATCAACATAAAAATGACAGCTCTTTGTTAATTAACCACCGCCTTTTCGGAACAATTTAATAATTGGATAATTTTTAATAATTTAATCGCAGATTTGAAGATTGAGAAAGCGTTGTTTTTTGTTTTTGAATTTTAGCCAATCAAATATACAAACAAGCATTACAACATATCAACGAAGATGTTAATGGTAAACATATATGATAAATGGCAAATATATAGTTAGTGGAGTGTGGTGTGGTAAAGTGGAGTGTGGTGTGGTGTGGTGAAATGGAGTGGAGTGGACTAGAGTGTGGTGGAGTGGAGTAGAGTGGTGGAGTGGAGTAGAGTGTGGTGGAGTGGAGTAGAGTGGTGGAGTTGAGTGGTGGAGTGGAGTAGAATGTGGTGGAGTGGACTAGAGTGTGGTGGAGTGGAGTAGAGTGGTGTAGTGGAGTATGGTGTTGTGTAGTGGAGTGGAGTGTGGTGGGGTGTGGTGCTGTGGAATGTGGTGTCATGTAGGGTAGAGTGTAGTGTGTTGAAGTTTATAGTTTGTAGAATAATGTATTCAACAATTCAATTCTCTTTCAGATGGCCAAGACAATCCTTTGCTTCTCAAACCTTTAGCTACGTTCCCACCTTTCCCCCTCATGGAGGTAAATCAATATTTGAATATTGAATCAATATTTACCAAGCCAAAAACTACTTCACTTAAAAAACTAAATGTTCATTAACAATTTTCACTGTTAAAACGCAATTTGTCAGTGATGACCGTACTGGTCATCAGAAGTTTAAAGGTTCGAACCCTGTCTGGGGTTCAGAAATCTTTTCTCTCACAAACGTACCACATGCGCTACATGTATACGTACAACTCATCATTTTAACTACATCTCATATGCAAACGCTACCACTTAGGAAACACATATGACTATGAATTACAACCTTAGCTCTCCATCTGAGCCTCAGTAGCTCAATGGTTAGAGCGTCTAACTGCTCATTAGAAGGTTGAAAGTTTGATCCCTGTCTGGGGCTCAGAAACATTTTCTGAGTATTTGAGTTTGATGAACGTCCACCAAACGTCTGTTCCATTACACCAAGCTCACAAACGTACCACATGCACTACATGTATACGTACAACTCATCATTTTAAATACTGTTATGAATGTCATATTATTATGATTATCTTTTTTTAGCTAACGAGTCCAGATGATTGTATCACTTTGGTTAATCTGCTCAAGTATTTACAAGAACGCGAGAAAACACGAGCAACTTTGGAAAAAGATTTAGAAAGAAAAAGTAAGTTCTTGGTTAGTTTTCATTGTGAATGTAACCTTTGTAATCTATCTATCTATCTATCTATCTATCTATCTATCTATCTATCTATCTATCTATCTATCTATCTATCTATCTATCTATCTATCTGTCTGTCTGTCTGTCTGTCTGTCTGTCTGTCTGTCTGTCTGTCTGTCTGTCTGTCTGTCTGTCTGTCTGTCTGTCTGTCTGTCTTTTGTTCTCCATCTTCTAAACTCTTGTATTGGTTTCTTAGGAGCGACGCTCAGACAGGAATTAGTAAAAATTGACACGGACGGTGCTCATAATGAACAAGTAAGTTTGACGTATCAGGACTTATTGTTATAGTAACAACACACTAATAACCAGCGACGACGACGATAGCAGCAACAACAACAACCACAACAACAACACGACCAACAACAACAACGACACCACTAACACCCACCAACAACAACACCACCAACAACACCAACGTCAACAACGCCAACAACAACCACCACCACCCCCACCAACAGCAACTTGACAACAACAACAACAACAACAACACCACCACCATCAACACCACAACCATCATCACCACCACCAACAACAACACCACCAACAACAACACCACCAACAACACCATCACCACCAACAACACCATCACCACCAACAACAACAACGAAAATTAGTAGTAATTTAGTGTTCTAACTATTCCGTTGTCCTAAATATATCATGTAGGTTATATATGAACTGAAAGCTTCGAATCTTGAAAAAGACAAAGAAATTCAAAAGCTGGAAAAAAGATTGAAGACTGTAACTCAGAAGGTATAACTTTATAAACTGCATTGTTGAAATATCTACTGACTTTTATCAAACCTTGATTTGGTTAGCAAAACTAACGTCCTCTATCAAATGTGTTGTGTAACTTATTTGAGTTTTAATAAACTTGACCTCTTGTTTAGAATGACACGCTATTGAGGACAAATCATCAATATGAATCGAACGCCAAGGGATTACAAACAGAGGTACCCAATGCAGAAACGTTTTTGACGGTCAATGTCATTCTGAATGTTCTCTGTTTTATTGCAGCTTGATGAACAACGAAAGAAAATAAGTCAAGAAAAACAAGATAAAATTAAACTGAAACAGGCAAGTCGTGAAAAGCAACTATGTCTCTACTCTAGATCTAGATCTAGATCTACTCTACTCTACTCTACTCTACTCTACTCTACTCTACTCTACTCTACTCTACTCTACTCTACTCTACTCTACTCTACTCTACTCTACTCTACTCTACTCTACTCTACTCCACTCCACTCCACTCCACTCCACTCCACTCCACTCCACTCCACTCCACTCCACTCCACTCCACTCTACTCCACTCTACTCTACTTCATTCCTTCCCTTTCTTTATTTTAGGCTTTGAAAGGTGTAGTTTCGCAAGAAAAGGATAAATGGCAGAAAGAATGCGTGAGTATATCAAAGATAATTGTTCTATTGTGTTATACAGTAGTTATCAATCGTTTTAATCTTATTTATTCCTTACCAAACGTTCATACTTTTTTTTTCAGGACAAGCGAGTTAAACATAAGGAACTTGAAATGGAAACCAAGATCATTCAACGCGAGGAAAAACTTCGGCAGTTGAAAGAAATTGTTTATAAAGTTAGTAACAAACATGAATAATATTCGGAAAAGAAGAAAAGAGAAGAGAGGAGAGGAGAGAGGAGAGCAGAGGAGAAGAGAGGAGAAGAGAAGAGAAGCTGGAAGAGAGGGGTGGGGAGAGGAGAAGAGGGGAGAGGAGGAGAGGAGAGAGGAGAGGAGAGAAGAAGAGAGAAGAGGAAAGAAGAGGAGAGAAGAGGAGAGAAGAGAAGAGAAGCGAGGAGAAGAGGGGAGAGAAGAGAGGAGAGGAGAAGCGAGGAGAGGAGAAGAGAAGAGAGGAGAGAAGAGAATAGAAGGGAAATACGCTAGCTAGAAAATATCATTTGTCTAGTAACAATATCATATATATTCTGTTACTGAAATTTGCGCCATTACCATTTATTCCGAATTTAATTGTAGCTTGTTTTTTTCCTTATTTTTTGTTCAACTAGGGACAAGTAGATAAGAAAATTACAAAAACTGGGCGTGGAAAAGGTTTCTTCAGATCTCGTTCTCCTCCACCAGTCGCCAGAAAGGTTTTTTAATTTATGAATATTTAATTTTCGTTTTTTGAGTTGTGATTGGGTAATTTTGTACCATGTGACACCCTTGTTATGTCATGGCAACGCTCAGACATGCTTTACTAGTCGTGCTTTAATTTCATTTAAGTTTTCGGTTGCTGAATTTTTGAAATTCTGAAGCCATATCGACTAGTAAACAGTGCAGATTTGACTTAAAGCGACTACTTTTTTTAGCCAAAATTATTTTATATTCAAATTCGAAGCTGCAAACTTCAAAATTGAGACCGTGCATTGAGTCAGTTATGAAATACGAGTCACTTACTACCATTTGCGTTCAAGCGAATAACTAGTTGTTTTCGAGTTTTGAAACGTTCGACAGAGCAAATCAATAACGAATCTATAGGGGGTGTAACTTTCCATTGTTATTGCTTCCGTTTCAAGTTTCAACGTTGCCTTGATATTAGGGACCTCAAACTGCCAATGTCATCCTCAGGGACTTAACATATTTATACTAATTGGAACATTCTGAGAAGATTTGTAATATATCTTCTCAGGCGAAAATTTCATCTTCATGGATTTTTTCCCCGTTAAAGTTGACGGAAGTGACGTCGAAAGAGGAATTTGTCTATATGAAAACCACTTTACAGATTCCTCTTTTGACGTCACTTCCGTCAACTTTAACGGCAAAAAAATCCATGAAGATGAAATTTTCGCCTGAGAAGATATATTACAAATCTTCTCAGAATGTTCCAATTAGTATAAATATGTAAAGTCCCTGAGGATGATATAGGCACTTTAAGACCTACGCCGACAACTTCGAGGACGACGTCCTTCAAACAAAAGCATTCTTCTTGCAAAACAAAGATAATGAATAATTTCTAGTCCCAAGAGTAATCTGAACACCGTCCTCGCTCTGTATACAACGCCACTCAGAGCATATTTTCACGTCTTCAGGACGACGTTGACTCGTGGGGTGATGAGAACTGTTGTCTGAGATTGCCTTAATACAGACACTGCAACCGTTTTAACACTTTCAAAATTATAAAACAAGCTTCAAGTATTGAACACAGTAGTCAGTTAACCGTGACTTCTTTTTAATGCTAAAATTTGAATTGTTTTTTAACCGCCGTCGTCGTCCTAGCATCTTAAGGTCTCTATTTTCTCACGGGCCACGGCAAACATCGAATACGAAATAAATGCGTTGGGCAGGCCATATAATAATAATAATAATTTAATTTATATTGCGCATATTACATTTCAATATGTTCATGTGCGCATTACACTGTTTACAATAATATACTATCTTACTTTAACATTAAAACAAATCTATCTACAAGATATTAAAAGATAATTTAAAAAGATATGTTTTGAATGCAACTTTGAATGCAGATAGAGAATCAATGTCTCTGATTCCGCTTGGTAGTTTGTTCCATAGTTTAGGAGCAGCAGACTGGAAAGCTCTATCTCCTAATGTTACTTTACATTTCGCACTCGCTGGAACTAGAGATAATCCACTGTAGGAGCGAAGACTATACTTGGTGGGCTTAACAGTAGATATCAAATCACATAAATACTGTGGCCCCAGACCATACAAACACTTGAACGTTAAAAGCAATATCTTAAATTCAATACGATAGCTAACTGGCAACCAATGAAGACTGTTTAAAACCAGAGTGATATGACAGAACCTTGGGCTATTTGTGACAAGCCTAGCCGCCGCATTTTGCACACGTTGTAATTTAGCAATATGCGTGCTAGGAAGGCCATATAGCAAACTTACAATATCGAAGTGAACTACCCTTATCAGGCGATCTGCGTTCACTGATCATTCCAATTCACACAATTAAGCCAAAGATAAGTTATTCAAAGCAAACGCTGCCGTGTGTAAAGAACGATGACAAGTATTAACAACGGAAAGTTACACCCGTTATTGATTTGATCTGTCAAACGTATAGTTGTCATTGGACAACGTTTGTTTCAAAACTCGATAACAACTAGTTATTCGAATAAACGCTAAATGCTTGAACGCAAATGGTAGTAATGACTATGGAAGATTGGAACCTTTTTTTTGTTTGTTTTCAGCCTGCCGTGAAACTTCGCCATCGTCGTTCGCGATCAACTGACTATTGGTTAGAACACAAACCAGCTGATAATTATGAAACGGGTGAGTTAAACTAATGGAGCACGCTTAAATATTGTTACACCCAGGTTTTTTGAAATGCAACGCGATGTAATGTAATTTGTAATGTAATGTAATGTAATGTGTAAGTAATAGATAAAGCATGAGCGGCCGATCTGTATGGGGATTTATAAGGCGAGCCGAAGTAAATCTCCATACAGATCGGACGCGAATGCTTTATCGTACTTGTGAAATGAAACAATAGAATGAAGCTAATTAGTATTCATAATTTTTTATAAAGATCACCAAGAAGGCTAATTAGTATTCTTAACTTTTGATACAGATCACTTTGTCCAAAAGATGATCTTTATTGGGATTTACAGACGTATACATGTGACTTGAATGCTACGTTTTGATTGCTTCTTAACCTCATTAATTATTCATGAATTTCACAATGTAATGTAATATAACGTTTCTCCGGTGTCAGTTAGATACAATGGTTAATAAATAAATAAACATAATTTATTTTATTTTATGAATCTCTTCTTTTTAGAAACAATTCTTCGACCTGTTCTTAAGAAAAAGAAAACTGTTCAAGTTCCCGAAGAGAAACATTTTAAAGAGTCGCAGGTAATATCAGAATTGTACAACTGCCTATTTTATTTTACCACACCTGAACTTTTTGTTGCAATGTTGTTGTTTTTTGTATTCGTTTCCAGGCAACTAATTACGTATTAGAACACCAGGAAGCGGACTCGCAAGGGGAACTGGAAACTAAGTTAATTAAAGTGAGTGGAGTTAAACCTTGTCTGCACAAAATCGTGCGTAATTTAGAGAAATGCGTGCGTAGTGTGTATATAGTTGGGCCCAGTGTGTACAAAGTCGTGCAAAGTGTCAACAAAGTCGTGCGCAATGTCAACAAAGTCGTGCGCTATGCTTAACGTAGGGATAAGTATGACCATTCAGCTTAACAGTGTTTTGTTGTTGTTTGTGTTTTCAGGGAGATGTGTACAGAACAACAGGAGGAGGGCATTGCGTTCAGTTCACAGACATAGAAACATTAAAAACCAATTTTGATGTCGCTCGCAGTCCTGAAAGGTAACGACAGTGAACGATTAGCAGTGAAGAGAGTCTGGCTTTTGTTTGATTGCAAGCACTGTCCTGCACAACTGGAGTCTGTATCCCTTAGCGTTTCCTCTAATCCCCTAACTTGACCCAGCATGCATGTAGAGATGTATGTAAGGCCTGCGCTAACGTCGCACAATAGACGAATTTAATTGTTTGAATTTTATTCGACGAAACTGCGACGTTATAACTCGATTAAATTCGACACACGAATTAAATTCGTCTCGGACACACATTGATAACAGTAGTCCAGAGTCTGGAGGGGGGGGGAGTATTGTCACCCGAGCGGAGAATTTTCGATACCAACTTTTTTTAGTGTAATTTTGGGTGTAGATTACGATTTTGCATGCTGATCAAGTGTTTGAGGGAGCATTTCTGAGAAACGGGGGGTGAAAGGGGGGGGGGTCTTTACCTTATCAGTTTTACCTTAAAGGACATTGAAAGTATAATTTAAGTTTGTCTCATTTGAAAGAACTCGTGAAATGGTATAGTAAAGACTCTTTACAATTTTCCCATATCTGTCTTAGTTTTCGAAATATTTTGGCCAAAATCAGCGTGCAGTCCGCCATTTTGTAGATCGTGAAATATATGACAAAGAGTGACTAACTGTTTGTACGTACCTTATTGATCTGTTTACATTCTTTCAACCCATTTCAGCTCAAAAATACAGTAGATGAAGAACTGGATGAACACGTTTCGTGAATCTAAATGATTCTATGTCTATTGATATGAAAAGATTAAATATAAAAAAAAAGGGAAAATTCATGTCAATAGACATTGAATCATAAATTCTCCGCTCGGGTGACAATACTCCCCCTCCAGACTCTGGACTACAGTCAATGGACTCAGGACACACACTGATAACAGTGCATTTGTACTGAAGCGTTATATCCTGAATAAAAATTAGTTATACATATCATATCTGAGTCAGACGGATAATGACGATAATGCGTGTTCGAGTTACACGACGAATTAAATGTTTCTCTTCTGTCTGTGACAATTCGGTGCCATGTTTTCAAGAAGTCGTTTTCAGTCCAAGTAAAAACAATTAAATTCGACTGAAATTCGACGTTTAACTCGTCGTCGTATTTATGTCGCATTACCGACGAAGTTAATTCGAATCAAATTCGTCTGGATTAAATTCGTCTATAGTGCGACGTTTAGCGCATGCAGGCCTAAGTCAGTAGTTGCAAGGCGTCGCCTATGTAGTTGCCCAACTTGCTGACGGGAGAACTTCCCCTTATAGTGTTGCAAACCAAACTGTACCCTGGGTACCAGAGGCTCTGAGTTTGTGTTTGGGAGAGGGAGAGCCTCTGGTCTCGCGAGCTTCAAAGTTCAAATCTCACTTTGGCGAGTTCAATATCTTAACTCGGTTTTTGATTGGCCTAAATTTCTGAAAGCGTTACTATTGGTTAATCAAAGCAAGTCACGCGTAACCGTGAGTAATTAAAAATATTAAAAACTTAAACCATACACCTCTGAGTCTCGGATTGCCGTTTCAGCTCACTGAAATACCAAAGCGAAAGTCTAGTTTTTGTGAACAGAGGAAGTCCGATAATTATTCTTTCCACAGTGAGTTGGAATTGTGATAAAATCCATAGTTTCCTTATCGAAAACGAAGTAACGAACGAGTGTGCCAGACAGCGTGCTTTACTTCCTGTTGAGGACTTTGAACAATCGTAACATAGCAACGTGCGTTTCAAATTTCACTCAACCGTGAGAATAATCAACAGGAAGTAACTCACCAAAGTGAGATTTGAAGCTCGCGAGACCAGAGGCTCTCCCTCGCCCAAACATAAACTCAGAGCCTCTGGTGCCCAGGGTAACCAAACTGGGGGGAAACTGAAATACTTTTATTTTCTGTGTTTGCAGAAAACGAAACCATCCCGAAGAAGATATTGATGAAGGAAACGAAATGATGGAAGATGATAGCTGTTCAAGTTGGACAGACGTTGAAACGAGGGTAAGAAGATTGGGAACTAGGCAGAGAAAAAGTATTAAGATGAGAGGTGCTAACCAGTGTGGATCACCAAGCATCCCTTGGTCATGCGCGCATCATGACATGATATTTTTCTCAACCTACGTACATTGGACTCAATCTATGTTATGTTCAAATCATCCGAGTCTCAGTAGCTCAATGGTTAGAGCATCTATCTGGTGATGAGAAGGTTACGGGTTGTACACATAGGTAACCTTCACTTTCCATCTGAGTCCTTGTAGCTCAATGGTTAGAGCGTCTCACTGGTCATCAGAAGGTTACAGGTTGTACACATATGTAATCTTCACTCACCATCTGAGTTCTTGTAGCTCAATGGTTAGAGTGTCTCACAGGTCATCAGAAGGTTACAGGTTGTACACATATGTAACCTTCACTCACCATCTGAGTTCTTGTACCTCAATGGTTAGAGCATCTCACTGGCGATCAGAAGGTTGTGGGTTGTACACATATTCAACCTACGTTCAAATCATCTGAGTCCCAGTAGCTCAATGGTTAGAGTGTCTCACTGGTCATCAGAATGTTGTGGGTTCGAGTAACATAACTAGAAGAATATTTACACTTAATTTTCATATGCGAGCTAGCAAATCCATCTCTTCTATTAAGAACATGTGATTTACTGTTTGTTTGTTTGTTTTAGTGTGCCGTTGGCATTGAGGGAAGACCTGGACAATCTGATCCAAGCTTACACCACAATGCTAAGTATGTCCAACTTCGCTAGAGCGGATGGAGGGAGGGAAGGGGGAGGGAAGGAAGGAAGGAGGGAAAGAAGGAAAGGAGGGAAGGAAGGAAAGACGGAGGGAAGGAAGGAAAGAAGGAGGGAAGGATGGAGGGAAGGTAGGAGGGAGGGAAGGAAGGAAGGAGGGAAGGAAGGAAAGGAGGGAAGGAAGGAAAGACGGAGGGAAGGAAGGAAGGAGGGAAGGATGGAGGGAGGGAAGGAAGGAAGGAGGGAAGGAAGGAAAGGAGGGAAGGAAGGAAAGACGGAGGGAAGGAAGGAGGGAAGGATGGAGGGAAGGAAGGATGGAGGGAAGGAAGCAAGGAGGGAAGGAAGGATGAACGGAAGGAGGGAATGGATGGATGAATGAATGAATATAATTCTTTTGTGCTTAATCCTATTTATCTCTTTGTACAGACGAAGAAAATCCAAGGACTAGAACGCAGCTGGCACTGGATTATATATCCTAATACACAACTCAACAAAACAAGTACGAAAATGGAGTTTACCACTTTGTCTAGTTTTTAAAAGTTTTAATTTGTTTTGTGTAAAGCACAATTTGGAACACAACAAATGAAACACAATTGAGTGCCACTAATTTAGAGACTGGTGAACGCGCTAGCTTGCGTCGCACTGCCGGCATTTTATACCCCGAATATTATCGGAATACTCGAGAATACTTGGGTTTCAAAAGCCCGGATGCGACGCAGGCCAACCTCGTACCCAGGGCATTTTGCCTCCACGTTGAGAAGTCGGTGAAAATGGCGCTCGCATCGGCTGGTCGACTCTATAATCTGATTGGCCGGTTTAAGAACTCGATTAATTCAAGTATTGGCATTAAAAATTAAGTTTGTCTAATTGGAAAGAACTCGTAAAATTGTAATAGAAGATCCTTTACAACTTTTTCGTATCTTTCTGCGTTTTCAAGATATTTCAATTTGTTTGATATGGAAATGAGATGGTCTCTGACGTCAGGAGTGGGGTAAAATATTTTCATTCAGAGCAAAATCACTTACATATCTAACATGAAATGTGCAGCGTCGCAAGGAGTTTTTATGTGCACAGTTTCAAATGATTTCGCTGAACAAACTTAGAGATATAACTGGTATTGCTACATGTGAAAATATTTTACCCCACACCTGACGTCAGAGACCATCTCATTTACATATCAAACAAATTGAAATACCTTGAAAACGAAGAGAGATACGAAAAAGTTGTAAAGGATCGTCTATGTTGTAAAGGATCGTCCGGTTTCCTCCTGTAGAAACACTGGACCAATGAGGGATGGCCCTTACTGGACCTCTAGGGAGAACAGTTATCTATTAACTGATAGAGCTATCCAGTATAAATAAGATTAGTTTAGTTTAGTTTTTTGTTTTGTTTTTTTTATTACTATTTTATGAGTTCTTTCAAATTAGACAAACTTAATTTTTAGTGCTATTGCCCTTTAAAGTCAAGAACAACGTTAGATATATGTTTGTTCATGACATTT
Source organism: Paragorgia papillata (assembly GCA_035771165.1). NCBI lineage: Eukaryota > Metazoa > Cnidaria > Anthozoa > Scleralcyonacea > Coralliidae > Paragorgia > Paragorgia papillata. The sequence continues at coordinate 2,136,645 of JAWNZC010000216.1, forward strand.
ACATGTATCCTGGATAATCGTGGGGAGTATCATGATAAATAATGCTAGCCAGTTGCTTTTATGATAAAGGGGTTTACATGAGTGATTCGCCAGAGCGTTAAATATTTCTCATTTATTATTCATATATACGTAAGACCGCATACATTTTCTTGCCACAACACCTCACGTGAGCAGCCGATGTCAGGTCATTTTCGCCGCCCTCCCAACGTGGAGGCAAAATGCCCTGGGTACGAGGTTAGACGCCGGCCAGGAACGTCATGTAAAGTACTAACAGTAATGCAATAATATACATTGTTGAAGGCCTTTCTTTATTTGTGGCTGGACATAGTAACAGTAATAACAATAGGGAACTATATATATTGATATATTTCGTTGGACTTCCTATCATGTATATTGTTTAAGTAATTTTGTTTTAGAACTTACGTTTTCTGTAAATTTAAACTGTTTTTAATCGAAAAAGCGTGTATAGAAAGAAGTAGTGACTTTATTTATTTGAGGATAACATATGACAGTATTTAGATATTGATAACTCAATGGCCCTCACTCCTTGATGCATGGAACTAGTTTGTAGAATTAACTGAGGAAACTATGGTGTTGATTTTATGGAGGGAGGAAAACTGGAGAACCTGGTGAAAAACCCTCGAAGCACAGGAGAGAACCAACAACTCTACTCACATGAAGCTAAGCTGGTCACCCATCCAAGTACTAACCCCATTCAACCTGACTTAACTTCAGAAACACTGCCTACACAACACTCTACTTTTTACTCTGATGAAGAGCTCCGCTTGAAACGTCAATATTTCGTTATCAAAGCTATTCTCAGCTGTTTACCATCTTTTCACTTTGCTCTATCTAAAACACTGTCTACACAACACTCTACTTTTTACTCTGATGAAGAGCTCCGCTTGAAACGTCAATATTTCGTTATCAAAGCTATTCTCAGCTGTTTACCATCTTTTCACTTTGCTCTATCTAAAACACTGTCTACACAACACTCTACTTTTTACTCTGACGAAAGACTCTTCTTGAAACGTCAGTATTTCGTTATTAAAACTATTCTCAGCAGTTTACCATCTTTTCACTTTGCTCTGTCTCAAACACTGCCTACACAACACTCTAGTTTTTTATTATCTATGTGATATTATACTTGCATATTTCGGTTCGCCGGTCTGCGGTGTGGGGGCGGATTTGTTTTTCTTTCTTGTTGAGGACTCATTCTCGCAGTGACGAAGTCAAAGTTGAGTGTGAAATAAAAAGCACTGCGTCACGAATAAAATTACTGCTTAATTAATAGTTTTGCGCGAAACAAAAACGATATTTGTGCTCAGGGAAATGGAACAATATTCTAAAAACGTTAAAGAATTTTGAAGTGTGTGATATTCGCCAAAATTTGAACATGAATCTGTTCACGAGTATTTTTTCAAGTTTGCGTGCCAGCCACTCTGTCTTGAAGTAGTAAGGAGTTGTTTTAATGCAGGTGGCGGTCTTGCCCGGTTATAACTTGGCTCACGCGATTGATTAGGATCTTACTGTGGTTTTAAAGTTTAAAAAGTTTAAAGTTTAAACTGTTGTTTACACTCATTACGTTTCTCTCTGACGAAGGGCGTTCGCTCGAATCGTTAGACTCCTTCGGTCTCTGTTTCGGCAGTATATCTGACACCCGGTTCAAACGTCGCGCTTATCATGTGTCGAACTTAATACATATTAAGTTCGACAAAGTTCGACGTGGTTTCAAACGTCGAGCCTAAACTTAATTGCTAGCGGCGAGCATTCGTTGAATTTGGTCAGTGGCCACCTACGCGAATGTACCGCTTAACATGAATAATGTGCCATGAATCGCACGGTTTTCGTTTTCTTGTCTATTTCTCATTATTTTCTTGTCGAAAAATGCTGACGGTAAATCCGAAGAGAGCGAGAAAAGAAAACAGAATACAGTAAAAACCCGCCAACAAGAACCTACTCCTATTAAGAACCTCGGCCTGAAATTGCGAATTTATTTATATAAGAATATAAGAACCTATCGTGGCCAAACGCTTTCAACATTTCATTCAACGTCGTTCAACATTGTTGAATTCAACCGTGACAATAATTCACGAAATTCACGAAAATATCATGTACCGTGACAAAGTTAAAACTTGTTTAAAACACTCATGAAACCTTTATTTTGTTAATTTGGGTGTTCAAACGACCGCCACAGAAATTCTGACTGCCAACTTGCGATGACTTGCGTTCTCGTTTGATTAGGGCTTAACGGTTGATTAAAATCTCCTTTTGCGGTTGAGGTAAGAATTTCGTGACACGAGTCAGTCCGGTTAAACGGGTTAGCCCGGCTCATGTAAACAGCTCCAAAAACACTGCCCACACAGTACTTAATTTATTATCTTTAATGTTCTACTTGTATATTTATGTTCGCCGATGTGGCTGTCTGAGATTGTATATCAATATCTGTAATCGGCTTTATGACCAGAATAATCAAACTTTTTGCCATGAAATGACTGATTTATGAACACTGCCTGAATAAAATCGAATACTTGAGATGAATAATCACAGTTTTAATGAAAAAATATTATATCCGCGCTCGTGAACTAGAATGCTGATGCATGACGAAAGTTTCGGACGTTAACTAACTGTATCGATCTTGTATCGATCATTCCATTGAATTATTAAATATATCCAGAGTTTAGAAGATTAACAATAATTTTGGTTGATATACATGTATACATGCAGCAAGAATATGCATGCGATCATCCCGTGATGACAAACGGTGGTAACTCAGTTCATATGCCGTTCATCGCATTCGTTGTTCAGATTTCTCGAAAAGCCCCTGTTGTAATATGTTGCGACAAATTCACAACTACTAGCAAAGTTCACAAAGTTTTTGAATTTGGTACTATATGAAGGTAAAAAGTTTGAATGTTTTGAACGTCAAACATTTGATAACACAAATCGATATACAATCTCGGTCTGTCTTGTGGGCGGGTTTTTTTTTGGGCTGTCATTCATTTTTGCTATGACGAAGTCGATATCGTGCCTATTATATCTGCGCGAACACTAGCGTGGGTGTTCCGTGACTCTCTGAAGGAGTTGGCCTAGGGCTACTATAGAGGTGCCACGGAAATCCTAAAAGTGGGCCGTTATTATCTAATTATACCTTCAATTATTTCTCTTGTGTTGAAAACCTATTTCTAGTAGGTTTTTTACGAATAAAATTGTCTGGCATTAAACAGAGTAAAACAATAAAGGTGAAGTAATACGAGCAACAAATTGTTGCGTTGCAAGTTGAATAGCGTTGATGCACGTATTACCACCCATGCACCTTAAACATTGTCACGCAACAATATTGCAGCAATTTGTTGCTCGTATTACTTCACCTTGAAGTTCCTATGAAACGAAAATTAAGTTTTTCTTATTTGAAAGAACACTTAAAATGATAGAGTAACATCTTTTGCAGTTTTTCGTTTCCTTGCTTCGTTCTTGAGATATTTCAGTGTGTTTGATATGCAAATTAAACATTTTAACGTCACATGTGCATAATGAGTTATTGAAAAAAGTTATATATCTTTGCTATTATCAAACCAAAATAATTCGAGGGAAGCATGTGCCTGTGTTTCGCCCAGAACACTAAACAGGTAGATTTTCAAGTGATTATATTTGACAATAGCAAAGATATCTAAGGTTTTTCGATAACTCGTTATGCACGTGTGACGTTGCAAAATGTGACATTTACATCAAACAGACTTAAATATCTCAAGAACGAAGCAAGGAAACGAAAAACTGCAAAATATGTTACTCTATCATTTTAAGTGTTCTTTCAAATAAGACAAACTTAATTTTCGTTTCATAGGCACTTTAAAGGAACCATTTTTGGCCAGCTCAGGCAAGAATGGGTTAATCACTTGTTAACTCATTAATGCCTAGGATGTCTGAGGCTTCTCTCTTTGATGAGTAAAATCATCTGGTGTTAGACAGAGTAAAACAATAAAGGGACCATTTTTGACCAGCTCATGCAGGAATGGGTTAATCACTTATTAACTCATTGCTGCCTAGGATGTCTGAGGGTTCTCTCTTTGATGAGTAAAATCATCTGGTGTTAGACTGAGTAAAACAATAAAGGGACCATTTTTGAGCAGCTCAGACAGGAATGAGTTAATCACTTGTTAACTCATTGCTGCCTAGGATGTCTGAGTTCTCTCTTTGATGAGTAAAATCATCTGATGTTAGACAGAGTAAAACAATAAAGGAACCATTTTTAACCAGCTCAGACAGGAATGGGTTAATCACTTGTTAACTCATTGCTGCCTAGGATGTCTGAGTTCTCTCTTTGATGAGTAAAATCATGGCGTGAACTGAATCTTATTAGACTGTGCACACGGTAACGTTTCCAAGCGTTTTCGTATTGTTTCAAGTAATGGCTGATTGTTCTCGATTCCCTTGAGAACAGTAAACAATACGAAAACGCTCGGATCGAAACGTTACCGTGTGCACACAGACCCCGTTTACACTAGAGCAAAAGTATCCGGATTCACATTGTTTTTTATTCCAATGAGGATGAAAAGCAATGTGAATCCGGATACTTTTGCTCTAGTGTAAACGGGGCCATAGTCTCAGGCCGGACTCATTCGGGAAAAGAAGAAAACTAAATGTTATCCATGCATAGTTAAACAGTCTGACAATCAAAAACTGTTGCCAAATAAATAGCAACAGTTGTTGCTATGGCAACAATGCCGTTTCAAAATGGCTGCCAATTACCCTTCAAACTAATTTAATTCGAAAAAAACTTTGGTGACCCCCAATTTTTTTTTTATTAAAACTTTTCTTGAAGTATGAGTAATCAACTGGCTGATTTAAAAAAAATTCTGTGGAACGAATTTTTTTCCCGGAAAAGTCATGTTTGTTAATTTTTAAAAAAATTCGTTCTACAGAATTTTTTTAAAACTGGCCTATTGATCACTCATACTTCAAGAAAAGTTTTAATGAAAAAAAAATTGGGGGTCACCAAAGTCTTTTTCGAATTAAATTAGTTTGAAGGGTATTTGGCAGCCATTTTGAAAAGTCATTGTTGCCATAGCAACAACTGTTGCTATTTATTTGGTAACAGTTTTTGATTGTCAGACTGTTTAACTATGCATAACATTTAGTTTTATTATTTTTCTGAATTGTTTAATCAACGTATTTTGGACTCTCAAACGTGTATTTTCCATTTTTCAAGAAACTGTGTGGAGCCACCTTAACAAAAACAATAGAGGAACGGCTCGCAGTCTAATATTTTATTAGGTGCTGATTACATGAGCCAGGCTAGCCCGGTTAACTTGGCTCACGCGATTGATTAGGATCTTACTGTCGTTTTAAAACTCGCATAAACTAAATTTACAAAGAAGAATTGGTTTACTTTAGATGTAAACGAACCCTAACGTTGATTAAAATCTCTTCCTGTGGCCGAGGAAAGAATTTCGTGACACGAGTTAGTCCGGTTATAGTCGGGCTGGCCAGGCTCATGCACCCGGTCACCCACTGTTTATCATACAATTGCGTATGATTTTAATCATGCTGAATTATGCATGAGTTACTTCAAAGCTTTCTTTTGTCTCCTGAGTGATACAAAACTCTTGCGTCAAACTGGAATCGTAATAAAGACTCTGTTCAGCACGACTGATACAAGCACCCAAGAGTTCCCACTTTTATATACGAAACTCAAACGAAATGGCTGGTTCTTCAGGCCAACACAAATGTGCCTTAATCTTTTCTGGAGTTCTGTTACTTATCCTAGGAGCAGGCATAACTGCTTCCGGATTTATTTACGATTTTTTGGATCCATACGATGACATCTCGACGTCCCACAAGCTATTCTTCACTCATGTGCAATATTGGCTGGGCATTCCGGTAAGTCAAGCTAAGAGCATATATATCCTTACTTGTCGATAACTTGAGAGCATTATACAGGTACTATTTGACTTCGTATTATAGTATTACTTGCTCTAAGAAATACGTAGTTTAAACAACATAGTTGTAACGGCTCACGGCGACCGTTAACGTGGCGAGAATAGTGAAGGTTTTGAACAGTAAACAAAAGCTGGAAATTTCTTTCGTTTTTAAGTTCACTGCAATATAACAAAATGTATGTATTATCTTGGATTTCGTTTGGATTTCGTTCGGCTAAATGGTTAATATTTTCCTCAAACAAACTGCTCTAAATTTAGAGCAAAGTGACAAGGTGGCAAACTGCTGAGAATAGTTTGAAGTAACGAAATACTGACGTTTCAAGCCGAGTCCTTCATCACATTTTTACTCCGATGAAGGACTTCGTGTGAAACGTCAGTATTTCGTTATCAAAACTATTCTCGGTCGTTTAACACCTTTTCACTTTGCTCGATATCTAAACAACTACAATAGCTCTAATGTTATAGCTTTCCCCCTGGTCTAAGGATCTTTAAATTATCGTTTAAATTCCATCCAACAATCATCTTTCATCTCCGTCTATATGCATGTATACGTGCTTATGTTCTTTTAGACTTTCATATACTAACTGATATCTAAATTATAGGAGATGCTTTTGTTTTGATTTTATAGTATTATATTCGGATAACAGTGAAATATTTTGCTTAAAGAAATAACGAGTTAAAATTAGCAATTCCAACGAACCGATAAATTATAGAATTCCCCAGCGATCTACACACTGACTAGTTTTAGCAAAGAGAGTGATATATTTGATAATATACGAAATGTCATAATTATCAATTTTATTTTTAATTTCTAACGTTTAATGAGCGTTCAGTCATCTTACAAATCGTAAACAACGGACCATAAATTACACGCCGTTGACCGCAAAGAAGTTTATTTAAGATATACCGTCCTGTAACGTTCCCTGTGCACCTGTCTATTTTTGTAAACAGCATTTTGAAATTCGGACAGCGATTCTTAACCTCATATAGCTATTGAGAAATATCTACTTTCCTTTGTGTAAAAAAATATATGAATAATTAAACATTTCTTAAACCAAACTAATATCTTGTCGCGCCATATTCCATCGTTTCCAACGGAAAAACTCCGAATGACAAAACACGGTTGTTATTCGTTTTAGAATTCTATTCGAAGCGATATCACGCATAAATTTGTGGTTAGTGTTGTTGCTACAGCCGGTAAACAATATGTTTCCTCTTTATAGAAAGCTAAAAGACGACTTTAACTGACACAGATCCGGAAAAATTATTATTGAATGTGAAGAATGCACGAAGGGTTTACGACGCACGAACAAAGTTTTATATAGAATACTTTTAAATCAATATTATTTCTTACTATCTGCTCTGAATATTAATATAACATGCCACGTTTTAACAATATAATTCTTTGTTAGCCCACGAAAAACTGTGTTAACTAAGAATATATTTAACGGTGATCCTGAGGACACTAAAGATTCCTTTTCCTGAAAGAACTTTTTTCAAAAACAAGACATTGAACCTTTCCTGTTGGGCAAGATCTCTGACGCATTGTCGCCTTCTTAAATATGACAGCCATTTGGCGTCTTCTTAAATATGACAACTATTAATTTGCATTTTAAAAGTATTATTCTAATCGCTTTTTTAATACACGCTTTTTTATAATTACGTGTTTTCTCGACATTTTTTGGATAAATGTCTGTCGTTTGGTTCCCTAATTGGATTAATTTTCAAACTGTTTCTCGAACTCTTCGATGTTTTTATAATAATTTTCATGCCTGTATGACATCTGCGTAGCTAGGACAGCCAATATATGTTCATTTGCATTTAAAAAAGGTTTTTGTCGTATTTTAATTAAATACAGTTAAAAATAATACTTACTTTGAATTCAAGCTGTCAGAAAAGGCGCAAGACGTAGGGAGGGTCTAAGCATTCAAATTTATAATCGCAGCCGTAGGATTTTTCGAGTTTTCTCATGGATTCAAATCGTTTTGTGTCTGAGTAATCCTTCAACTTGATTAAACATTGTTTATAAAGATGGTTAGGCAGTCAATTCTAAAAAATATTGGTCGTGTTATTTGAAAAATGTTGAAAAACTCATTTGTCATGTAACCCCTCTCAAACGAACATTTTTGCCAAAGGGCTTTATCTTTTAGCAAGTGAGCGCAAATTTGGGTTTTAAATTATTATTTAAATAAAAATATATAACCCTCACATGCAATGCTTACCTTTTTTACACCCAGCTTTCCAAAGGGGTTCTCTCGTTGATGAGTAAAATCATCTGGTGTTAGACAGAGTAAAACAATAAAGGAACCATTTTTGGCCATCTCAGGCAGGAATGGGTCAATCACTTGTTAACTCATTGCTGCCTAGGATGGCTGAGGGTTCTCTCTTTGATGAGTAAAATCATCTGGTGTTAGACAGAGTAAAACAATAAAGGAACCATTTTTGACCAGCTCAGGCAGGAATGGGTTAATCACTTGTTAACTCAATGCTGCCTAGGATGTCTGAGGGTTCTCTCTTTGATGAGTAAAATCATCTGGTGTTAGACAGAGTTAAACAATAAAGGAACCAGTTTTCGGCAAAACATTAAAGAACATTATTTTATATCTTTATGGCCAATCCATTTAGATTGTCGGCCTTTATAGAGCTTTGTTGTTGTGTGGAAGGCTGTCGCTTTTTAAGATAGCCAGTCCACCCCTATATTAACGAATTTTCTCATTGCTTTATTGCGTTCTTGTCTTTCAGCTTTTTGTTCTTGGGACTTTTGTTATTGCAACGTCATGTTGTAAAGTCACGTGCTTGGTAAGTTTTCTTGTATTAAATGAGGCTATTGCGTGTTTCCTTCACTAATGCAGTGGCGTAGCCAAGCCTGGGCCCACCTGGGCACTGGCGGGCAATGATCGTCCATGCCCGGTGTGGCGGTGTTATCAAATGTTTGACGTTCAAAACATTCAAACTTTTTGCCTTCAAATGGTTTATTGATGAAAACTCCTGATAGTACAAAATTCAAAAACTTTGTGAACTTTGCTAGTAGTTGTGAATTTGTCACAACATATTACAACAGGGGTTTTTCAAGAAATCTGAACAACGAATGCGATGAACGGCATATGAACTGAAACAAAACGACGAGTTACTACCATTTGTCATCACGGGATGATCGCATATTCTTGCTGTATACATGTATATCAACCAAAAATATTATTGTTAATCTTCTAAACTCTGGATATATTTAATAATTCAATAGAATGGTCGATACAAGACATCTTAATCAGTTAGTTAACGTCCGAAACTTTCGTCATGCATGCATTCTAGTTCACGAGCGGATATACTATTTTTTCATTAAAACTGTGATTATTCATCTCAAAGTATTCGATTTTATTCAGGCAGTGTTCATAAATCAGTCATTTCATGGCAAAAAGTTTGATTATTCTGGTCATAAAGCCGATTACAGATATTGATATACAATCTCAGCACGCGGTGACAATCTCGGACAACCACACCGGGCAACTATATTCATAATTTTAAAAATCTGAACTAGAGTTACTACGAGACAAACCACCGAAATGTAGAAAGGCGAGAACAATTTCTGTCACGCCTATAAATGTTCAAATTTAGCTCGTAAGATGCGAATGATAGTAGAGGCAACATATGTGGGGATTGGAACCAAGAAGGCTGTTGAGAGGACTGGTATTGAAAAATTTAACTCCACGCTCTGCCATCTTGAATTTCTTCCGTCGCTGCGGAAGCTTGCGGAAGCCTCACCCGCACTTGGTCCCCGGGCAAGTGGTCAACCTGGCTACGACATTGCACTAATGATGTTCTGTTAATGTGTAGCCTCCTCCGCAGGCATCTCTATTAATGTCATAAGAGAATTTGGGTTACTTGTGGAATAAGCTCAGGCCGCGCGTTTTGGAGATCGGGGAGGACCGTCCTCCTCGATCTCCAAAACGCGCGGCCTGAGCTTATTCCACAGGTAACCCAAATTCTCTTATGACTTCTCTTATAACATTAATAGAGATGTCTGCGGAGGAGGCTAGTTAATGTGCATATGAAACGATATTCTTATTTGAAAGAACACTTAAAATGATAGAGTAACATCTTTTGCAGTTTTTCGTTTCCTTGCTTCGTTCTTGAGATATTTCAGTTTGTTTGATATGAAAATTAAACATTTTGACGTCACATGTGCATGATGAGTTGTTGAAAAAAGTTATATATCTTTGCTATTATCAAACCAAAATAATCTGAAGGAAGCATGTGCGTGTGTTTCGCCCAGAACACTAAACAGGTAGATTTTCAAGTGATTATATTTGACAATAGCAAAGATATATAACGTTTTTCGATAACTCATTATGCACGTGTGACGTCACAACATGCGACATTTACATCAAACGAACTGAAATATCTCAAGAACGAAGCAAGGAAACGGAAAACCTCAAAATATGTTACTCTATCATTTTAAGTGTTCTTTCAAATAAGACAAACTTAATTTTCGTTTCATGCATAGCCACTTTATGGTTCTCGCTTGTCGTAAGAATACAAGATCCTGTCCCCGATCGTTTGGGATTGTTACGACAGGTGTGAACATGGTTGAAGTAACGTCCCAGACAGTCGGCGATCTGATCGGAAGCATCGCAAGAATCGGAATCATTTCTATTTGGAAAATGCATCCCAGACGGTCGCCGACGATCGGGGATAATTACAGGATAAAGGACTGGGGGCTAATCATCCTTACTTGCAGCCAGTGGCTGAATTATGAAGGACGCGGATCAACGTGGCCGTGTCGAGGCATATCAAAGGCGCTCCAGGCAGCCGCCATACGACACAATTTAGACCACGGATCACAGCTAAGATGTTAGGTGTTGATTTTATGGAGGGAGGAAAACCGGAGAACCCGGCGAAAAACCCTCGAAACACAGGAGAGATCAACTACAACTCTACTCACATGAGTCCAAGCCCGACAACGGGGTCATTCCCAAGCGGTCACCCATCCAAGTACTAACCCCATGTAACCGGGCTTAACTTTATGGTGAGAGGCAGCGCGCTAACAGCACACGCCACCCGTGCTACAGTTACGACATGTGCGAACACTGAAACCACTCGTCTGGGACAATCAGGGACAGGAAAAATCCCCAATTCTTACGATCCTTACGACAAGTCACAACAAGACTAGCAAGTGTGAATTTAGCTGTCGTAAGAATCCCAAAGTGTTTAATCTTATTGTTATGTAATGATGTTGATAGGTTGTGTTAGGCTTGATCCTTGCTTCGTTGCTGTTGGTGGCTTCAATATGTGCAGTAGTGTTGGAAGGACCAGCTTGGAGTATGTTGCTTAAAGAAGCAAGTTTTGTGAATGATAATGCGGAATGTGACGATGACAACTATGGGATATGCAAATGTAATCAACTGAATGGTGAGAGGAAAATAATTAAGGATACTAAACGAATAGTGGAATGTATGGACGATTGGATGGATAAAGGAACAGAGAGAATTATGCAGAAAGGGAGGAAAAGACAGAGAGAGCGATGCAGGCATGGAAAGCGGAGCAGTGGAGAAAGGAATGGAGGTAGGGGGAAGGGAGGGAGGGATAGGACAGAAGGATGAAGAAAGGATAGAGAGAGAGATGGAGGAATGGAGAAAGAGCAGGAGGGGAGAAAGGACAAGGACAGCGGCAGGGACCAGGACAGGGGCAAGGACAAGGAGAGCGGTAGGGACAGGGACAAGGACAAGGACAGGGACAAGGACAAGGACAAGGACAAGGAAAGGGACAGGGACAGCGGCAAGGACAAGGACAGGGACAGGGAACGAGAAGGACAGGGACAAGGACAGGGACAAGGGCAAGGACAAGCACAGGGACAAGGGCAAGGACAAGCACAGGGACAAGGGCAAGGACAAGCACAGGAACAGGGAGAAGGACAAGGACAGGGAGAAGGACAAGGACAGGGAGAAGGACAAGGACAGGGAGAAGGACAAGGACAGGGAGAAGGACAAGGACAGGGAGAAGGACAGGGAGACGGACAAGGACAGAGACAGGGAGAAGGACAAGGATAGGGAGACGGACAAGGACAGGGACAGGGACAAGGACAAGGACAGGGAGACGGACAAGGACAGGGACAGGGAGAGGGACAAGGACAGGGAGAAGGACAAGGACAAGGACAGGGAACGAGAAGGACAGGGACAGGGAGAAGTACAGGGACAAGGACAGCGGCAGGGACAGGTACAAGGACAGCGGCAGGACAGGGACAGGGACAGGGACAGGGACAGGGACAGGGACAGGGACAAGGACAGGGACAGGGACAAGGACAGGGACAAGGACATGGACAGGGACAAGGACAAGGACAGGGACAAGGACAGGGACAAGGACAGGCACAAGGACAAGGACAGGGACAAGGACAAGGACAAGGACAGGGCAGGGACAAGGACATGGACAAGGACAAGGACAAGGACAAGGACAAGGACAAGGACAAGGACAGGGACAGGGACACGGACAGGGACAAGGACAAGGACAACGACAAGGACAAGGACAGGGACAGGGACAAGGACAAGGACAAGGACAAGGACAAGGACAGGGACAAGGACAAGGACAAGGACAGGGACAAGGAGAAGGACAGGGACAAGGAGAAGGAGAAGGACAGGCACAAGGACAGGGACAAGGACAAGGACAGGGACAAGGAGAAGGACAAGGACAGGCACAAGGACAGGGACAGGGACAGGGACAGGGGGGACAAAGACAAGGACAGGGACAGGGAGACGGATAAGGACAGGGACAAGGACAAGGACAGGGACAGGGAGAAGCTAAGTACAGGGACAAGGACAGCGGCAGGGACAGGTGCAAGGACAAGGACAGCGGCAGGGACAGGACAAGGACAGGGACAGGGACAGGGATCGAGAAGGACAGGGACAGGAAGAAGGGCATGGACAAGGAGAAGGACAGGGACAAGGACAAGGACAAGGACAAGGACAAGGACAAGGACAAGGACAAGGACAAGGACAAGGACAAGGACAGGGACAGGGACAGGGACAGGGACAGGGACAGGGACAGGGACAGGGACAGGGACAAGGACAGGGACAAGGACAGCGGCAGGGACAGGGGCAAGGACAAGGACAGAGACAGGGATCGAGAAGGACAGGGACAAGGACAGGGAGAAGGACAGGGACAGGGACAAAGAAGGGGACAAGGACAGGGACAGGACAAGGACAGGGACAAAGGCAAGGACAAAGGTAAGGACAAGGACGGGGACAAGGGCAGGGACAGGGACAGGGAGAAGGACAAGGGCAGGGACAGGGAGAAGGACAAGGGCAGGGACAGGGAGAAGGACAAGGGCAGGAGCAGGGAGAAGGACAAGGGCAGGGACAGGGAGAAGGACAAGGGCAGGGACAGGGAGAAGGACAAGGGCAGGGACAGGGAGAAGGACAAGGCAGGGACAGGGAGAAGGACAAGGGCAGGGACAGGGACAAGGACAAGGGCAGGGACAGGGAGAAGGACAAGGGCAGGGACAGGGAGAAGGACAAGGGCAGGGACAGGGAGAAGGACAAGCACAGGGACAAGGGCAGGGACAAGAGAGGAAACTATAGAGAATGGGATGGATGGAGGACGTAGATCAAGAGAGATATGGACAAAGAGAAGGAGGGGCGGAAGGGAAGAATAAATGAAAGAATTAGATGGATAGATATATAAATAGATGGTTGGATATTTTAATTACAGACTAGTCCGCCAAAGAAATATAATAATATTCCATTAATTTAATTACTTAGTTTCTTTAAGCTGCAACGAGATAAAATATGCCGCCGCACTTAACAGCGTCATGGTTATCTTCTCCATCTTGGCAATTGTTCTTTGTCAGTTTTGTTGTTTTGTTTACTTCAGAATTCTGGGATGGATGTTGCACGTAAGTAATAAGACTGTACTAATAAGATATTGAGAAAGAATGCTGCATAGGCAGACAGTGTGTTACAGTCGTTTGCTAGACGTTCATCAAGCTCAAATACTCAGAAAAGGTTTATGAGCCACAGACAATGATCTTCAACCTTCTGATGACTAATCAGACGCTCTAACCATTGAGCTACTGAGGTTCAGATGGAGAGCTAAGGTTGTCAATTCATAGTCCTATGTGCTTACTAAGTAGTAGCGTTTGCATATGAGATGTAGTTAAAATGATGAGTTGTACGTATACATGTAGTGCATGTGGTACGTTTGTGAGCTTGGTGTAATGGAACAGAGTAAAATAGTCTGGTGTTAGAGTAAAATAGTCTGGTGTTATATAGACAGAGTAAAATAGTCTGGTGTTAGACAGAGTGAAATAGTCTGGTGTTAGACACAGTAAAATAGTCTGCTGTTAGACAGAGTAAAATAGTCTGGTGTTAGACACAGTAAAATAGTCTGGTGTTAGATAGAGTAAAATAGTCTGGTGTTAGACAGAGTAAAATAGTCTGGTGTTAGACAGAGTAAAATAGTCTGGTGTTAGACAGAGTAAAATAGTCTGGTGTTAGACACAGTAAAATGATAAAGTTGTTCCACAACCTGAACGATGCGCCGGAAAGGGTTAATGCAATTACTAATTATTTTATAGATTCGTTACGAAGACCCAATAGATGATTATTATGCTAAAGCAGTTGGCAGTCATTTTATTAATGGTCACCATGGCAGAGGGGCAAATGGTCATGCCAGAGCCAATCCAGTTGCTCTCAATACATTAAACCAATAAGATTATCACTAAGTATAGACTACATCCAGACACACCGAAAGGGGATTTGCAAAACATTTTTTTCGAAGTATACCACCACATTTTCCTGATATAATTGAACGTGTTGTGTGAGTCAGATGTGGCAAAGACTGATGTTGAGTTTAACTGAAGTTTGGTAAATCAGAAAATGATATTATAATTCAAGATAGGTTTATGAATGCACGGTGTTTATTACTTTTTATTATATGGCACGGATTACTACGGGTAAAATCACGCGCTGTGATTGGTTGCTGACGTGGCGAGATTTCTCCGTAATGCCCGCGGGCATTATGAAAATTGTTAAAATGCCCTACGAATGGAAACAAACAAAAAATTATAATAAGAAACTTTTATTGCCGAAAAACGACGAAAATAAATGAAATAAACGACGATGAAGATTATAAAAGTAAATTCTAGTATCCAGACGAGAAAGAAACAGAAGAAAATAACGCTAGTTTGGTGTTTTGACGAAGTTAAAGGAAGCGAAGACCAAGTAATACAAGATTGATTTTGAAATAAAAAGTGCCATATAATAAACTACTTAATAACCTCGACCGTTCGGTCTTTACGGTAAAATATCAAACCTTGGCCTTGAACGTATTAACCTCGCTATCGCTCGGTCAATACAGCAAGACCTCGGTTTAATATTTTACCGTAAAGACCTCACTCTCGCCGCCGTTATTAAGTAGTTAATATTAAAACATGGTGTATTCATAATATATAAAACGTGAGCATGCAGCAGTACGTGTTTTATCAGATATATGGACACGAGGCGATAGCCGAGTGTTTTAGATCTGATAAAAGACGTACTGCGAATGTTTTAAATAGCTTCTAAAACGACCCATTTGGTAAGTTCATTGACGTAGTAATTTTGAAAAATAACGTTGTCCAAGTTGGGAAAATCAAAGCTAAAGTTTATGTAAATGAAAAGGAATCTAATATCAGATATATAGACCTACATTAAACATGAATTTTCTTTGTGTTTTCCTCATGAATTATTAATGAGGTTTAGAAATAGAAATCTTATAATAAACGCAATGTTTTCACAAAGGTATCCATAATTCGACATAGTTTAATGCTACTCTGGCTTAAAAGTTTTTTGAACGTAGTTAAAGTTACTGTTCATGACCCAACATTTCGACACTTTGATCTACTCTAGTGTCTTCATCAGGGATGATCGTTGGGAAGACAGGTCCCATATTTATATACTGCCAGATACTAACTGAGTATAAAATAAATATAGGACATTTCTTCACAACGATTATCCCCTGATGAAGACACTAGATCGGAGTGTCGAAACGTTGGGTCATGAACAGTAAATTTTGAAGTAATATTTAAAACACGAGTAGTCGCGTTTTATCAGATCTAAAACACATATAGTTGAATAGCTTCAAAAACGCCGACAATAGATTTGCTAATTAGGATGACATTTTATATAAAATTTCACGTTCATTAGTATTCTTTATATAAAATTTCACGTTAGTTAATATTCATAGTAGTTTTATCAGGTATAAAAGACTTGCACATGATCAAATACGTGCATATTAGTGGACAATTTGGTTCATGAATATTAATGAGTTTTTGTAGTACTGTTTAATAAACGAGCAGGAGTGTTTTATCAGATATAAAGACACGAGGCGATGCCGAGTGTTTTTATATCTGATAAAACACGAACTGCGAGTTTATTGAACGGCTTCAAAAACGAACGACTTGGTAAGTTGATTGGCGTAGTAAGTTTCAAAAATAACCTTGTCTAAGCTGAGAAAATCAAAGCTAAAGTTTATGTAAATCAGGAGGTATCTTTATCACATATAAAGACACGATACGGTCATGATTTTCTTTTGTGTTTTCCTCATGAATTATTAATGAGTTTTTGAAGCTACGTTCAAAAAACGCTTAAGCCAGAGAGAGTAGTGTTAGACTATGTCTGATTCTTCACCTGGCTGCGCTGAGAATTTATTTGTTTTGTTATCAGTAATTTTTACCAGAAAAACCTTCACTTGCTTATTCAAAAAATAGAATTAAAGTGCTTATAAACCCAAATATGATATTACTGAATATCGATTCCATTTAATGTGTATAGTTGAATGCCAAAATATTATTTGATTTGAACTTCTATTTGTTGTTATATTGAGGTTTGTATTTCCAAAATGGTAATGAAATGACGTCATGTAGGCATAATTTGCGTACGCAGTGTTCCGTTACAGCAGAAATATTACCCAATTCACATGTTAATGAATACTTGAATAGTATATTCTGTATCATTTTTTCATTAAAATCTTCAAGCGGTTTATCATAAGTATAGGTTAGTGACCTTAACCTCGGTCACTAACCGACTTAGTTTATTCATGACACAGACGATTTTGTCGTTATTTAACAAAAAAATGGTATTCTAGATGTAGTTTTAAAGCGATATAGTAGGTCATTTAAGGTCAATAACCTATTTATTAACCGCCGCATATCAAAGATAATTTATGCATGAATAAACTAAGAAAAGAAACAAACACACACACACACAAATGCCTACATTGACGTCTTCCTCATTACCATTTTGGAAATACAAACCTCAATATAACAACAAATAGAAGCTCAAGTCAGAAAATATTTTGGCATTCAACTATTCACGTTATATATAGAATCCATATACAGTAATATCATATTTGGATTTATACAAACTTTAAAGTATTGTAGTTTTTCATGCAACGTTTAAAGTTGACAGAACAATCTTTTTTAGAAAGTAACATTGGGCATTTCACTCGATTACATAGCATGTTCTAAGGATTTTGGGTAAAGGAAAATTCGAGTGTCCCAAAATCCTTAGAACATTATAAAGAGTTGGTTAATATAGAGTATGTACACATAGTGTAGTTTGCGTGATTTCGTGTGATACACGGTGAATCAGCGAGTCCTTTTAATATGACTTTACCGCTAACCACCCAGGGTTATAATTTGGCAGGACCAAAATGACGTTAAATGGTGGTCAGTATATTACCGACTGTCTAGCATTATTTTAATATACATGATACATATATATTATAATACAAACTATAAGGTTTGTAGTTTATGTAATATTTAAAACACTAGATGAGCTTTGTGTAATAAGGACTACATGCTAATGCATGTTTTGATTGTTGGGAATTTAATGAAATAAAATTTATCGTAAACCACTTCTGTAATTTCAATAGTAATGTTATGCTTTATATATGGCTGGTTGGTTAGTGGATAGGTTGGTGGGTCTGTTGCATGGTTGGTTGGTTGGTTGGTTGGTTGGCTTGTTGGCTGGTTGGTTGGTTGGCTTGTTGGCTGGTTGGTTGGTTGGTTGGTTGGTTGGTTGGTTGGTTGGTTGGTTGGTTGGTTGGTTGGTTGGTTGGCTGGTTGGCTGGTTGGTTGGGTTGGTTGGTTGGCAGCTTGGTTGGTTGGTTGGTTGGTTGGTTGGTTGGTTGGTTGGTTGGTTGGTTGGTTGGTTGGTTGGCTTGTTGGCTGGTTGGTTGGTTGGCTTGTTGGCTGGCTGGCTGGTTGTTTGTTTGGTTGGTTGGCAGCTTGGTTGGTTGGTTGGTTGGTTGGTTGGTTGGTTGGTTGGTTGGTTGGTTGGTTGGTTGGTTGGTTGGTTGGTTGGTTGGTTAGTTGGTTGGTTAGTTAGTTGGTTGGTTGGTTGGTTGGTTGGTTGGCAGCTTGGTTGGTTGGTTGGTTGGTTAAATGATTTGTTTGTTTGTTTGTTTGTTTGTTTGTTTGTTTGTTTGTTTGTTTGTTTGTTTGTATATGTGTGTGTGTGTGTGTGTATATGTATATGATCAGTTCATGATAGTTACTTCCGCTGTTTCCTTATATATACCGACCAAGATTCTCAAGCCAGGGCATGCTCAAAAGCTACTTCCGTGATACAACTGTACAATTTAATCGCATGCTCATATTCCTTGAATCCACATGCCTTCCTGGAATTGGTAAAGTGCTTTCAAATTTGAACATCAAAAAATTGGCGCTCTACTGATCCAGAGAAAGCACTTGAGAACAACTGACAAAAGTATACCAAATATTCACAAAGAGCCAGCATTGTTACTTGGTATTGACTAACCCAGTTGCCAATAACTGGTAGACAGATGAGTGTAGCTCTGTGGTCAGTGACAATGCGATGAATCTCGCATACGATCAACTAGTCTACACTCAAGTTTAGTTTCAATAACTAGACGGAGTGTTTGACTAAATGGAGAAGGCTAAACTTGTGATAGTTCTACTTGGCCCTACTGGGATCGGCAAAACCTCCTTAGTAAGAAGTTTAGCTGAACTAAGGAATGACGTAATGTTTCTGTCGAGTGGGGAACGTCTATGGCAGAATGGGGTCATTCAACCTTGGACAGCAACCAATGTAAACGAAATCAAACAAACCTGTCATCAAATGATCACGAATACATTTGAAGAATTCGCCAGCTCAAGAACACATCAAATACTGTGCTTCGATTGCGTCAAAGATCTGGAAGATGCGGAGTATATCACAGCCGAGGCACACCGACACCGCTACGACATTTACCGAGCGTTACTCTCGTCTTTTGATAGCGCGGAGAGCATGGCAAACACGTGGAAAAAGCGCAGGTCTCCTGTACTTCGTTTTCCAGAGCAACCAGAAGCTTACTTAGAACAGTGGCGCGCTAAATTCAGGTTTGTCTTAAATTACTACAGACGAATGAACGTACTTTCGTTTTTCCCAGGTGATGAAGAAGCGCTCTTAAACTTTACACGCGCCGAAAATCCGTCAAAAGTTGGCAGAAACATTTTCCCGATTTGCGCTTCTGGCAATTACATCCGATTTCTTCTAATTAATTCGATCCAATCTAGGTTGATTCTCGACGATCTTCTTTCGCTTTTAAAGCTAACAAGTTTTGAATTCTCACTTCCGGTTTCGATTGTGCACAACACGCGTGATGTATCCTGGGTAGCTGACGCAACACGTTACCACGTGGCCTTGAAAGCGAAAGGCGTGCGGTTCCTATTGTTGAAAGTAGATAATAATTGTTTTTTGATTAATAGCAATCAGGAAGTATTTCCTTGCGATATCGATGCTCTAGGCATTCCTGATAATACAATCTTAGAAGGAGAGCTTCTTCCGTCGTCATCATTCGCTGATATCCACCCCAGGGTAAACACCCAGGCACCTCTGGAGTTAGAAACAAGTGTATTTCTGGTATCCGATGTTTTAGTTTTTTCACGCAAGGTAACATGGGGGTTGCCTCTTCGCAGGAGACTTGCGGTCTTAAACACAATCAACATCAAGAATGACCTTCCCGTTGCTCTCAACAACGACAAAGCAAGCAGGCGTGTCTTCTACGAAGTCCATCGAGGCAATCTGGCACGACCAATCTATCAAACGAAGCTCCCACTTCGTATCGTGCTAAAAGAACACCACCCATCTACTGCTACAGAGATCGAATCTCTTCTACTCTCCTCAAACCAGGAGCCGTTCTGCGGTCTAGTGTTCACTCCAGAAGCCCCGTACAGTTTCGGACCTGATTCCCTGGCATTCGAATGGCAACCGGAAGATTTGATCCACTGTAATATCAACGAGGAAGATCTCAAATCTAGAAAACGTCCGTATCGTGTCCCTACAAATCTATGGTTCTCCGACGTTGTTGATTACCATCTCCCGGTGGAAGGAAGAGTGGTCGAGTGCAAATGGGATAGCGTTGACAGCTCGTGGCTACCCATTCGTCGCCGTTACGATAAACAGAGCCCGGACAGTGAAGAGAGAATTGACCTGGTCCAACGAGTTTCCCAGCAACTGTACGACGAATGGCAATTACGTTCAGATCTTCACGGGAAGAGTTCGCAAAGTGTTGAAAGTCAAGACGAGTCTATTGTATTACATCCAGCCGTTACTTATGAATTCGATGAACTGTACTCACTCATAAAGCAAGAGGTTGATTGCGAACGAGTTCAGAAACACACAGATCCTTCTACCAAGTTGGAAGTGTTTAACCGCAGTTGCTCGTCGTCGTCGTCGTCAACTGAGAGTCATGGCAACGTTCTTCAACTTTGCGAAACACTTGTCCTTCATCCAGAATCAAAGACAGTCGTTACTATGTCTTTTGTTTCATTCTTTACAGGTAAGTGCTTTGGAAGGTGATTTGCGTATTCTTGTAATTAATGTTTGATCAACAGTTAATCACACAGACAGACAGACCGGCGGACGGACGGACGGACGGACGAACAGATCGGAGACAGACAAACGGACAGGCGCCTGCAGACAGACAGATCCACAGACAGACAGACAGACAGACAGACAGACAGACGGACGGACGGACGGACGGACGGACCGACGGACACAGACAGACACAGACAGACACAGACAGACACAGACAGACACAGACAGACACAGACAGACACAGACAGACACAGACAGACACAGACAGACACAGACAGACACAGACAGCAGACAGACAGACAGATGAACAAACGAAAAGAAAAACATCAAACAGACAAATAAAAGAACAGATGACTATGTTAAACATAGTTAAGTAATCTAAAAACCTGTCCAGAGTCGCTACATTTCTGCCGGTGATCCTTCAACCCTATCAAAATTGATTATCTTGTTTTAATGTTTCTTATAGATGCCTATCCATCCAAAACGAAACGAGACGATTTGGTTGAAGCTACAATAAAATTTGATGGTTCACTTGGCGTTGCATTCCTTTGGAAGAATCGAATCCGAGTGGCGACAAAACAAGGCATGAGTACTGTTGAAGCTTCTGCAGCTGAAACCTGGATAAAAAATCACTGCAAAGTCAAGGAATTTAGGAAAGGATTTTCCTACGTGTTCGAGATCATCTTTAAAAAGAATATGGCCATTGTGGAGTATCCATTTGAAGGCTTGGTACTCCTTTCTATCACAAACGCTGACGGGGTGGAGCTTGGATACGATGACTTACTGGAGAATGGCGAGAGGCTTGGTTTTTCAATGGTGAGTCCGAGAATACATGGTTGTCTGTCCGACGTGCTATGGTACTGCGCAGGAAGCAACTGCCCTACTGAAATGGATCACCCAGACGTCGAAGGATCATCAAAACCACCCGAGCTCGAGGTTACAGTTAAGAAGGAGCCATCGTCGTTTTCTGGCGCTCTTTCCACTAGCACTCGAAGCCATGAAGGTTGGGTAATCAGATTTCGGAGTAGAACAAGAATGAAACTTGTTCAAGATTGGTGGATCGAAGCTCACACCGCTGCGAAGTTTGTCCATCCACAGATTATCTGGTTGCTAATAAAATACAACAAACTCCATGAGATTACGAAGAAACTGCCACGTCATTTCAACGAAGAAGTCCATCGTATCATGAACGCTTTTGGGAAACGATTCTTGGAAGTCTTAATGGACATAAGCAAACCATTAGAAGTCTTAAGAAGATTTTTTGACCACGTTCGTTCCATATACCTCGACCTACACTCCGAGTTGAACGAAAAAGAAGATGCATTTAATTCGGGTCAAGCTGAACGTCAATTCTCCGCCGCTTCCCCAGAAAAACCAAGCCGGAAAGACGAGGAGAAAGACCTTGATAATGCCATTCGTTTGTTAACGACCCAATTCTTCCAAGCTTTACAAGTTTTTGACAAGGAACCTTCAAAGCAATCGACTGCAAAGAACCGCAGCACTTTGGAATCCCAAGCAGCTATACAGCAGCCTGAGGAACTTGATAATGAAAACGCGCTATTTGATTCAACCAATCAATTGCATTGTGTCCTCAGAAACGCGTTTGAAAATTCCTCTGAAGATGACAAGGCGAAACTCCTTGAAATGTTTGACAATTACACTATGCCTTGCGCAAGTAAAGATGGCCATTTCTTAAACACTTTGGATTCATCTTTAGACAAGCTACGTACTCATAAAGTTGTAAAGTTGATTTTCAAAGCATACGATGAAATATTCAGTTCAGTTTGTCCACGAAAAGAACGCGTTCTTCCCAATTCTTCCCTATCAACAGAGACTTCAAACGCTTGCCATGGGGGAATGGATCAACCTTCAACAGTTGTGGAGCGGAAGAGCTATGGTTTTATAAGTTTGCTGGCGATCGCCAAAGATGTGAAAGCAATTTGCGATGCCTTATCTCGGAATGAGTTGTTAGTTTCCGACAATAAACAGTTTAACATCTCAGCGTTTTACACTGACAAGGATCATCGCAATGACCTGAGGCTACCTATCTTAGACCACATCAAGCCAACGTCACCCTCAATCGGTTATTACCGACCCAGAAGTTATTTTACACTTGCAAAACACTGGGAACCGCTTCCCTTGCTACAAGACAACGAGACAGAACTGCTAGATTCCATTCTAACGTCCATTCATGGACCTTCTACCGGCATACTCCATCTGTTCCCCAACGAAATACTGCTTCAAATCTTGGACCTTCTCGATGTCCCTAGCCTTGTTATGGCTTCCAGAGTGTGCCGTAAATTTCACATAATTATTACGCAAGAAAAAACGCTTCAAAGAAGAATATCTGAAGCGAGATCAGAGCATGAACGAATTCCTGAAGAAGTTTATGAATCGTCTTCCCTAGAATTTTACAGCCAAGACTCGTATTCTTGAACGATTTGTACATAAATATTAAGAGCCTACCTCGGAGAGTTTTTGAATTTTTTGAATTTTTAAATAAGTGCTTTTATAGTCAATAATTTTGTAGTTTAATAATTTTAGCCTATCATGACTATCATTTTGCTTATTGGAGGCGTTGCTTAAAGTGCACATGAAACGAAAATTAAGTTTGTCTTATTTGAAAGAACACTTAAAATGACAAAGTGACATCTTTTGCAGTTTTTCGTTTCCTTGCTTCGTTCTGGAGATATTTCAGTTTGTTTGAAATGTAAATTAAACAACTTGACGTCACATGTGCATAATGAGTTTATATCAGAGATCTGTTTCTCTCACAACGCCAAACATGTAGAATTTTCAAGTGATTATGTTTGATAATAGCAAAGATATATAACCTTCTCTGATAACTCATTATGCACATGTGACGTCAAGTTGTTTAATTTACATTTCAAACAAACTGAAATATCTCAACAACGAAGCAAGGAAACGAAAAACTGCAAAAGATGTTACTCTATCATTTTAAGTGTTCTTTCAAATAAGACAAACTTAATTTTCGTTTCATGTGCACTTTCAGCTTATAATGGTTGTTATATGTTAATGGATGGTTGTTATAAAATAATAAAAAACAACAAAAAAATTAAATATATAACTTTACGTTAGACTATTTCACATCAGGCAAAACCATTTCACACCAGTGCACTTAGCTTAGACTAATTCACATTACCCTAAAGCTTAACATCACACTGAACCAGATTAAAGAGAGGGGGAATTGGGGGTGAATGGCTCAATAATGGAGAAATCTGCTCCAAGGGTGAAAATTGTATTGAACATTAAAAGTCTGAAAATAGCATGCATGTGGAACCACAGTGAAATCCCTGATTGTCATAACTTTGGAAACCCAGCTATTTGTATATTAAAGTTGAATAACAACGACATTAAAAGAGGCAAATGCTTTTTATAAGGGGTTAAAAAAAGACTAGAAGCAATAGATTAATTGTTAATGATTTAATCATTAACTAAAAATCACCTATCAATGTTAAACCCCGGGGGGGGCAACCCACGGGATATTGACTGATCGACATATCCCGACACCGAGGAATTTAACTTTTTTGACAAGCTCGAGGGACGGGATTTTTGACACGTAAAATGATCTTAATACTATATTTTAGCACTTGATATTTCCCAGGGAGGGGTATTTTGACCAACAAGGCTATTCTACTGAATTTAACGACCCCACCCCCCAAAAAAAAAGTCTTTCACTTTCGTCGCCATAGCAACAATTTGTGATATCGTGGGCGCAATTTCCAAGATGGCCGACCAACTCATAACAACGTGGGTCAAGAAAAGCTGAGTTTGGTTTAAAATTGTGATCGTTTTTGACCGAACATGGACGTGGATTTTTACGCATTTCGTGGCAATAGCATCTCAACTAACTACCGAGCTTGCTTCAAGCACGATCGCGTTCAAAACATCCGAGATTATCGCACAAAGGTGAGATGGGTCATGGTTCAATATTTTTGATCAAAGCACTATTAACTGTGATCAAAGAAGACAGATAAGATATGATCTTGTACATAAACTGGTATATTAGCATATGTTTTTAATTTATTCTTGGCGATGAAAGGGTTAGCACGAGGATTGTAAAATAGTCTGGTGTTTAATAGACAGAGTAAAATAGTCTGGTGTTAGAAAGAGTAAAATAGTCTGATGTTAGACACAGTAAAATAGTCTGGTGTTAGACACAGTAAAATAGTCTGGTGTTAGACACAGTAAAATAGTCTGGTGTTAGATAGAGTAAAATAGTCTGGAGTTAGACAGAGTAAAATAGTCTGGTGTTAGACACAGTAAAATAGTCTGGTGTTAGACACAGTAAAATAGTCTGGTGTTAGACACAGTAAAATAGTCTGGTGTTAGACACAGTAAAATAGTCTGGTGTTAGACAGAGTAAAATAGTCTGGTGTTAGACAGAGTAAAATGGTCTGGTGTTAGACAGAGTAAAATAGTCTGGTGTTGGACACAGTAAAATAGTCTGGTGTTAGACAGAGTAAAATAGTCTGGTGTTAGACACAGTAAAATAGTCTGGTGTTAGACACAGTAAAATAGTCTGGTGTTAGACAGAGTAAAATAGTCTGGTGTTAGACACAGTAAAATAGTCTGGTGTTAGACACAGTAAAATAGTCTGGTATTAGACACAGTAAAATAGTCTGGTGTTAGACACAGTAAAATAGTCTGGTGTTAGACAGAGTAAAATAGTCTGGTGTTAGACACAGTAAAATAGTCTGGTGTTA
This sequence comes from Paragorgia papillata, assembly GCA_035771165.1. Classification (NCBI taxonomy): domain Eukaryota; kingdom Metazoa; phylum Cnidaria; class Anthozoa; order Scleralcyonacea; family Coralliidae; genus Paragorgia; species Paragorgia papillata. The sequence continues at coordinate 2,162,160 of JAWNZC010000216.1, forward strand.
GACAGAGTAAAATAGTCTGGTGTTAGACACAGTAAAATAGTCTGGTGTTAGACAGAGTAAAATAGTCTGGTGTTAGACAGAGTAAAATAGTCTGGTGTTAGACAGAGTAAAATAGTCTGGTGTTGACAGAGTAAAATAGTCTGGTGTTAGACAGAGTAAAATAGTCTGGTGTTAGACACAGTAAAATAATCTGGTGTTAGACAGAGTAAAATAGTCTGGTGTTAGACACAGTAAAATAGTCTGGTGTTAGACAGAGTAAAATAGTCTGGTGTTAGACAGAGTAAAATAGTCTGGTGTTAGACACAGTAAAATAGTCTGGTGTTAGACAGAGTAAAATAGTCTGGTGTTAGACACAGTAAAATATCTGGTGTTAGACAGAGTAAAATAGTCTGGTGTTAGACAGAGTAAAATAGTCTGGTGTTAGACAGAATAAAATAGTCTGGTGTTAGACACAGTAAAATAGTCTGGTGTTAGACACAGTAAAATAGTCTGGTGTTAGACACATTAAAATAGTCTGGTGTTAGACACAGTAAAATAGTCTGGTGTTAGACAGAATAAAATAGTCTGGTGTTAGACACAGTAAAATAGTCTGGTGTTAGACACAGTAAAATAGTCTGGTGTTAGACACAGTAAAATAGTCTGGTGTTAGACACAGTAAAATAGTCTGGTGTTAGACAGAATAAAATAGTCTGGTGTTAGAATAAAGGCATATTAATATTCATAATATTTAGAAGTAACGTTTCAATGCATTGCACAACAACGTCACAGTGAGTTAAAACAATGAATAAATTAGTGATAAAGGAGTGTTGTATTACACACATATTCAGAACGGCGCACTGGAGCTCCATCGATCTAATTTGCATATTCGGAAGTCAAAATAAGGAAAGATGGATGGAGCTAATATTGGCATTTAAAGAAGGTTTAAGTTGGGACATTAAAAGACTTTTACGTGAGGCAGTGTGGCTGGTTGACAGAGAACATATCAAAGGTGTCAGTTCTGGCCAGTCTAGGAATCAAAGTGTTACGAGCTTGAGTCAAAACAGCAGAGTTTTCGCGCGGAATGCGTGCTCACGAAAAGAACGAAAAATTTCTGCCCAGCCACGACGCTACGTCAGTTTCACGAACACGAACCCAGTTTCCTACCTAGCTCGGCTGGAGACTCCAACTCTTTAAGTCAGAACACAGTAAAACACAGTAAGGTTAGATATACTGCCGAAACACGTATAGGAGTCTGACGTTTCGAGGGAAAGCCCATGTTTCTCTCTGACGAAGGGCCTTCGCTCGAAACGTTAGACTCCTACGTTCTCTGTTTCGGCAGTATATCCAACCTTCAAATAATATTGGGCATTTCACTCGATTACATAGCATGTTCTAAGGATTTTTGGTGAAGGAAAATTCGAGTGTAGAATATATACATTTTAAGACCAAACCGGGACCAGTTGCGAAAAATGCAACTACACAGGCCTTCCGGCAGGAATTGAACCCACGACCTTGCGATGCTAGTGCAATGCTCTGACCACTGAGCCACGGAGCTAGTAACCCGGAGTAACATATTTCGTTGTTTCAACACTGCCTACTTACCCTGCGAGCAGAGCCTTCTTTTCCTTATTTCTTCGCTGAGAGAGAGGAAGAAAAGTAGGCTCTGCTGTATTCGTGTTTGGCTTCGTCCAAGATTTAGGACGAAGTAACCCGTTTAAGACCCGTTTAACCGGTTCTCGTTTTGTTTTCTGCTCTGATTGGGACTGGGTTCGAGATTGTAACCAAGCAACTGACATGCATGCGCAATGGAAACCAGTCACGAATACAGCAGAGCCTACTTTTCTTCCTCTCTCACAGCAGCGAAGAAATAAGGAAAAGAAGGGATGATTTCAACCCGAAATTCGCAATTACCAAGCAAATGTTGCTTCATTTGGGCAAAATTACGTTAGTTTACTGCAGTAAATTACACTATCGTTAACAAAAAGATTGTTATTGTCTTGGCTAACTCAGAGAAAGCGATGTTCATGAAGCCAGTTATAAACCCCACATATAGTCGAGCTTATTGTGTTGCAATAGCGAATAAAAAACATTGTTGGGCGACATTTTCATAGTTCGAAAATTTGGTTCGTTGACGTACATGCATCAAATAAAATTATATTGCCAGTAACATTATCTAAATTAAAAAATCTTAACACTGTTATTAAACTGAGTAAGTACTAGAAAAAACTAGAAAGTTACCAAATGGAAAATATGTATACAACTACAAGGATAAATAAACACCGCTAAAAATGGAGAGCGTGGAGATCGCTTTTACTAACTCTGGTAGTGGTTTCTATTTTACGGTTTGTGTTCTTTATCACTAATATAAAGTGACAAAAAAACTTCAGACTGTTCGCTATTATGAATTTCGTTTATATTATTGTGTTCACACTACATATATTTAACTTTTGGAGGGGGGTCCAAATCCGCCAACGAGGGTCCATATTTACTAGTAGATTTGGACCGGGGGTCCGAATTTAGGGGGGTCCAAATTAACTGGGATACCGGCATGACCACCATGGGTCCCCAAAACATGACATTCGTAGATAATTACCTCTCAATGTACAAATAATTACAGCTCGATCGATGTAAGTAGTATGAAAAGGCCGATTCTGGCTACAACCGTAATGGCCGCCATTTGTTTACTCTTCTGAAAGGTTTGCAAAGGATTCTGGATTTTTTTTGACTTCCGGTTTCTGAAAGGTTTGCAAAGGATTCTGGATTTTTTTTTTGGAAAGCCGGTTCTGGCTAATTTCTGGAATTTTTTTTAGGGTTGCCAAGTTTTTGGAAATTTTTGGGGTTTGGGGTTTTTTGGGTTTTTGGAATGGTTTTTAATAAATGAACAACAAAAGGAGTAACCTATGCCCAGACAGGGAAAAATGTATGTGGGTTGGATTTACAACATACCCAGGCAAACCACCAAATATCATATATTTTAACAAGAGTACACACCCAGGAACAGTTTGTGGTTACATACACCCAGGCGAAACAAAGACCCAAATGTTGGTTAGAACAGGAGTTTATGACACAGTTTTCTGAATTGAAATATTTTTTTTGGAAAAAATTAAAAGAACAAAAATGACCTTAAATGAAGAAGTCAAAAGTTTAAAGGAATCTATGACCTGCGAAAACTCCAAAAGAATTCTTTTCCCCATATTTGATCTTGTTGTTAAATTAGAAAAAGAAAAAACCGAACTCGAAACACAAAACAGAATTCTGAAAACCCACATTAAATTCCTTGAAGGCGAAAAGGAAATCGATGAAAAACGGATAGATTTTCTTGAAGATGAAATTGAAGACCTAGCTAAAGATTACCACGAAAAAAATGATCTTTTAAAAAAAATTAACAAGAAAACCAACAAGAAAACCAACAAGAAACCATTTTGCAACAAAATTCTATGGAAATACTGAGGCATATTCCAAAAACAAAAAACCAAAAATTTCTAACAAAAAAATTGTTAAAAATTTTCTAAAAGAAAAGAATAAACAGAGATGGTAAAGAAATCAAAATTAGCTAAAAGAAAAGTCCAACCCCGTACCGTATCTCTCCGGCATTTCTGTAGAAAAAAGGGGTGTAACTTTGAAACATCTGGGTTAACAGCATTTAGGTTACATTTGAAGTTTGTACATGAAAAAAAACTTTACCCCAAAATTAACAAATGCAAAAAATGTTCCAAAACATTTGACACTGAAAAAGAAGCACATAACCATGCCAAAAGCCATACCAAAAGAGTAAAATTTAATAATTTTTTTTAACATACATAAAGGGTAACCGACCCTTTCGGATATTATGTTCTCCATAGTTACCAAAGCAGGCATTTTAATTACCAAACTCCTTCTGAAAACTTATAACAAAATTTTGTTATAATTTTTCCTAAAATAAATAATGAGTTATTACTATGGTTATGGAAGACCAAGACGATCATTGGGAGAAGACAATTCTGATTATGGAGACAAAATTAAAGAAATTGAAAAAAAATTACAAGACCTTGAAAAACCCAAAAATTATAAAACTGTTTTTGATATTAATTTAACAAAAGCTGGCAAACACTTTGAAACTGTGGGTGGAGAAAGACGACTAATTCAAGCTCGTCAAGGCAACTCTGTTTTGTGGCAAGATGATAAATCCCATGCCCCAACATTTGGTTCGGATGCTGTTGGCCCTGGCAAAGATTACATTGAAAACAAGGGTGGAAACTACATGATGTTCTGTAACACAGAATTACAGTTTAATGATGTTTCTGTCTTTGTTGTTTGTGCTGTGGTTGACACATCTGTTTCTTTAAGTGGAACTTGGTGTTATCTTATTGGAAATGATAATGGCAATTATGACAAATTTTTAAGTTTCAAATCATACTCTTACTCCAAAATAATAATTGGTGGTATAAGACAAAACACTAAAAAAATTATACCAATAAACGCTTCCCACAGTATTCTTAGCAAACACATAATTTCATGTCATTGGTTGGGAGCAGGAGGAATAATATATTTAAATAGTAAAAAGTTGACAGGATCAGATTTCAAATCGGATTTAGCAGATATAGGTAGTCCATTTGGATCTGTATTTGCAAACAAAAGATTGTCCTCAACACCAACCACAGATGAAGAACTTAAAGGAAAAATTTATGGAATCAAGATTGTTCATGGTCCATTATTACCAGATGAGATTGTAAAAATTAACAAGGATATGATGAAAGAATATGGAAACTTCATTTAAAAAATTTTAAACATAAATAAATAATGAGTTATTACTATGGTTACGATGACCCAGATTATTCTTATGGAGGAGGAGGTGGTGCTGACGGAGAACCGGGACCACAAGGTGACACAGGTGCAAAAGGCGACAAGGGTGACAGAGGTTTAACTGGACCAACAGGATCCACAGGACCAAAAGGATCAAAAGGTGACCAAGGTTTGACTGGTTCCACAGGTCCAACAGGATCCACAGGACCAACAGGACCCAAAGGAGACATAGGTAATACTGGTCCAAAAGGTGACAGGGGTGACGAAGGTTTGGAAGGACAAAGAGGATTAACAGGTGACAAAGGAAATAGTGGAGACAGAGGTGCAATAGGACCAACAGGACCAAAAGGTCCAACAGGAACAGCTGCACAAAAGGGTGACCCAGGACCCAAGGGCTCTAAAGGTGACAAGGGTGACAAGGGGGATAGAGGTTTGACTGGAATGGCTGGCACAGATGCTCATAAAGTAGGACCCAAAGGTGACCAAGGTAACACTGGACCCACAGGACCAAAAGGCGACAAGGGTGACAGAGGTTTAACTGGTTCTAAAGGTGACAAAGGCGACACTGGAATTAGAGGACCACAAGGAAACAAAGGAGACAGAGGTACTTTTGGAACGGCAGGGACAACAGGACCAACAGGACCAAAAGGAGACAAAGGTGACCATGGAACAACTGGTGCAACAGGATCCAAAGGAGACAAGGGTGACAAGGGAGACAAAGGTATGGCAGGAACAGCCGCACAAAAAGGAGACAAGGGAGATCCTGGTGACGATGGTGCGAAAGGGAACAAGGGCAACACAGGGGCAACAGGACCCCAAGGCCCACAGGGTGCCCAAGGCCCACAAGGAAGCCAAGGATCAACAGGAGCCAAAGGAAACACTGGCAACACTGGTTCGCAAGGACCAAAGGGACCACAAGGAACAAAAGGAGACAAAGGAGATTCAGGACCAAAAGGTGATGAAGGCGACCAAGGAATCCGAGGACTTCCAGGTGGCAAAGGAACAACTGGGCAAAGGGGTCTTAGAGGATTAAGAGGTGTTACAGGAGCCACAGGTCCAGCTGGAACTTTTACTCAAATAAAAAAATACAGAAAAACTGGTGGAAAATCAAACCACAAAGCCGGAGTTTGGGACAACTCATGGAACAACAGCACTTTGGTAACATTTACAGCAACAGAATCTGGAAAATATTTAATAAAATATTGGTTTACACTCCAACCAGACGGACACAAAATTGATCAACAAAGTAAAACCACCACATGGCATGATTCTGCTACATATAATAAGTACTTTAACCTTAAAACATGTATTTACCATGGAGATGTTGATAACAGATCAAACAAACTTGCTGACCTTGAAACAACAACCATGGGTCAAACATATTCCGAATCAACACCACACATCATATTTTGCGAAGGTATTGCTTCCATAATAAAGGGTACCAAAGTATCTTTACACAGCGTTTCTGACTCATTTGGTGACTACTACACATACTTATTTTTTAATGTCTGGGATGTTGAAATCAACCTGCTTAAATTGGGTTAAAGAAAAAATAAAAGAGAGAATGGCTATGTTCAAAAATCAAAACACATTTTCAGCTCTGTTGTACAAAAGTTACAGCAAGGATAACATCACCCACATGGATATTTTTAACAAGAGATCATATTCTGTAAAAGATGAGGAGGATCTCCTAAATAAGTACACAAAGGCATACAAATATTTGACAAGTCTTGAAAAGTTCAGTAAATACATTTTGGAAAGAATAACAGAAAATGGACCAATAATTGTTGATGTTGATCTTTGTAAAAAAATTAAGGAACCAAAACCATTGTACACAGAAAAGCAAGTCCTGAAGTTGGCAAGGCTTTTCCAGAAAATAATGAAAGAGAATCTTGAAGATGAGGCAAACCTTGATTGTTTTGTATTAGAAAAACCAGGATATTTTAAAGATGGCAAGTTCAAGAATGGTTACCATCTTCATTTCCCACATGTCTGGCTATCCAGAGTCGAACGGAGACACATTAATGATCTAGTTCAGAAAGAAACAAAAGTCAAACTTGATCCTGCTGTTATTGATGGAAATTGGTTCCTTTACGGTTCCAAAAAATCGCCAACCTCTGACCCATATCTTCTCAGTTACATAATTGAGGAAAAGAGGGACAAAACGGCGAACATCTTGGATCCTGCTGAACTCATCTCATTGTTATCCATCCGACAAAAACCATACACAAAAATAAGCAAACTTTCATTTGTTCCAGAAGTAAAGATTAAAGAAAAACCAAAAGCCATCACTAACTTTGATAAACACACAAAAAAAGATGAGGAGGAATTAGAAAAATATATTGAACAAATTCCAAAAGACATTGCTGAAGATTACACATCCTGGAGGTCCGTTGGGTTTGCCCTTTACAACGAAACCCATGGAGAAGAATATGGGAAAGAACTTTGGCATCTCTTTTCCCAAAAATGTCCTGAAAAATATGATGAAAGTGAGTGCGACAAATTTTGGGAAAACCCTGTTGAGACATCTTTTTCAATTGGGACACTAATCCATTATGCAAGTCTGGTTTGTAAAGAAAAAAAGAAAAAGAGAACAGTTACTTTAAAAAAATATTTGGTAAAACAAACTAAAAAGGATGAGGATATTAAAGAGAAAAAAGAAACCCAAGATTGGGGAGTGGATTCTGATGGTATTAACAAATGGAATTATAATTATGACGACTTTATGTAAAAATTGAAAAAGAAAAACCATCTTTAAAAATAAAATAAAAATGTTAACAATGGTAAAATATGAAACCACTGAGACCCCCGTTTTTACCCCCCATTTCAAATCTGTCCAATGGTCATCTCCAGAAAAATTTGCATGCAGATGTGGAAAAGTTTTTACAGACCAAAACAAACTTATTAACCATACATTTTTTCCAAAGCAAACAAGTGTAAACTTTTCAATGACTGTAACAGCAATTTTTCCAACTGGACACTGGTTGAAAGCAACTTCTAGACAAATTCCAGCTAGTTGTTTCGAACACATTCTAACTAGTTGTTGAACAAAATTTAAACAAACCATAATAAATGGAACCAGAACAAGTTGAGCAAAAACCAGAAACCAAACCAGAGCAAACAATAACAAAAACCCCTCCACCTGTCCGTGTCAAAAACCCAAAAAGAGTTGCCCAAGGGAAAAAACTGGCTGCTATAAGTAGGGAGGCAAAATTAAGGAAAAAGGCTAGAATTGAAAAAGAAAAAGAAGAGGAAGTTGAATCTTTCCAAACCCCAAACATTTCCACGACTTGTGCAATTCTTGGTACAGTGGCAGCTCTACTTACGACTTACATTACCTACTCCAAATGGAAGGAAGAGCCAGAAGAAAAAAGTAAAGAAGAAAATAAAGACAAACCCCAAAAGTCCAAAACTGTTTTCAAGGATCTTTCGAAATATGATCTCTAAACTTTTTAAATTTTTGAAACTTCATTTCCCAACAAAGGAAATGAAATTTAATAAAAGATGATTGTTACCTCTTATGCAACAGAATGTGTCTTTAGGAGTAAGACATGGTACGATATTGGAAGACTAATCCATCTCATTTCAAAGGGAAGCTATGAAGGGTACAAACTTTGGATATTATATAGCAAATTTGACCCAAATTTTAATGAGGATTACTGTTACAATATTTGGGCTGTGTTTGATGATTTTTCAGATGAAGAAGAATTTGACATCGCTGACGCTTCGTTAGAAACCGAAGATGAATTTTTTTAATATATTAATAAATGAATACAGAGAGAGAAGTTGAATTAGAACCCGGTTTCAACCGGTTACATAGAAGTTCAATAACTGGAGAACGAGCCCGGAATGTAATAACTTTCAATCCCAATTCTGCCAATGCAGGAGAAGTTATTTACATCCATATCCCAAAACTCAAACCAGGGACAACATTAGTTCCTGACAAAATGTTCCTCCTGTTTGACTTTAAGAATAAGAATACCAAATCTTGGTTTAACCAAAATCTTGCAAGACAACTCCAAGAACGTTTAGAAGTAAGATTTGCAGGGGAAAAGGTTTACGACAACACTGGGGAAAGCCTTCTTGCAACTTACAAAGATCTTTGGTTGGACAAACATGAAAGGGAAAACATGATCGAAGATGGCATTGCAACAGAAAACCAGCGAAAACTTATTTCGAAATCTGATGATGCCTCTTCTGACACATATGCTGCCGTGTATGGAACAAAACAAAGGATTAAGTTGGACATGATTTTAAAGGATCATGGATTGTATGCACCACACAGTATGGCGAATGATCTCCAATATATCATTACTCTTCCAAAGGCTACTGATATCATGAAGGCACAAAGTAGCCAATCTGTGGCTGGGTATGTTCTTGAAAACATTGAGTTGGAATATGAAACCATTACCAACTTTGCCCTGGTCCAGGAAATCGAATCTTCTTACCAAGCCGGTCGTGCACTTTCTTTTGAACATGTAACTTTGATGAAAACCACACCATGGGCTGCTGCAACGACATTAATTAACGAAACCATCAATCTTCCAAGAAAAAGTATGAAAGCAGTCGTCATGTTGTTTACAAAGGCAACAAGAGCAGGATCAGAAGAATTTGTGTACCCCAACATTGAAAGGGTCAAAATTACCATTGAAGGAGTCCCAAACAGCATTTACTCCCAGGGTATCCCAAAACGAAGATTGTTTGAAGAGGCTGAGCGACTTTTCAGACAAACTAATTACCCAACAATCCAAGCTGACGAATTCTTTACAGAAAACCAGTTTGCACTTGTTGTGGATCTTCGGTCAATTAATGACAATGCTGTCTATGGAGATGGAACAAAACTTATGACAACACAATCTGGAATCATGTTGGAGATTAAGAAAAAGGCGACAGCAACAGATCTCAGATGCCATGTTTTCATTCTCTCAGATGGCTTATTGAAGGTCCAGGGTGGGGCGTTCCAAAGTGTCAACTATTAAAAACTTGAAACTTGGTAAATATTGGTAACCCCAAACCCAAAACTTGATAAAACTTGACAACTTCATATCCTGAAAACTTGATAATCATTTAGAAAAAATTCTAAAATAAAATGGAAAACCAAGAAGATCCAAAACCATTTAACATCATAATTGTTGGAATGACAAGTTGTGGAAAAACCCACTATCTCTTGAAAAATTTAGAAGAAAATTATAAAAAAAAATTTGAAAACATTGTCTTAATATGCCCAACTTTTGTATGGAACAAAACATATTTGGAATGGAGTCATTTACATGATCCAAGATTTTTTGTCATCCCTTGCGATCAAGATGAGTCAGAAGATTTTTTAAAATATGTTGTTGATTATTGCAAAGGAACACCAAGTCTCATTATTTTGGACGACTGTGCTTCTGGGCAAAGTGTAAAAAACAGGACCAGCGAATTGGTAAAACTTGGTTTCGGGGCAAGACACATGAATATTAGCACAATAGTTGTTACACAGCAGTTAACGAGCATTGCGAAACCATACAGAGAAAATATTTCGAAACTGGTTACCTTTTACAACCCTAACAGAAAAGATATGCAGGTCATTTTAGACGACTATTTGGATATTCCAAAGGAGGAGGAGAAGAAAATAAAAGAAACATTAAAATCAGAAAAATTCTCAAAATTGGAGATCAATTTAATCCACCCCTATGACCATTCCATCATAACATCTGGGAAAAATTTAATAAATTTCTAAGGACTTCAATAAATGAGGAATCTAAGAATATTGTTGAAAAACGGAGAAACAACAGTAAAATTTGAAGATCCTTTGATCATTAAGGACACAAAATTAATGGTTAAAGATGCAACAGTTTTTTGGGATTACAACAATTTAACAAGTCCAACATATGTTATGCATGGATCAAAAAAAATTAGTTTCTACAATGGTTACTGGACTGTTGGCATGATTATGAGGGTTCTAAAAGAAAATGAAATAAAGTCAGAATTACTTCCATACAGTTGTAAAATCAGAATTAGGCCAACTGAGAACCTTTCCCTTCTAAAACTTGGCCCATTGCTGGGATATCCAGAAACAACAGTAATTTCAGGAAATGGAAGAGGAAAACCCTTGACATCGGGCCTTGTCAGTCCAAAAACAGTCAACATAAATCTTGGAATGAGATTTGTTTGCATATCTTGCGAAATGATTGATGGAACTAGGACATCATTTTCAGGAAAACGGGATAGAACAGCCGCAGTTCTTCCAATTACAACAAGACAATTACTGAAAGGGTCAGTTGAAAAATTTGCAAACATCAACTCCGAAGCAATGTTGGACAATGGTGTCTACAACGAACTTAAATTCAAAGTTGACCACAATGTTGGCGATATCCTTCTCGAAATCTTTTTGTGTCCACAGAATTATGAGAGTGGGGTTTGAACCTTTTGTAAATAATAAAAGATGATTATTGACATTGACAAAATAAGAACAGCAGAAGAGTTGTTGGATTACCTAAAAAGACTAAAAGCATTTTTAAAAAATGAAAAAGACCAAAATTTGACAAACCTAAAAACAGCCATTAACGATTTAATTCCAGCTTTAAAAAATTATGTTAAAGTAATTGAAATCCTAAGAATTTTCTAAAACTTTTCTGAAAACTTATAACAAAATTTTGTTATAAATTTTTTTTAATATATTAATAAATGAATAAGAACGAAGTTTTGAATGATTTGTATGAAGCTGCTCTAATTACTGTTGCAGCTGTTGGAGTAAGTATGGTTGTTAAAAAATTAACAGGTCAATCTCTTGCAGCACCAGCCAGTATTAAAGAAACAGCAAAACTTGGGGTTGCAGTTGCTGGAGGTTTGTTTACAGTAAAGATGGCACAGGACAAGGGATACATTCCCAAAAAGGTTGATCCAAAGTCAGCATAAAAACTGAGAGCCCCAACAAACCCAAAAACTTTTCCAAATCCTTAAAATAAAATGGCATCAATGATAGCAGGAGGATTGTTTAATGCAGTTGCCTTTGCAGGTGCTGGATATTTGTTCCAGTCATTTAACAAACATGGTTATGCTGACGAAGCAAAAAGACATAATTTAGCAACAGAAAGACTTCAAAAAGATAAAGAAAAATTTTTTGAAAATGAAATTAAAAGAAAGGACAAAGTCAGAGATCTTCAAGACGAAATCCGGAATGCAAACTATGACATGGAAGTAACATCAAAAGCTTTCCAACAAATTCATGAGATCCAAAAAGAGAAACCAGTGGAACCAAAACTTGAAGATTATTACCAACCAAGTGATGAGATGGAAAAATATATGACAATTACTGTAACACTTTTGGGGGCTGGTGCTGGTTGGTTGTTGGCGGTTGTTGTTTGAGGTTTTAAAAAATTATAACAAAATTTTGAGGAAAATAAAAATTTATAACATTTTTTGTTATAAGTTTTAATGAAAGTTTTCAAAGGTTTCTAAAAGTTTTTCTTATTAATCTTTTCAAAAGTTTTTGTGGTTTCCAACATTTCCTCATTAATAATTTTTGTTAACTCTTGGCATTTTCTGATACCACTCATCTCTTCTATTTTTAAAACATTTCCAACACTTAAAGAAGTTCCAAAAACTTTGAATCCTGTTTGGTAAGGTATGTAAGCATTGTCTTTTGGAGAAAAATTTAAAATGTATCTAATCTCATCAAATGTTTTCAATTCTGGAATGGATGGTTTTTTCATTTGTTGTAAAAGATCATCCCTTTTGCAAATGCTAAAAATGATGGACATTGTATATTTTATGCTGTGGTTGTTTTTGGAAATTAATCCATCTCTTCTAAGACGAACCTTTGAGTTTTGGAAAAATTTCATAATCTCATATCCAACAATTTTTTCTTCATTTGGAAAAAGTTTCCAAAATGTTTTTACATAATTTTTAAGAGAAAATGTTTGGGGAAACTTATGGTTGTAACTGTTTAACTTTTCCAACTCCAATCCACATTCTCCACAAATTATGAAACCTTCAACCGTCTCCAAACTTGACCTACAACATTTGCTTTTGTTTTTACATGTTTCAAGTTCCAAGAGACTTTCATTAAAAATTTTTCCTGAACTTGTTGGTTCTTCTTTGGTTTTGATGATTGGGTGACCTGAAACATTAAGATATTGAAAATTTTCTTTTGGACTTGTCATCTCTTTAATTATACCAATCTTGCTAATCCTTTAAATACCAAAAAAACAGTTCCGATTGAGGCTCCAAAAACTTCTGGCAATCTGTTTGTTTCTGTTGAAATTTCAGAGGGGGTAAAGATTCCTGGCTCATATTTTTTTCTTTCATTGATTTTGACAACATCATCAATAGTTTCAATGGGTTTTACAGGAAATTTTACAACAGGTTTTAAAGGTTTGCCAATATTTAGGTGTCTATTGAGTCCAAGAGTCATCCCAGTTGTAGCCAGGGTAAGAACATTGTTGAAACCACTAATTGGGTTGACAAGAATTCTCATGTCTGACGGGATCAAAATTAAACCAGGACTTATAGCAAAATTCAGAACAACATTTGTGGATTTGATGGCTTTCCTCATATTTGAAATGGAAACAGTAATGTCATCTTGTGCTATTGTATCCTCCATTAATTTTTTAAAAACTTCTTGTGTTTGTAAACTTTTAGCACCTTCACCAACAATGACCCACCTCGTCTTTGCCTGTGCCCCCAAAACGCAGTACACAAAAGATTCTAAGGATTGTTGGAATAATTTCTGACCTAAAAGTGTCAACCCATTGGAATCTTTGGGAACAAAATGTTTGAAATCATCGGGATATCTGGAACCAGCTGAAACCAATTCCTCATATGTGTTGACTCTTCCAAAACTCTTGTGCTCCAAATTTACATACCTAACTTCGTATCCAAGGTCTTTCATGTCTTGTGTAAATTCTTTTGCATTTTGTGTTGAGTTGCTTATTTTCTTTACCCAAACGTCATTGGGGTTGTGTTGTAAAATTTTTATGACATCTTCTGTTAAAAACCTCCTGAGTTTGTTTGGATGTTTTAAAAATCTTCTAACCTGGAAAACATAATGATAATGGACAATGCTTGTTAAAAAAGAAGACCTAAATCTTGCAAAATCATTCTTAAAATGGTAGTCAGAAATACCACACAAGTAGCTTGCAACATAACTGGCAGCAAGGGCTGTAAAATATGGAATAGTGAGGAAATCATTTATTTTTGGATTTCTTATTTTTAATGGTTGTTGAAAAGTTAAATCGATGGGAATCAAGTTTACAATAAAATTCTCTTTTTCATTTACAAAAATTGTAATGGTGTTGATGTTTACAGAAGCCTTTCTTTCTTTGGAAAATTTTTGGACTGATCCAGAAACATCCCATTCTTCTGGCCATTTGTTGAGTTCTGTCATTGTTTATTTTAAACTTTTGAAATTTTGGTAACCTCATGTTGGCAAATGTTGGCAAAACTTAAATAAAATGGAAGACAAACTTTTACTTATTGACCTTGAGCTTCGAGACATTTACTACAATCCTGTAACAGGTTACCAATCCATGGAGAAACTTTACCAAGCTGCTGTAAAAGAAAATCCTTCAATAACCCGAAAACAAGTTAAGGAGTGGTTGCACAGCCAAAAAGTTTTTACTTTGCACAAACCCATCAGAAAACCAAGAAAATACCAGAAAACATTTGTTAAAAATCTTGCTGACCAAATGCAAATGGACTTGGTAGATATGGCAAAATTTGGTTCTGAAAATAATGACCAAAAGTGGATCCTAACAGGTATTGAAATTTTGTCAAGATTTGGTTTCGCTGTTCCTGTTAAAAGAAAAAGTACTGTTGCTATGGTGCCAGGTGTTACAAAAATGTTGGAAGAATTTAAGGAAAGATTTGGAAAATATCCAGAAACAGTCCAGTTTGACGAGGGGAAGGAGTTTTACAATGTTGGAGTAAAAACTCTTTTGAAATCTTTAAACATAGAATATTTTTCATCCAGATCTCATAGAAAGGCTGCACTTGTGGAAAGATTTAACAGAACTTTGAAAACCAGAATGTGGAAATTTTTTACTTTCAAAGGAAACAAGAAGTGGTTAAATAATCTTGAAAAATTTGTGGGAAGTTACAACAACACCATCCACAGCACCATTAAAATGAAACCAAAGGATGTCAATGATGGCAACCAATCCAAAGTATTTTTTGCATTGTATGGGATTCCTCCATTAGAATCTCAAATAAAACCAAAATTTAAAGTTGGGGATCATGTCAGAATCCAAAAATACAGAAAAAACTTTGCAAAAGGTTATGACCCAAATTTTACAGATGAAATTTTTACTGTGTCAGCGGTTTTCAGAGGAGTTCCTGTCATGTACAGAATTCGGGATAAGGAGGAGGATATTATGGGAAAATTTTATGGTGAGGAGTTGGTTAAAGTTGTTGGGGAACATAGATAAATAATGGATGGATACAAAAGGCCAGGAGCTGAATATAAAGAATATAAAGAACCTAAAGAGGATACCTCTGTCTTTGATGATCTAATGAAAAGAATAGATGAAATGGAGATGGAAGGGATGGGTGACGAAGTTAACCTTGATGAATCTGGAATTACAGAATCATCATTCATTGAGGAAAAAGAATTTGATGATGATGGTGATGAAACGGGAGACATAACCCCAGAAGGAATGGATGAAATGAAAAAATTTGATCATGATGAATTTCTTAAAATGACAAAAGAAGAGATTTTTTCGTATGAAGAAAAACAAAAACAAATTCTTTTAAATAATTTAAAAAAGTTTTTTAGAAGATATTTGGGACAGGAAGTTCTTGCAAAGGATGGCATCCAGAAGGGAAAACCAAAGGCAGATTACGACAATTTCAGTAAAGAACTCCTTGAAAATTCTCGGATCCAATACAGTAAAAGTAAAGCAGTTGGTAAATCCGGGACTGCAACTGCCTTGTTTTTTAAGGGAAAAAGGGTTAGAGTGAGTAATGAAGGAGGTGGTTTCAGAAAGCCAAAAAAATATCATAGTGGTACCATGATTGAGTTTGAACATACTCTAAACAAAGCCAGATTGGAACATGGAAGAACCGCCAACGGAACCATTGAAAAAGAAGCCGATATTTTACCTGGTACAGCTGCAACAAACAGAATTAGAGTGAATGTTGGAAGGGAAATTCAGGATGATGTTACAATATTAAGGGATGAAATGGAAACCAGGGATAGCAACAACAGAAGGGAAGTTTCCAGAATGAACAAAGAAATAGAAGAAAAAAGTAAAAAAGTAAAAGATTTGGAAGCAAAGTTAAAAGACAAAACCGAAACCTTTGGATTGGTTGTGGAAGAATTAAAGGATTTAAGGGGAAAACTTGCAAATGAAAAGGAATCCAAAAAACAGGACATTAGCAAACTTCAAAATGTTTTGATTGGAAAATCCAAGGAAAAAATTAGAATGGAGGAAGAAATTAATGAAATGAAAAAAACAATAGCAAAAGCCAAAAATGAAAATGCTGTTGAAATAGAAAGATTAAACAAAGAAATTAAAGACCAAAATGATGAAAAGGAAGCCAGAATAACAGTTCTAACCCAAAAAATCAAAGATCAAAATGAAATGATGAAAGGTGACCAGTCAACACTTTTTGAAAGAATTCAGGAAAAAAAGGAAAAGGATGCAGAGATCGAAAGGTTGACCAAAAGGATTAAAGAGTTAATAAATTCTTCGGCATCAACAGTTATCGAAAATAAAAAACTAAAAGATGCAATTAAAGACCAAACCAGAATCAAAGATGAACTAAAAGCACTAAGACAAAAGGTGGAAGACAACACTTTAACACATAATTTAATGGTTGACGAAATGACAGAACTGCGGGATAAGGCAAAGGGAATAGAAGAAAGGGGGAAAATTCTTAGAGAACTTTCTGGAATCCTAGATCCAAAGGGAAAAAACGCAGCAGAGCGACTGGAAGTTGTTGAAGTCAACAAACCATATTACGAAGATTTACTTGAAACAGAAACAGATCCAAAAACAAGGCAACTCATTGATACCACAATTAAAGTCATCACCATGCAAGCAGACAAAATTAGAATGGATGAAAATATCCCACCCCAGGAAGAAGAGACAAAAGAAAGAATTAGAACCAATGTCCTAACACGATTTGAGAGATTCAAAGAATGGTCAAAAGAAAATATGGGGGCTTTGGCTGGTATCAGCATAACCATTGCTGGAATCATAGTGACCATAATAATGGCTGGAAAAGCTACTGTTGTAACGACAGCAAAAGCAACAGGAGCATTAGGAAAAGCATTGGCAAAACTTGCAAAAGCTGCCTGGCCCATAATAGCACCAATCCTTAGCATATTGGCAACTGCATTGTCATGGGGAGCAAAGGGGTTGGCATGGTTGGCAAAAAATTTGTGGGTCCTTGCGATAGGTTTAACATATTTTGTGTATGCGGAGTATAAGAAAAAATAAAAAAAAACACCATTATAAATGAATGCAGACCATGAAGAACCCCAAGAATTTCAAGAACCGCAAAACCTGACACTTCGGGAAGACTTGATCCGCTTATCCTTTGCAAAGGAAATCAAATACACAGAAGCATATCTGAAAAAAGCTTCAATGGGTCAGTTAGAAAAAATTAAGTTAACTTATGAGAGAACCCAACTTGACAAAACCACAACTTTGTTAACTGAAACCCTTGTAACAAAATTTGCAGAATTAATGGAACAACTGGATTTGGTACAAGATGACGAAAAGTTGGATGCAGAACTTTCTTCTAACAAACTTTTTTGCGATGACGTAAAATCCTTGGTAAGAAAAATTTCCCCCTATATCCCAATGATTGGTCTGTTAACTGGTGGCATTATCATTGCGAAACATGTGTGGGACAAGGGACCAGGCTTAAATAAAAATGTTTCAGTACAAAATAATGAAAACTCTCCTGAAAATGACAATAGTGGCAATCCTGTTGATCCCAGTGACAGTTGAGTTAATTTTGCTTAAAATTCTTTTCTTTTCCTAATCTTGTTTGGGTTAGGAAAAAATAAAACAAATGGGAAACTCAAAGTCAAAAGAAAAAGAAAAGTTAAACAAAAATCATATAAGTAAAAAAGGATTCCAATTTGGTCTAAGTTTTGGAAGGGATGATCTGGTTATGGAAGGTAATCTGCAAATAGGTTGGACAAATAAAATAGTAAAAAATTACACAAGGGTTCCAAGTTGCGAAGAATCGGTATTTGTGGAATCTCCAAAAGAAAATAAAATAAATTATGATAATAAGGAGAATCCAGAAATGGTATCACCAACTCAGAAAGAGGAGGATAGACAGGAGGAACCTGATTCTTGAAAAAAAGTGGGTTCAAAATGAAAAGGATATTTGGGTTTACAACAATGAAAGAATTGGACACTATTATTGAAATTGAATTAAAAAGAAATGGAAAAAAGATATAATAAAAGAATAATGAATAGTTTTGAGATTAAAATAATATTCCAAAAAAAAAATGATGAACTAAAAACAAAAGAAGAGCTAGAAGAAAAAAAAAAATTTTTGCGAGATGGGTTGCAAAAACTGTTCGAAATCCAAAGAAGACGTTTTCCAAAGTCAATACTCCATGACGATTTAATGGAAATGGCCTTCCAAAAAGGAATTAAAAACCCACAAACACTAACGAAACAAACACTTTGCAAAATCCTTGACATTGTTCCAACCATTCCAAATAATTCCACAGGTAACCCAAATTTACCAACAATTTTGCCAGTTAAAATTTTGTTAACATCCCTAGAGGATGATGATGAAACAGAGTTCTCAAGTATGACCCAAGCAGCCCTGGCATTAGGAAAAAAACGTGCTTCTGCCATTGATTACATAACCAAAAACAACAAAAATGTTCTGTACAAAGGGAAACTTTGCTCTGTAAGCAGAGTATGATCAAAACTCCAACTAAAAACCAAAATCTTTTATTTTTAAAAAATAAAAAATTTTAAAAGAAAACACCATAATAAAACAATGCACCACGAACAAACAACTGAAGAACTCCAAAAACTTCTCCAAACTAAAATGGAAAATGAACCAACCCCCAAAAAACTTTTCCAAATCCGTATGCAAGAAAGGGAAAAAGCTTACAAAAAACTTCAAACAATTAAAGAGGAAAATTTATCATCTCTCAAAGAGTTAAGAGAAATAGGTAAAAAAATGGGTGTCAAAGGTTCTTACAAATTAACAACAAAAACACTTTGCGAAAAGCTTGGCATTCCTTTGATAAAAAATGAAGTTTTCGAAAAGCACCACAGAAATGTAATTAGGAAACCAGTCAAAATTACATTTACTTCTGTGGATGGTAATAATGACATAATCGAGTTCCCCAGCATTTACAATGCAAGCAAATGCTTACGTAAAAATCCAAGTTGTATTACATTCTACATTAAAAATAACAAGGAAGTTTGGTTTGATGGTAAATTGTGGTCAGTTAGTAGGGAGTAAAAAAAAAAATATTTTAAAAACCCACTAATAAACAGAACTCTACACTGTTTTTTAGGCTTCGTTTCCTTTCCATTTGCGAATTCCGTTATCTCTTTTTTTTTAAAGATTCCTATCAAACATTGGATAGGAATTTTTTTAATGAAGTTTTCTACAAAATTAATATGATACTCACCAAAAGAAAATTCAAAATAATTACTGTAATTACGAAAATAGTCCACATCAAACCCTTGTTTACCCTTTCAACAATTCTTGCTGTTTTTCCCATATTTTATTTTAAAGAAATTTTAAAGTTTTTTATACTATACTAATAAAGAGATGACTAAATTCACCAATGATCCAAAATTACTTAAGATTAGAGAAAATGCCCGACTCCGGAAGCAAAGGCAGTTACATAGGGATAAGGAAATGAAACCTTTCAATCCCGAAAGACTTGCCAAGCTTCAGGAAAAACAAAAGGCAAAGGATTTAAAAAATGAACAAAAACTTGTCAACCAACAAGACAGGTTACAAGATGATCTTAAAAAATTCCAGAAAAAAACAGAGAAAAAATTACAGACAAAGGAAAGAGCAAAATGGAGTAAAGAGATTAGACAAGAAGAGGCAAGACAGGATAAGTTCAAATGGGACAAGAAGTGGAAAGGGGCTGGCAAAAAACTCCGAAAAACTAGGCAGGTTTTGGCTAACAAACTTACAAAAGTTTTCAAAAGAAAAACCAAATTTAACAAAAAACTTCGCCAAACTGAGCCCATTATGGTTAAAAATTTCTTAAATGGAAAAGCTGCTTTGTATGAGATTTCAGGGCAAAACTATAGAGATCCAACAATATTTTTAGAACAAACAACAGTCAATGTTGAGAGATTAATTAACAGCATAGAAAATTCTAAAAAAGTAAAAACAACCCTGGTTTGTAAGTTGGTACACTATGACTATGTGGATGGTGTTGAAAGTGTTGATCTTTTCTACTTTGGGTCCCACATGAAAGCCATGACAACAAAGGAGGATGTAACAGAACTTTACAATCTGTCAAAAAGAGAGATGTTGGAAAATTTGTCATCCCATCAAAAGAAAGGTTCTGGATGGTCAGTAAGATCTGTTGAGTCTCTACACATATCCATTACAAAATACAAACCCTTAAATGGTAAAAAACACCAACATTTACCAAAATCTGTTAGAGAAAAAAAAGCAATCATCAATCCAAAAAATGAAAAAGATGACCTTTGTTTTCTATACGCAGTTGCCATTGGGGAGACATTGTTAAAAGAGCCAAATGCTAAAAACCTGGAAAAAATACCAATCCCAATCCAACTTGTGGTGGAGGATTATAATGTGGCTGGACTGACATTTCCTTTAAAAATTAAGGACATCTCAAAATTTGAGAAGTTAAATAAGATTGGTGTCAATGTTCTAAGTTGGGATGAGGAGATCAAAAAAGTCTTCCAGATGCAGATCAGCAGGTCAGAACATGAAAAGAGGGTAAACCTGTTTTGGTGGAATGACCATTTCAGTTGTGTAAAGGATAAAAGCAGACTTTTAACAAAACAAAATAACAAACATCAACACAAAAAGTTCTTTTGTAACTTTTGTCTAAACCCCTTCGAAACGGAGGCAGCACTATTGGAACATGAAAGCCATAAAATTTGCCAATCCCATGATGCCCAGATCCAAGAATTTCCAGAAAAGGGGTCTGCAATGGGTTGGAGTATGGGAGATTTAAAGAAAACCCAAGATGTGCCATTCATCATTGTGGCTGACTTCGAGTGCATGCTGAAAACTTTGAAATGCCAAAACAATGACGAAACCAAAAGTTACACCCAAAAATATCAGGAGCATATCCCAATCAGCTTTGGATTTAATATCATTTGCTCTGACCCAGATGTTTTTCCTGGCAAATATGTCAGTCATACGAAAAAATATGATTTTGAAGATATTGGGCAAATGTTTGTGGAAAGCTTGGAAACAGAAGCTAAGAAAATTTGGCACACTTATCTCAAAAACCCAAAAAAAATTATTATGACAACAGAAGACGAACACAACTTCCAAAATGCTACAAAGTGCTATGTGTGTGGTGGTGGGTTTGCCAACAAAAAACCAAAAGATTTTGACCCAAGGAGTTTGTGGAAAGCCAAGAAAATTACACCAAAGTCAAAAGTAAGAGACCATGACCACTTAAATGGAAGGTATAGAGGTGCGGCCCACAATGACTGCAATTACTCCATGGCAAGTGCAAGACACATTCCTGTCCTTTTCCATAATTTCAGTGGTTATGACAGTCACTTGCTTGTTAAATATTTAGGAATCTCAGATGGGCCCATTGGTTGCATAGCCAAAACAGATGAGGAGTACATAAGTGTAAACAAGAAGTTGTGGATGGATGGTGGATTAAAGAAAAATGCTAAGGGTGAGACGGTTAAAAAATGGATGCCATTGGAGTTGAGATTTCTGGACTCATTAAAATTTATGTCAAGTTCGTTGGCTACACTGACATCAAATTTACCAAATGACGAGTTCCATTACACTGAAAATGGCTTCAAAGATTATCCAAAGGAAGATGTGGATCTGTTGAAAAGAAAGGGAGTGTTTCCCTATGAGTTTCTCAACAACCAGAAAAAGTTGGACATTAAAGAATTCCCACCACATAATGAGTTCCATTCCAGACTGACAGGCAAAAATGTCAGTGTTGAAGATTATGAACATGGTAAGAAAGTTTGGGATAAGTTTGGTTGTAAAAGTTTAAGAGATTACATGGAGATGTACTTGAAAACGGATGTGTTGGGTTTGTCAGATGTTATCCAAAGTTTCCGAAAAATGTGTAAAAAGACTTACAAACTCGACCCAATGTGGTACTACACAGCTCCAGGACTGGCTTGGGATGCCCTGTTGAAAATGTCTGGACAACAGCTGGAACTTCTGACTGACCCTGACATGTTTCTAATGGTTGAAAATGGAATTAGAGGAGGGATCTCAACCATTACCCACAGGCATGCAAAGGCCAACAATGCCTACATGGAAGAACATGATCCAGAAAAGGAGAGTGTCTTCATCCCATATTTGGACAAAAATAACCTCTACGGTCACTCAATGATCCAACCATTGCCAGTTGGTGGATTTAGTTGGATCCCAGAAAAGGAGTTGGCAAACTGGCAAAAATATTTAGAGACAGAGGGAGAGGGCTGTTTTTTGGAAGTGGATCTTAAGTATCCAGAAGAACTCCATGATCTACACAATGAAATGCCATTTGCGGCAGAAAGGATGGAGGTCAACAAGGTGGAGAAGTTGGTTCCAAATTTGAATGACAAAACAAAATATGTTGTCCACTATGAGGCATTGAAACAAATGATGGATCATGGTTTGAAAGTTTCGAAAATCCACCGTGGAATTTCATTTGATGAAAAGACTTGGATGAAGGATTACATCATGTTAAATACTGATTTGAGAACAGCAGCAAAAAATGACTTTGAGAAGGGTTTCTTTAAATTAATGAACAACAGTGTCTTCGGAAAGACGATGGAAAACGTCAGAAACCGGATTGATGTTAGATTGGTGTCATTTAATGACCAACTCGAAAAATTATCAAAAAAATCTACATACAAAGGGAACACCATTTTTACAGACAACTTGGCGGCAATCCATATGAGAAAAACCAGAGTCAAACTAAACAAGCCCATATATGTGGGGGCTTCAATATTGGACAAAAGCAAAATCTCTATGTATGACTTCAACTATGGTTACATTAAACCAAAATATGGAGATCGGGCAAAATTACTGTTTACAGACACAGACTCATTGTGTTATGAGATTAAAACAAATGACTTCTTCGCAGACATCAAAAATGATGTTGCTACAAACTTTGACACCTCTGACTTTCCGGATGACCACCCAAGTGGTATTAAAAGAATGAACAAAAAAGTCTTGGGGATGATGAAATCAGAAACAGGTGCTGACCAAATATCAGAGTTTGTGGGGTTGCGAGCAAAATGCTATGCCATCAAAATGGCAAAGAAGAAAAATTTGGAAACTGGGTTATGGGATGAAAATGAGGAGAAAAAATGTAAAGGAATTGCGAAGGCAGTCATAAACAACAAAATCAAATTCGACGATTATTACAGATGTTTGATGACTGGCAAAAATGAACTAAGGGGGATGAACACCTTCAGAAGTACGAAACATACCATCCACACCATTCATGTTAACAAGATTGCACTAAATTCAGAAGATGACAAAAGAGTCATTTTAGAAGATGGGATCTCAACTCTTGCCATTGGACATTATAAGACTAGGTAAATCTAAAAAGTTGTATCCAAAATATGGATACAAATTTTTGGAGAAAATTTAGTAATGGGGTTTTGGGTTGTTCCAACATTCCCTTTTTATTGCTATTGCATGGACTTTCAAATGGGCATCTATTTCCCTTTCCATTTTAAATGTTTTGGGGCAGTGGGTACACCTAAAATTGTCAACCGCCATTTTTTCTTTTCCATGGACAACCTTACAATGCAATCTCATTGCTGTTTTGTTTGTTGCGTCAAACGAACATTCTTTGCAAATAATCCCACTTCGGAATATGGGGACAGCGTATCCTTTTCTGTTTGGCATTCTTTATTTTATTTTTATTTTTTAAACAAAATTAACAAACAATTTCTAAAAAAACCCCAAACCCCAAAAATTTCCAAAAACTTGGCAACCCTAAAAAAAATTCCAGAAATTAGCCAGAACCGGCTTTCCAAAAAAAAAATCCAGAATCCTTTGCAAACCTTTCAGAAACCGGAAGTCAAAAAAAATCCAGAATCCTTTGCAAACCTTTCAGAAGAGTAAACAAATGGCGGCCATTACGGTTGTAGCCAGAATCGGCCTTTTCATACTACTGATGTACAAACCGTTAGGAGCAAGATGGTGGAAAACCAAGTGATTCGGCAAGGATATCTCCTCGGATTTCTTCTGAAAATGTTTTGTTTCAAGTTCAAGTATAATAAAGAGGAAGCAAGAAAAGCTTACAATCTTGAATTAGGTATCGGTATATTTTTTGTAAATAAAGATGTAAACATTAGTTTCGTACATGCGCAGAACGGAATGTACGTCACCTTTAAGCGTCGAGTTGAGTTGAAAATTTCACCTTTTCCCCATGTAATCGGCTTTTTGCCGAGTTGGCCCAGCAAAGCGGGCTGAAAAACTGTTTGACTCGTTCTGCCGCGCGTTTGTTTACTTGATTGTATGAATAAATATAGCTGCGAAGTGGGCCACTTCGATTAGCCTAACCTGAATGTCAGGCTAACGCATCTCTGCCCGCGCTGCCGGGTTTAGCGCACGATCAGAAATAATTTTGGCTATCACTTGTTCTACATACGTGTTATTTTTGGCAATAATTGCTCAGCATCCTACGTGGAAATACTTCAGAACGTAATTTTGTCACTATTTTAATCTCCCTGAAACTTGACATACTTGCAGAAAATTCTAGCAGACTAGCACAAAAATACTAGAGTCTGATAATTGACGTCCGCTTAGATAAATACTTATTGTCATAGGCGCGGATAACGTCAGGCAGCAGGCCAGCAGGCCAGCATTTAGACATTTTAGACATTTTTACATCAAACAGTAGTTTAAATTACAAATCAGTTTGTCGCGGCCTGCGTTCATAAGCAGAATGTAATATATAATTATCAAATATATTGTTTGTTTAACTAGAATAAATGTGACATATTTTAACAAGCATGTCTATTAGACTAAACCCCCGCTTGTTTAATTTCATGGCCATTGGCCACGCCCAATCGAGTGACCACGCCCATTTGATTTTCAAGAGCGTCCCCCCACTTCTAAAATTAGCAAAACATCGCTGGACTACGAAGCCATTACCCTTCTCAAATTCATCAGTTTCAAATGTCCTCAGAACTCACTTGAGCCAGCACGCACGTGGACTGCGAACTGCCCCATGAAAGTGGCCGATTTTCTGTGCGATTTCCGATCGTGCAGGCCATCTCGTCTCTAGTAATCGGCCCCACGTATCCGCCTTGTTTGCGCTTTAAGTTAATCTTTAACCCAACTGTAAACAAAAACCAAGCCATGTGTACGAATATTAATGGATTGCTCATCGTGTATACGCGTATCTCTCAAGCCGTTGGTTACGCAAGTTTGTTTTGGCCACGCATTCAGACGAAACCTGTTTCCAATCGACTCAGGCGAAGGTTATTCTCAGTGAGACGAAATGGCCAATCTTGGTGGGATTGTAAACGAAGGAAGAGATACAGACGACGAACCGACGACAGTGAACGCGACCGGCTCGGTTGAAAACAAAGCCGGTACTATCCACGAAAATGGTTTTAATACTAGTGAGAACGGCAAACAGAAGCCCTCCACTCTCGTCGCCATTGAAATAGAAGATGATTTGTCACGAGATTCTTGGGGAAATAAACTCGAGTTTATCTTAGCAACGGTAGGCTTCGCTGTAGGGCTGGGTAACGTTTGGAGGTTCCCTTACCTTTGTCAAAAGAACGGTGGAGGTAAGCCTTTAGAAACTCTAAACTCGACTTTGCACTTCACTTCTGTGTTGATAAACAAACGTAGGAAAATATCTTAATATTACAACAGCCGCATTTTGTCGTTTCGCTCAATTTAGCGCAAAATACGACGAATTTTCAACATTTTTTCACACGTATGTCCAAAGTGTATATTGGAATCGCGAGGTACAGATTTTGACTGTTAAATTCGTTGGCTAATAAGATCCGTCGTTAATAAACCGGCGTCACGAGATACGTCTAGCTATAACACACGTGTCTTTAAGAAAGCAAGAATGAATGAATGAGTGGCTATTTTGTATTAATTATCAGAGTATTGTTAAAAACGAAACAAGTGTTTAAGTTTCAGCGTTGTATAACTAATTGTACGTTTGTACGAAATTTGACTACCGGCTAGCGAACACCACCAAGTATTCAACTTACAACGCAGTTGTGAAACCCATTGTCTCCTTCAAACACGAGTACGGTCGACACGAACTCACGAAGCGAACATTTTGTAATGACCGCTTAGACCTTGGGTATAATAACTCCTTCTTTCCATATTAGTATAGAACACGGGATTTAATTATAAAGTTCTGTATAATACTTCTAATAATTATTATTATTATTATTATAATAATTGGGTAAAATTGGTTTGTTTACAACCGGTGTGACGCAGTTGGAAATTGGGCTAGGAGAATTCTTAAGGAAAAGCTAGCGTTTTTGAGGATCGTCTCGGCTTACTCTGTCTTGTGGCCTCTTTTTTTTTTGCATCTAGCCGAATACTGATCTTCCCTTGTAGCTTAATACCGTCAGTAGCTTTGTTACCATTCTTAGGTCTTCAGTTTACTATATAGGTCATTGAGTCAATAGACGCGAAGAAAGGCGCGAAACCCCCAAGGCCAGCTAAGGCTGTGTTTTGGATAGAGCGAAGTGAAAAGATGGTAAACTGCTGAGAATAGTTAATGTTTTAATAACGAAATATACTGACATTTCAAGCAGAGCCCTTCATCAGAGTAAAAGTAGAGTGTTGTGTAGGCAGTGTTTTAGATAGAGCAAAGTGAAAAGATGGTAAACTGCTGAGAATAGTTTTAATAGCGAAATACTGACGTTTCAAGCAGAGCCCTTCATCAGAGTAAAAAGTAGAGTGCTGTGTAGGCAGTGTTTTAGATAGAGCAAAGTGAAAAGATGGTAAACTGCTGAGAATAGTTTTAATAGCGAAATACTGACGTTTCAAGCAGAGCCCTTCATCAGAGTAAAAAGTAGAGTGTTGTGTAGGCAGTGTTTTAGATAGAGCAGAGTGAAAAGATGGTAAACTGCTGAGAATAGTTTTGATAACGAAATACTGACGTTTCGAGCAGAGCCCTTCATCAGAGTAAAAAGTAGAGTGCTGTGTGGGCAGTGTTTTAGATAGAGCAAAGTGAAAAGATGATAAACTGCTGAGAATAGTTTTGATAACGAAATACTGACGTTTCAAGCAGAGTCCTTCATCAGAGTAAAACGTAGAGTGTTGTGTCGGCAGTGTTTTAGATAGAGCAAAGTGAAAAGGTTGAGATTTTTGACAAATTTAGTTACGAAATACTGATGTTTTGAGCGGGTCCTTCATCAGAGAGTAAAATGTGACGAAGGACTCTGCTTGAAACGTCAGTATTTCGTTATTAAAAATCTCTGCAGTAAATGAGTTTACCATCTTTTCATTTTGTATTATTTCTGCATTTGTACCTGCGACATTGGTTTTACTTTCTTTCTTTAACGCTTTGTTACGTGATGTGATTTTTTATCAATCTGGGCTTAGAACGCCAAAAGCTTTCACATGATTGGTCACGTAATCGTTGCGTAACATGTTTTGCGAACTATGGAGAGATGACATGCTGTGCAATAATCAAGATCGTTGTCGAACATAAATATAAAATGGAGTAATATAAAAGTAGAGTGTTGTGTAGGCAGTGTTTTACGATGTATATAAAATCTTAAAGATGGTGAACTGTTGAGATTTTAGAGAATGAAATACTGACGTTTCAAGCCAAAGTTCTTCAT
The DNA here is from genome assembly GCA_035771165.1 of Paragorgia papillata. Lineage (NCBI taxonomy): Eukaryota > Metazoa > Cnidaria > Anthozoa > Scleralcyonacea > Coralliidae > Paragorgia > Paragorgia papillata. The sequence goes on from JAWNZC010000216.1 coordinate 2,189,873, forward strand.
CAGAGTAAATCATGGAGTAATATAAAAGTAGAGTGCTGTGTAGGCAGTTTGTTACGTTGTATAGAAAATCTTAAAGATGGTAAACTGTTGAGATTTTAGAGAACGAAATACTGACGTTTCAAGCCAAAGTTCTTCATCAGAGTAAATCATGGAGTAATATAAAAGTAGAGTGTTGTGTAGGCAGTGTGTTACGATGTATAGAAAATCTTAAAGATGGTAAACTGCTGACATTTTAGAGAATGAAATACTGACGTTTCAAACCAAAGTTCTTCATCAGAGTAAATCATGGAGTAATATAAAAGTAGAGTGTTGTGTAGACAGTGTGTTACGATGTATAGAAAATCTTAAAGATGGTAAACTGCTGAGATTTTAGAGAACGAAATACTGACGTTTCAAGCCAAAGTTCTTCATCAGAGTAAATCATGAAGTAATTTGAAACTAGAGTGCAGTGTAGGCCCTAATCAAACGAGAACGCAAGTCATCGCAAGTTGGCAGTCACGCTATCTCAGCCAGCCGCTCTGAATAATTTCCCGAAAATATCATGTACCGTGACAAAGTTAAAACTTGTTTAAAACACTCATGAAACCTTTATTTTGTTAATTTGGGTGTTCGAACGACCGCCACAGAAATTCGTGACTGCCAACTTGCGATGACTTGCGTTCTCGTTTGATTAGGGCTTAAAAGATGGTAAACTGCTGAGATTTTAGAGAATGAAATACTGACGATTCGACTCAATCTGATTTCCTAATCATTGTAAATCGTTCGTCGACTTCCAGGAAAATTCCAAGGAAGTTCACCACTTCTAAGAACCAAGAATGTGTATATTTATTGATGTATTTATTTATTTAAATTGGATTAACCTAAGTCAAATAGTCTGGTTATTTTATACACGAGATGAGAGCGACAGAGCGACTAATTTAATTTGGGAGATGTCAAAGTGAGACGTTGTATAAATCATTGCTCCGCATGAGCAATAGAAAGAATGTGTTTGGTATTAAAACTAAAGGCCTGGCCAAACGCTTTCAACATCGCATTCAACATCATTCAACATTGTTGAACGATGTTGAATAATGTTGAAAGCACGAGTGGCCAAATGAATTCAACATCGTTCAACATTCATGAATGACAATTAATTGAACGCGGGCTACCACAAAAGCTGGAATCGACAATATCCCGTGTGGGGCATGTCTCTGTTCAGCAAAGTTGAATGAAATGTGGCCAAATGCGTTCAACACCTTTCAACATTTTGAGAACAGTAGAAATGTTGAACGCGTGTTGAACGAAAATTTGGACATGCTCAAATTTCGTTCAACGTCATGCAACACCATTCAACAACGTTCAACATCATTCAACAGGGTGGCCAAACGCTTTCAACATGTTAAATTCAACAATGTTGAATGAAATGTTGAAAGCGTTTGGCCAGGCCTTAATTGGCTTAAACGTCTGACTTTCCATGCATTTTTAATGTGTTAAGCCCTAATCAAACGAGAACGCAAGTCATCGCAAGTTGGCATTCATAATTTCTGTGGCGGTTGTTTGAACACCCAAATTAACAAAATAAAGGTTTCATGAGTGTTTTAAACAAGTTTTAACTTTGTCACGGTACATAATATTTTCGGGAAATTATTCAGAGCGGCTGGCTGAGATAGCGTGAGTGCCAACTTGCGATGACTTGCGTTCTCGTTTGATTAGGGCTTTAGGTTCGTCTGATAAAACATGTTTCTGTCTCGTTTATGAGAAAGTTGTTTTTTTGCGTAAGTTAGAGCAAGAACTAACAAACCTTTACGAACTCCAAGGTGAAAATGCTATACTAACTAACGACAGCTTGTAGAGCAAGAACTAACAAAACTTTACAAACTCCAAACTGAAAGTACTGTATAACTAACGACAGCTTGTAGAGCAAGAACTAACAAAACTTTACAAACTCCAAGCTGAAAGTACTATATATACTAACTAACCACAGCTTGAACAGCAAGAAATGACGAAATATTAATGTTTTATTCTTGTAAATCAAGACACACTAAATGTTGCTGTCTTGTTTTCAACATACAATTAGCGTTAATTCATTATAGACAATAGTTATGAGTTTTGCTTGTTAGGGCGTTATTAATGTTTTGCGAGCATTAAATAAACATTGCTTTCTTTCTGCGTTAGCCGGCTTTTTGTCCACATTTACTACACAAATTGACAAGTTATCCACTTATCCCTTGACAACGAACTTCAAAAGACGTTCATGTCAAGTTTTGGCCAAAAGAATAATACTTTCTCGTAGGCTTTCGAGAAATTACTGCAGTGCCCTCCTCATTGAACTTCGAAACTCACTATCGTTTGGTTTCGTAACTTCGTTTATTTTCAACTAATCTTTTAAAGTTTAATCCAGTATAGTAACACTATATACATAGATTTTTCTATATATAAAACTGCTTTTTTATCCCGCCAAGAAGAATTTCTCCTGCCGTACACACGAGAAAATAAAGTGAATGAAAGATGATCAGAAAGAAACGCTGTTGTTTGTCATAGAGCCGAGGAAGGAATACTAGAAGCAAGTTAAAATTTCGTTTGTTTTTCTTCTTCTACAAGCTGTCGCAAGTCAAACTCTCATGCAAAGAAAGCCTTAGCTACGTGTCGACATCTTCTACAGCAAAACAAACGAAATATCGAGACGAAAACACTACGCTAACATAGAAGGCATTTCTCGGAGAAAAAATGAGATAGATAGATAAATGAGAAGAAAATTACATGGCAGCCGGTTTAGTAAAATAGGAAAGTTGAGTAATAAGGGTATTACCACAAATAACACTTCAATATCCAGAGTTGGAAAAAAGCTGTGGGTATGCGGGTACCACCTGGAGGAAGGTTTACTTTAGTGAGGAAGGTTTAAAGTGAAAACACGTGAAACAACACATTCGGTAATCTGAGAAAGTTACAATTGGTCAAGCAAGGTGTCGAGAAGAAATGCGATTTGCAGCAAAACATTGGCTAACCAACAATTATGCAGCACTGGCAGTGGCAACAGTTACATGTGTGAGACATGTACGCTGATGTCTGCTGTGATGTCTGTATCTTCGCAGCAGTCGAGGGTAGTTGGTAGGCTATCAGTCAGCAGCGGTCAGTTATTAGTAGCTATTATAGTATGCCAAAGCTTATACCTAGGAAAACCTAGAAAACCAAGGTGCTGCAAAAGTTACGCAGTATTTATGAACGTTGCAAAACACAAAATTCTCGCTATATATTTTGAGGAAGGTTATCTAAACTTAAAAACCCATCCGGAGGAAGGTTGAATACTTTTTCCAACTCTGTCAATATCGATAGATAAATTACATGGCAGCCCTTGTGCTGAATCAATACGTAATTTAAAGTAATAATACTTCTTAATAACAATAACTTAAGATATATATATATATATACAATATAAGTGACAATAAAATCTATAACAAAACACATATGAATAATTATATTAAAATTTTAGCGTAATTTTGGATTACATATTAAAAATCTATACAAACTGTTTTTTGCACATTGCTGGGATAAATGATCTAAACCTATTTGTACGTGTTTTGGGCAGATTATAACTGGCGACATTGCCTGAGATTGTACTTTGCCAGATATCTGGGAGGCAGAAGCATAAAAAGTCTATGCGATGGACTGGGGATAGTCTTAACTCTTTCCTGTCCGAATTGGTCTTTAGTATTTTATTCTGGCTAACGCCAGACGATTTTATTCACCTCTGGAGAAGCCCTCCGACAGGAATGAATTATAAACTATCTCTTTAACTCTTTCCTGTCCGAATTGGTCTTTAGTATTTTATTCTGGTTAACGCCAGACGATTTTATTCACCTCTGGAGAAGCCCTCGGACAGGAATGAGTTATAAACTATCTCTCTAACTCTTTCCTGTCCGAATTGGTCTTTAGTATTTTATTCTGGCTAATGCCAGACGATTTTATTCACTTAAACAATTTATCGCAAAGTTCCTGGCGCCTACTGTATGACTATTCGCTTGTCCTGGAAATACGTGGAATTTTTTGAATATTTCATTCAAATTTGGATATCTTATTACACGGTTCAAGAAATTTAAATATTGAAGCCAATGCTGCTATTTTTTCTGAAGTACGATTTTATATAAGTGCTCCGTTTTTGTTCGTTTTTGTGGTGGTAATCTATGTATTTATGTAATTTTTTAACATGAGTCTCCACGATGAGCTAAGCTCTTGGGGTTAATGTATTTATAAGTAATAACATGACTTGAGGGAAATGAGCGATGGACTTTTACAAATCTTCCCGAGGCAAAGGGGAAATTTAATCGCTAATTTCCCGAAAAGTCATGTTATTACTTTGTAATATTATGATCGCCGAGGAAAACTTTGAGAATCTTACCGACAGGAAATTTACACGGTGCATGTTGATGAGGGAAATATATGCAAGCGGGAAATTTAGAAGAAGACAAAAGATCCCTTTGTCTTCTAATTTTCCCTCATCAACATGCACGGGAAAATTAGAAGAAGACAAAGGATTTCTTTGTCTTCCAATTTTCCCTCATCAAGATGCACGGGAAAATTAGAAGACATCATTGTATTATAATAAACTATTGTTTAAATAAAAAAAAATTATTGAAAGTGCTCTCTGGTTAATGTTTGAAGGTTTTAATTGTTAGAGATTAAGAGAAAATCTTTATAGTTTATAATCTGAAGGCAAGGCTTCGCAACGTTGACAGATAAGGCGGTAAGACCTTATTAAATTTAAATTCCGTAAATAGCTGAATCACCAATCTGATACGCCAAGTTTCGCCAAAGGACACTCAAGGTTCAAGCGTCCTCTCATCTGCTGTATTCGTTTTGGTCCTATGACTTTTTTTGACCGCCTTGGTCGCATCTCCTGCTGTTTTGGTGTTATTTCAAGGCATAAGGAATGTTATTTGAACTCAAACCACACTGGAAATGGGCTCATTAATTAGCAGACCACCATTATTAATAGAATCTACAAATGATAAGCGAAATTGACCGCATCGCATAGTTCAACCATATGCTGTTTAAAAAAATAGACGAAATCAAAACGGTATCGTCCACACAGTAGGATAATCCGGTGTAGTTCTCTTCTCAAACGATTTTCAAACCTTTTTCCGTTTTGCACTTCCTTTCCCTGTTTGATTGTCACAAGACTGCAGAGTTGGGCGAGATCTGCGCGTAAAATATCGGGGCAGGGCGCAAAAGCTATCACAAGCGCGCACTCAGGGGCAGGCAGGGGCAATGTTTCAGTTAAACTTGAAAGTAAAGTCCTGAAATACATTACAGATTTGCAGCATTTGGTTTATATTGGGGTGCCACGTCATCGGTACAGGGGCGGCTGAAGAACGAAAAATTGTTGCAGGGGCGCCAAAGGTCTTCACATAAAAAAACTCGGGTGCGCCATTGCCCAACTCTGCAGTCTGTTTGATTGAGATCATTAAGATTATCTTGTGGCAGACACTTGTGGGGGCAGAGCCATTGTAAATATAATTTTTTTTTTTTTTTTGCACGGGGGCGAGCTTGTGGTGTATTGAAACTAACCCATTCCTGCCTGAGCTGGTCAAGAATGGTCCCTTTATTGTTTTACTCTGTCTAACTCCAGACTATTTTACTGTGTCTAACACCAGACTATTTTACTCTGTCTAACACCAGACTATTTTACTCTGTCTATAACACCAGACTATTTTACTCTGCCTAACACCAGACTATTTTACTCTCTCTTGTCTACAACCAGACTATTTTACTCTCTCTTGTCTAACACCAGACTATTGACCTTCCCCCTGCTTGCTATACCACTGAGGAAGATTCTCTTCTAGTATAATGATTGCTTATGAACAACCTGTGTAAACACAAGGTCACCAGACCAGCCAAGGTTGGCGTTCATGTCTGTTTGGGTTCCGTTTTAAGTGGGCTGTGTTTACATTGTGGTTTTTTAAGGATTTTTGGGTTTAAGTTGCTAGGGTGAAAGTCCATCGGATCTTCTTAACACTGTTTGCATTTTTTGCACGTCCTTCCGTTGTCCCCATAATTACTACTATACTAATACTAGCTCGAATACTGGCTTGACCAGTTTGACGACAAATAAAAGTATAGTGGTTTGGGGTTAAAAAAATAGAGTGCTGCGTAGGCAGTGTTTTAGATAGAGCAATTAGTCGAAAACTAAAACTAACAAAACTAAACTAACCTTATTTATACTGGATAACTCTATCAGTTATATCTAAACTGTTCTTCCTAGAAGTCCAGTAAGGACCATCCTTCATTGATCCAGTGTTACTACAGAAGGAAACCAGAGTAAACTAAACTAACTTTATTTATACTGGATAACTCTATCAGTCATATCTAAACTGTTCTCTCTAGAGGTCCAGTAAGGATCATCCTTCATTGATCAAGTGTTACTACAGAAGAAAACTGGAGTAAACTAAACTAACTTTATTTATACTGGATAACTCTATCAGTCATATCTAAACTGTTCTCTCTAGAGGTCCAGTAAGGATCATCCTTCATTGATCAAGTGTTACTACAGAAGAAAACTGGAGTAAACTGAACTAACTTTATTTATACTGGATAACTCTATCAGTCATATCTAAACTGTTCTCTCTAGAGGTCCCAGTAAGGATCATCCTTCATTGATCAAGTGTTACTACAGAAGAAAACTGGAGTAAACTAAACTAACTTTATTTATACTGGATAACTCTATCAGTCATATCTAAACTGTTCTCTCTAGAGGTCCAGTAAGGATCATCCTTCATTGATCAAGTGTTACTACAGAAGAAAACTGGAGTAAACTAAACTAACTTTATTTATACTGGATAACTCTATCAGTCATATCTAAACTGTTCTCTCTAGAGGTCCAGTAAGGATCATCCTTCATTGATCAAGTGTTACTACAGGAGGAAACTGGAGTAAACTAAACTCACTTTATTTATACTGGATAACTCTATCAGTTATATCTAAATTGTTATCCTCATGCAGAGGTCCAGTAAGGGCCATCCTTCATTGATCCAGTGTTACTACAGGAGGAAACCGGAGTACCCGGAGGAAACCTGTGGTGTTTGGTAGTCAAACTGGGTGAGTTTGGTGAGTCAAACTGGGAGCACTCTTCTCACATGCGGCCAAGGTGAATTTTTTTTTTAATCTGTATCTGTACCGTGCAGGAATCGAACCCGATAACGAAATACTGATTTTACTCTGATGAAGGACTCTGCTTGAAACGTCAGTATTTCATTATTAAAACTATTCTCAGCAGTTTACCATCTTTTCACTTTGCTCTATCTAAAACACTGCCTACACAACACTCTACTTTTTACTCTGATGAAGGGCTCTGCTTGAAACGTCAGTATTTCATTATTAAAACTATTCTCAGCAGTTTACCATCTTTTCACTTTGCTCTATCTAAAACACTGCCCACACAACACTCTACTTTTTACTCTGATGAAGAGCTCCGCTTGAAACGTCAGTATTTCGTTATTAAAACTAATCTCAGCAGTTTACCATCTTTTCACTTTGCTCTATCTAAAACACTGCCTACACAACACTGCCTACTTTACTACCGTATTTGATGTTTTAAGTTTGTTTTATGACTTGCATGACGCTAGCTCTCAGCGACTTTTCATGATCGCAGCTTTATTTTGACAAATTAATTATTCGAAAACAAATATACCGTCAATCAAGACGTCAAAAATGCTTTGTTTTGTTAATTGTGTTTTCTTATGCTCTTATACGCTGCACTCGTGATCGCTAAACTAGTCATCTGAATAATTATGTCAAGCCACGGTGAAGCTCGTAGCAAGTTGTTTCTTGGTTGTATCTCTGCGTTCGTCCGTCTGTCCGTTCGTTCGTTCCTTCCTTCCTTCCTTCCTTCGTTCGTTCGTTCGTTCGTTCGTTCGTTCGTTCGTTCGTTCGTTCGTTCGTTCGTTTCGTTCGTTCGTTCGTTCGTTCGTTCGTTCGTTCGTTCGTTCGTTTCTTCCTTCCTTCCTTCCTTCCTTCCTTCCTTCCTTCCTTCCTTCCTTCCTTCCTTCCTTCCTTCCTTCCTTCCTTCCTTCCTTCCTTCCTTCCTTCCTTCCTTCCTCCCTCCCTCCCTCCCTCCCTCCCTCCCTCCCTCCCTCCCTCCCTCCCTCCCTCCCTCCCTCCCTTCCTTCCTGCCTACCTTCCTTCCTTCCTTCCTTCCTTCCTTCCTTCCTTCCTTCCTTCCTTCCTTCCTTCCTTCCTTCCTTCCTTCCTTCCTTCCTCCCTTCCTTCCTTCCTTTCTCCCTTCCTTCCTTCCTTCCTTCCTCCCTCCCTCCCTCCCTCCCTCCCTCCCTCCCTCCCTCCCTCCCTCCCTCCCTCCCTCCCTCCCTCCCTCCCTCCCTTCCTTCTTCCTCCCTCCCTCCCTCCCTCCCTCCCTCCCTCCCTCCCTCCCTCCCTCCCTCCCTCCCTCCCTTCCTTTCCTTCGTTAGTTCATTTATTCATGCATTGTTAGTTTATAGTTCGTTCATTTATTAAATACAGTAACAACAAATAATGAATCTTCTCTCTGTTTTTTTCTATTATAGGAGCTTTCCTTATCCCCTACTTGTTATCCCTAATCATCCTGGGCATCCCCCTTTTCCTCATCGAGCTTGGCATGGGCCAGAGACTACGCCAGGGCGCCGTAGGGGTCTGGAACGAAGTCAGTCCTTATTTGGGAGGAATAGGCTTAACCTCAATGATAGCCTCGCTCTTTATCTCGATTTATTACAATATGATCGTAGGCTGGTGTTTCTACTATCTTTTCATCTCGTTCCAAGACCCCTTGCCTTACCAGGATTGTCCCACGGTCAATGGGACGATAGTAAAGGAATGTAAGGAGGCGGGTGAGACGTCGTATTACTGGTACCGCAAAGCGCTTGACCTTTCTCCGTCCATTGCGACAGGTGGTGGTATCCAATGGCATCTTGCTCTGGTTTTATTACTCGCCTGGCTCGTCGTATTTCTTTGCACGATGAAAGGCGTAAAGTCCACGGGAAAGGTAAGAGTGTCGCGCGAGAGCTGCACGCGCGAATATGACGTAATCCAACCTCGTTCCCAGGGTGTTTGCGAGACGAGGAGCAAATTCATGGGCAATCTCGCACCCAGAGCCTTCGTTCGACGGCACGCGAACGAAGGCTCTGGGATTATCCCAATCTCGTTCCCAGAGCCCACGTTCCCCACTCGGCTCAATGAACAGCGCGCGCAAAACCAGTCAAGCTCGGACGACGCTGACAAGACTCTGATGAGAGCTGAGATAATCCCCACATATTATATATGAGTGATCGCTGACCAAGTATATATTACATAGATAGCGCGCGCAAAACCAGTCAAGCTCAGACCACGCTGACAAGACTTTGATGAGCGCAAGTCAAGCTCAGACCACACTGACAAGACTTTGATGAGCGCTGATATAATACCACGTATTATAAGCGCGCGCAAACCAGTCGAGCTCAGACCACGCTGACAAGACTTTGATGAGCGCTGATATAATACCACGTATTATAAGCGCGTGCAAACCAGTCAAGCTCAGACCACGCTGACAAGACTTTGATGAGCGCTGATATAATACCTGTGTCTGCTGACTAGCATTGTCTCCTTTTTTACCTTGCCTAAATTACACTTAGCCACATGAAACGAGAGACTCTGGGATTATCCGTTTCAAATCGTTACGTTATTGGCTGAATAGTGAGCATGAGTTGGTCTGAAGTGACCGGAAGTAGAATTAATAAAACCAAAATAACAAAGATGTCGGACGATAAGACTCCAGTGAAGACGTTGCCGCGATCGATATCTTCGCCGTATGTGTGTAGATGCTGTAATTCGAGCTTCGCCAGCAACCCCATTGACTTGTTTGGGGAAAAGTCAAACAATGAGAACATACTATCCAGATTCCGCTCGGATATTTACGCATGCGTACCTCAACCTGAATAACAAGAATCCTGTGATTTGAAACGGATTATCCCAGAGTCTCTCGTTTCCCGGGTGGGGAACGTGGGCTCTGGGAACGAGATTGGGATTACTCCACATACATTGCGGCTGTATAACCAATCAAAGAGCTCAGAGGACCCCACGTGATTAAATAGATTCCTACCCAGTCCCTTTCCTATCTCATGCTTTACTCTCTTTACTTTAGGCTGTCTATGTCACGGCGTTGTTTCCTTACGTCGTCCTCGTCATCTTCTTTTTCCGCGCTGTCACTCTGGATGGAGCTGGCGACGGACTGAAACGAATGTTTACACCAAAGGTAAGCCATATCACGTGATTATCACGATTATAACGTGACAGTTTTGATAATGAAATACTGACGTTTCAAGCAGAGTCCGTCATCAGAGTAAAAAGTAGAGTGTTGTGTAGGCAGTGTTTTAGATAGAGCAAAGTGAAAAGATGGTAAACTGCTGAGAATAGTTTTAATAATGAAATACTGACGTTTCAAGCAGAGTCCTTCATCACAGTAAAAAGTAGAGTGTTGTGTAGGCAGTGTTTTAGATAGAGTAAAGTGAAAAGATGGTAAATTGCTGAGAATAGTTTTAATAACGAAATACTGACGTTTCAAGCAGGAAGGAAGGAAGGAAGGAAGGAAGGAAGGAAGGAAGGAAGGAAGGAAGGAAGGAAGGAAGGAAGGAAGGAAGGAAGGAAGGAAGGAAGGAAGGAAGGAAGGAAGGAAGGAAGGAAGGACGGACGGACGGACGGACGGACGGACGGAAGGGCGGAAGGGCGGAAGGGCGGAAGGGCGGAACGAACGAACGAACGAACGAACGAACGAACGAACGAACGGACGGACGGACAGACGGACGAACGCAGAGATACAACCAAGAAACAACTTGCTACGAGCCTGACATAATTATTCAGATGACTAGTTTAGCGATCACGAGTGCAGCGTATAAGAGCATAAGAAAACACAATTAACAAAACAAAGCATTTTTGACGTCTTGATTGACGGTATATTTGTTTTCGAATAATTAACTTGTCAAAATAAAGCTGCGATCATGAATAGTCGCTGAGAGCTAGCGTCATGCAAGTCATAAAACAAACTTAAAACATCAAATACGGTAGTAAAGTAGGCGGTGTTGTGTAGGCAGTGTTTTAGATAGAGTAAAGTGAAAAGATGGTAAACTGCTGAGAATAGTTTTGATAATGAAATACTGACGTTTCAAGCAGAGCCCTTCATCAGAGTAAAAAGTAGAGTGTTGTGTAGGCAGTGTTTTAGATAGAGCAAAGTGAAAAGATGGTAAACTGCTGAGAATAGTTTTAATAACGAAATACTGACGTTTCAAGCAGAGCCCTTCATCAGAGTAAAAAGTAGAGTGTTGTGTAGGCAGTGTTTTAGATAGAGCAAAGTGAAAAGATGGTAAACTGCTGAGAATAGTTTTAATAACGAAATAATGACGTTCCAAGCAGAGCCCTTCATCAGAGTAAAAACTAGAGTGCTGTGTAGGCAGTGTTTTAGATAGAGCAAAGTGAAAAGATGGTAAACTGTTGAGAATAGTTTTAATAATGAAATACTGACGTTTCAAGCAGAGTCCGTCATCAGAGTAAAAAGTAGAGTGTTGTGTAGGCAGTGTTTTAGATAGAGCAAAGTGAAAAGATGGTGAACTGTTGAGAATAGTTTTAATAATGAAATACTGACGTTTCAAGCAGAGTCCGTCATCAGAGTAAAAAGTAGAGTGTTGTGTAGGCAGTGTTTTAGATAGAGTAAAGTGAAAAGATGGTAAACTACTGAGAATAGTTTTAATAATGAAATACTGACGTTTCAAGCAGAGCCTTCATCAAGAGTAAAAACTAGAGTGCTGTGTAGGCAGTGTTTTAGATAGAGCAAAGTGAAAAGATGGTAAACTGCTGAGAATAGTTTTGATAACGAAATACTCACGTTTCAAGCAGAGTCCTTCATCAGAGTAAAAAGTAGAGTGTTGTGTAGGCAGTGTTTTAGATAGGGTAAAGTGAAAAGATGGTAAACTGCTGAGAATAGTTTTAATAACGAAATACTGACGTTTCAAGCAGAGTCCTTCATCAGAGTAAAAAGTAGAGTGTTGTGTAGGCAGTGTTTTAGATAGAGCAAAGTGAAAAGATGGTAAACTACTGAGATTAGTTTTAATAACGAAATACTGACGTTTCAAGCAGAGTTCTTCATAAATCAAAGTAAAAACTAGAAATATTATCCTGTCAGTCTGTGTGATTTATTTATATAATTATTGCGATTAATTATAATTAATCTATATATTATATTATTATATATCTATATATTATAATAGGTGACTTGACGTAATACAGAAAAAATAATCCAATTCCAATACAACTAAGGGGCCGTTTACATGGCTAAAAGTTGGCTCGGGTAAGAGGGACACCCTCGCCCCCCCCCCCCCCCCCCGAGACAACTTTGTCGTGTGTTTACATGAAGAATTAGATTATGACTTCTGAATCGGTTTAAGCCTGGAGGACTGGGTATGGTTATGCATCTAATTTAAGATGGCCGATCATCGGGAAGAAACTGTAACTGTACTGTTACTGAATTAAACAATAAAATTAAACTCACAGAAGCTTTTATATTTCTTCAGGCCAATTATCACGTTTTCAACCATTGTTGGAGATCAAGACCATTTTTTTCGCTTCGTATTTGCAGCTCTATCAATTGATTCACTTTCTGCCGCCATTTTTTCCCTCAGTTTTGCCTCGGGTAGGCGAGTCAACTTTATCTCGCCCCCTAGGGTAACCCTACCTCGCAAAGAGGGTGACCCTACCCCAGGGTGACCCTACTACCCGAGACAAGTATGAAATTCCCCATGTAAACGCTCGCTGTCGAGACTAAGTAAAATGAACACAAAGTTGGCTCCCCTCGGGTGGCTCGGGGGGGCAGGGTGACCCTTTACCCATTGAAAAACAATGGATAAACTCTATCAATTAACGGTTGCTCTCTTCACAAAATAGCGATTGCCGTACTAGTTTCCAATCCCTTACTAAAATTAAGGCAGTCACCTTACATTAACCAATGTTTCCTACATTAAGTCGCCGCTGATTTCGAAACCGCAGCCGCATTTGACGCCTGCATAGTAACATCGTCAGCGAGTGTCGGTAGATTGGGAGCCTCCAGGCATAGATCAGCGGATTAATGGCAAAATAAGTAATATAGATGAGAGGATAAAAGACGAGCAGTTCTTGGAAGACTGGGTGCAAAAGACAGTGAGTACAGGTAGCCCAAGTGAAGATTGTGAAGATAACGTACGGCACAGTAAAGATGACTAATACGATAGTTATAAGTAAGATGGTTATTGTCAGGCGTTTCTTTATTTGCGGGCGTCTATTTGCGCCCGTTGAGCCCGACGTGCCTGATGTGGTCACAGACCAGCGCTTTCCTTCTTGATTAAACTTGTAGAGCATGATGGGATAGAGAAACAACGTCACGAGACAGAGGAAGACTATCTCCCCCGCGTAGATTAACATCCAGTAACGGCGCAGGTCAGGAAGCAGGTAGAGGACTGGGTCGACCAGGATAGATAAGCCCCAGGTCCCCAGGTTGGCGTAGAAGGCGCGTCGGCTCGTCACCAGGATCCTGTGACGGAACGGTAAGGTAACGGCCGCGAAACGTTCAAATGCGAACATTGTCACGACGAGAATCGACGACTGTCCACCGATGGTTAAAAGACTACCGAACACAGCCTCGGTGCCGGCCGGAGGCGGGAAAACCAGGAGGGGGAGGAGCTTTGTTAAGACCATTGACGTCACAGTCAGCGTGTCAGCCATTGCTAGACTTGTGATGAAAACAGCTGTCGTATTACGGAAATGCTTAAGAGGATCTTTATACAAGATAAAAAGCAATAATATGTTCATTATTAAAGCCAGAGAACCGAGTACTATTTCAGTTATCACAAACGGGTTCGGAGGCAGCGGGTCAAAATCCAACAAATCCGAAGACCAGTTGAAACTTGAGTTAGGATTTGAGAAGCTAAAATCATTGTTAAGACCAGCCATTTCGTTTCTCACGCTGTCCCTCGAAGCTTTCGACAAAGACTGTCTTCTTCTCGTTGAAGCGTTGTAAATTAAAAAGAAAAATCCAGCTTCACAAAATCCCAGCGAAGAACTTGTATCGAAAAAAAGAAATTAAACGCAGAATGAATTAATGGCTGAAAGATTTCTCGAAAACCTCCAAGATTTCTCGAAAACTTCTAAGATTTCTCGAAAACCTTCAAGATTTCTCGAAAACCTCCAAGATTTCTCGAAAACTTCCAAGATTTCTCGAAAACCTCCAAGATTTCTCGAAAACCTTAGCGAATAAAGCGACGTAGACTCGAAGAAAGGTGACTGGACACTGAGAAACGAAATATGTTTTGTTGTTTTGAATTCAAAGTACTTCATTTCCTTCGTGTGATAAGAACAGACTTCTAAATCGATTTAAGAGCTGATAAGAAAACCTTCAAGATTTCTCGAAAATCTCTACGATTTCTCGAAAACCTTCAAGATTTCTCGAAAATCTCCAAGATTTCTCGAAAATCTCTACGATTTCTCGAAAACCTCCAAGATTTCTCATAAAACCTTCAAGATTTCTCGAAAACCTCTACGATTTCTCGAAAACCTCCAAGATTTCTCGAAAATCTCTACGATTTCTCGAAAACCTCCAAGATTTCTCATAAAACCTTCAAGATTTCTCAAAAACCTCCAAGATTTCTCGAAAACCTCCAAGATTTCTCGAAAACCTCCAAGATTTCTCAAAAACCTTCAAGATTTCTCGAAGACCTTCAAGATTTCTCGAAAACCTTCAAGATTTCTCGAAAACCTTAGCGAATAAAGCGATGTAGACTCGAAGAAAGGTGACTGGACCCTGAGAAACGAAATATGTTTTGCTGTTTTGAATTCAAAGTACTTCATTTCCTTCGTGTGATAAGAACAGACTTCTAAATCGATTTAAGAGCTGATAAGAGCACAAACAGCATCTGGTTAGAGAGAGATGTTTTCGTCGGCAAATTTGATGTAGGCGTTGACTTTTTAGTCCCTAAGGAAATATATATTTCCGAAAAACTGAATATGGAAGATTTAATATTGAAAGAATCATCTATTTAACAAATAGATTCCATTTTGCTGTTGTCTGTTCAGTTATAGATGCACAGATGACGTCACAACGTGGTAAGAACAACGTGCCACGAGAACATAAAATCGATATCTTTGAGCAACCGTGTAATGTTCTATGGACAATTATGCGTGGAAGTGATGTTGATAAACTGAGTTTAATACAAAAACTACAACCACTTGACCAAAAACTTTTAGAAAACACAAATTAAAAATACAACAGCTTCTTCGAATACGTCATTTTACGTGAAAAACTGAATTAAGAGAAGTTACTGGCTCAAATTTACTTGATTCGAAACTTATGGCAAAACGCAAAAATTTTGATTGTCGATATGCCACTTGCGAGCGTTACATCATAGTCAATCGAGATATGGTCTGGAAACTCGGCAAACTTCGAAGCGCCTATAATGAGTTGCGATTTTATGTTGAACCGTACCTTACACCGTGCACATCCTTTGTTTTAGGTTTATTAATATTTAAATAGCACGGTTGAGTGCATGATTGAGCTGAAACGTTGCTATTGGACAATTCGTTCATTATACTAAAATACAATGGGTTCAGTGACCGTGCACCGTGCACAAAAATGCATAAAGGCGAACAAAAAGATAGACCAAAGACTTTAGCTGAGTTTCCAGACCATATCTCGATTGACTGAGTACATACGAGAAATACGCCACTCGGTTCCCAGATGTAGTGAAATATGGATTATACGAGTGTTTTAGTTGCTAGTAAAATACTCTTCTCCATATAATAAATATATATATATATATATATATATATATATATATATATATATATATATATATATATATATATATATATATATATATATATATATTGGCTGTTTTCTCTCAGACAAACAATATATATCCGTGAAGAAAACACTTGAGTTAATAGATCAGGTTGACGATAACAGACATCTGTGTTTATTATAATCAGAGTTGGGGCCATCAATATAGATATTATAATAGATATGTCTAGTTGTGTAGGCAGTGTTTTAGATAGAGCAAAGTGAAAAGATGGTAAACTGCTGAGAATAGTTTTAATAACGAAATACTGACGTTTCAAGCAGAGTTCTTCATCAGAGTAAAAAGTAAAGTGTTGTGTAGGCAGTGTTTTAGATAGAACAAAGTGAAAAGATGGTAAACTGCTGAGAATAGTTTTGATGACGAAATACTGACGTTTCAAGCAGAGCCCTTCATCAGAGTAAAAAATAGAGTGTTGCGTAGGCAGTGTTTTAGATAGAGCAAAGTGAAAAGGTGGTAAACTGCTGAGAATAGTTTTGACTACTTTGATGAAAGGGCTCTGCTCGAAACGTCAGTATTTCGTTATTAAAACTATTCTCAGCATTTTTCCACCTTTTCACTTTGCTCTATCTAAAACACTGCCTACACAGCACTCTACTTTTTACTCTGATGAAGGACTCTGCTTCCTCTCGACGATTGCTTCATTATACCAAACATATATTATGCCCTGTACACACGTTTGCATAAACGTGAACAAAAAGATAGAACCCTTTACTGGCCACAGTTGCTTTTTGTCTACTTATTAATTTTACTGTGTCTAACACCAGACTATGTTACTCTGTCTAACACCAGACTATGTTACTCTGTCTAACACCAGACTATTTTACTCTGTCTAACACCAGACTATTTTACTCTGTCTAACACCAGACTATTTTACTCTGTCTAACACCAGACTATTTTACTGTGTCTAACACCAGACTATTTTACTCTGTCTAACACCAGACTATTTTACTCTGTCTAACACCAGACTATTTTACTCTGTCTAACACCAGACTATTTTACTGTGTCTAACACCAGACTATTTTACTCTGTCTAACACCAGACTATTTTACTGTGTCTAACACCAGACTATTTTACTGTGTCTAACACCAGACTATTTTATTCTGTCTAACACCAGACTATTTTACTTTGTCTAACACCAGACTATTTTACTCTGCCTAACACCAGACTATTTTACTCTGTCTAACACCAGACTATTTTACTCTGTCTAACACCAGACTATTTTACTGTGTCTAACACCAGACTATTTTACTGTGTCTAACACCAGACTATTTTACTCTGTCTAACACCAGACTATTTTACTCTGTCTAACACCAGACTATTTTATTCTGTCTAACACCAGACTATTTTACCACATTGACTATTGCTTATTTACTTGCTAGTTTGAACAACTACGAAAGCCAGAAGTTTGGTTGGATGCTGCTACACAGATCTTCTACTCCTTAAGTTTGTCGTTTGGGGGACTTATCGCCATGGCTAGTTATAACCCGGTGAAGAATGACTGCAAGAAGGATGCCATTATGATATCACTTATAAACTGTGGGACCTCTGTGTTTGCAAGCATTGTTGTGTTCAGTGTGTTGGGATTTAAGGTATGATTAACACTAACATAGTGAATGCTTCATCCATTCATCCTTCCTTCCTTGCTTCCTTCCTTCCTTCCTTCCTTCCTTCCTTCCTTCCTTCCTTCCTTCCTTCCTTCCTTCCTTCCTTCCTTCCTTCCTACCTTCCTACCTTCCTACTTTCCTTCCTTCCTTCCTTCCTTCCTTCCTTCCTTCCTTCCTTCCTTCCTTCCTTCCTTCCTTCCTTCCTTCCTTCCTTCCTTCCTTCCTTCCTTCCTTTCTTCCTTCCTACCTTCCTACTTTCCTACCTTCCTACTTTCCTTCCTTCCTTCCTTCCTTCCTTCCTTCCTTCCTTCCTTCCTTCCTTCCTTCCTTCCTTCCTTCCTTCCTTCCTTCCTTCCTTCCTTCCTTCCTTCCTTCCTTCCTTCCTACCTACCTTCCTTCCTTCCTCCCTCTCTCCCTCCCTCCCTCCCTCCCTTCCCTCCTTCCTTCCTCCCTTTCTCCCTCCCTCCCTTCCTTCCCTCCTTCATTCCTCTCTCTCTCCTTCTCTCCTTCCCTTTGTCCCTTCCTCCCTCCCTCTCTCCCTTCCTTCTCTCCTTCATTCTCCTTTCCTCCCTCCCTTCCTCCCTCCTACCTTTCCTCCTTGACACAGTGTATCCAATCCATATTTTCTCTTTCCCTAATCTAGGCCAAGACTGCTCACAATGAGTGTTTAGATTTGGAGAAAAATGCGACCAACAAAACTTGCGAAAGTTTGGAGGTGTATCTGAGCGACGTAAGCATTGTGCTTCTAGACATAAATTTAACTCTTAAATTAAGATTCAAAAACTCATTAATGATTCATGAGGAAAACACAAAGGAAATCAGTACCATGTCCGTGGTTTTATATCTGATAAAACGTCTTGACGTCAGAAAGAATACTAATGAACATACAATTTTATATAAAGAATACTAATGAACATACAATTTTATATAAAGAATACTAATGAACATAACATCCAATAGCGAATCGTTTTTGAAGCCATTTAAAACACTCGCATCACGTGTTTTATCAGATCTAAAACACTCAGACTGCGCCCTCGTGGTTTTAAATCTGATAAAACACTCATGCTCGTGTTTTAAGTGATAGTTAAAATATGAGCGGCCGATCTTTATGGGCATTTACAATGGCGAGCCGAATACTTATCAAATTCTAAGTGTAAATGATGAACCCTTTGTTTAAGAGTCGTAGGAAAGGTGAGATAAGATCATTTACAGTCAGAAAAAGCTCAATTTGAGGCACTAGTGCCTATTAACTTTGATAAAACCTTGATGTTTTATTAATCAATGTTTTATCCGTAGTTAAAGATGCTGATTAAACATTCATTTCTTTTGAATTTTGTTCATGAATTATTAATGAATTTGCATGATATGTAATATATACAACATGAGCGGCCGTGTTGTATCGGATATACAAGCTCGAGCCGAAGGCGAGAGATTGTATATCTGATACAACACGGCCGCGAATGTTGTATATTACTTAAGATACAAATGCATCTAAAGAACCATATTTACCAACTATTTTAGCGATATACTCTATTTTCGCCGTGAAAATCAAAGCTAAAGTTTAGGCAAATCAGCAGGATTTTGTATCAGATATACAACCTCCTTCACGGTCATGATTTATTTTATGTTTTCTTCATGAATTATTAATGAGTATTTTAAATATTACTTAAACTCTTAAATATATTATCCGTATGTAAAATACTGCCTACACTGTACTTTTTTCTTTTCTGTTAGGTAGCGCAAGGTACAGGATTGTCGTTCATCGCCTTCACTGAAGCGATCACTAAAATGCCTGCACCTCAAGTGTGGTCTGTGTTGTTCTTTTGTATGTTACTCACTCTGGGATTGGGGAGTATGTTCGGTAACATTGCCGGAATCGCTACACCAATACTGGACATGAAGCTTGTAAATATAAAGAAAGAATATCTTACAGGTTAGTCCGTCATTCCTTTCTTTCTTCCTCCTTCCTTCCTTCCTTCCTTCCTTCCTTCCTTCCTTCCTCCTTTCCTTCCTTAGTTCCTTCCTTCCTTCCTTCCTTCCTTCCTTCCTTCCTTCCTTGCTTCCTCCTTTCCTTCCTTCCTTCCTTCCTTCCTTCCTTCCTTCCTTCCTTCCTCCTTTCCTTCCTTCCTCCCTCCCTTCCTTCCTTCCTCCCTCCCTCCTTCCCTCCCTTTCTTCCTTCCTTCCTTCCTTCCTCCTTTCCTTCCTTCCTTCCCTAGTTCCTCCCTCCTTCCCTCCCTCCCTCCTTCCTTCCTTCCTTCCTTCCTTCCTTCCTTCCTTCCTTCCTTCCTTCCCTAGTTCCTCCCTCCTTCCCTCCCTCCCTCCTTCCTTCCTTCCTTCCTTCCTTCCTTCCTTCCTTCCTTCCTTCCTTCGTTCGTTCGTTCGTTCGTTCCTTCCCTAGTTCCTTCCTTGCTTGGTTCCTCCCTAGCTGACTTGACCTCAGCTGCCCTCCGTCTCTTTCGTTATCCTTTTCTCCCCCCCCCCCCCTCCCCTCTCTCCTTTCCTTCGTTCCTTCCTTTCGTAACTAAATACCCTAGTTCTCTTCCATTTTCAGCAATCATAAGTATATTATCGTATTTGTTTGGTCTGGTGCTTTGTCAACACTCTGGTGAATATTGGCTTCAGTTGTTCGACTCTTATTCAATCAACTTGGCTCTCTTATATATCGGCTTCTTTCAGTTTGTCGGCATGAGCTATGTTTATGGAGCAGAGAGGTAAGGAAACACAGTTTAATTCATCGTTTGTTCATTCGTTCGTTCGTTTATTTATTTGTTCGTTCTTTCCTTTCTTTCTTCATTCCTGTTTTTATTCCTTCCTTCCTTCCTTCCTGCCTGCCTTTCTTTCTTTCTTTCTTCCTTTCTTTCTTCCTCCCTTCCTTCCTTCCTTCCTTCCTTCCTTCCTTCCTTCCTTCCTTCCTTCCTTCCTTCCTTCCTTCCTTCCTTCCTGGACATGAAGCTTGTAAATATAAAGAAAGAATATCTAACAGGTTAGTCCGTCATTCATTCATTCATTCCTTCCTTCCTTCCTTCCTTCCTTCCTTCCTTCCTTCCTTCCTTCCTTCCTTCCTTCCTTCCTTCCTTCCTTCCTTCCTTCCTTCCTGGACACGAAGCTTGTAAATATAAAGAAAGAATATCTAACAGGTTAGTCCGTCATTCCTTCCTTCCTTCCTTCCTTCTTTCTTTCTTTCTTTCTTTCTTTCTTTCTTTCTTTCTTTCTTTCTTTCTTTCTTTCTTTCTTTCTTTCTTTCCTTCTTTCCTTCCTTCCTTCCTTCCTTCCTTCCTTCCTTCCTTCCTTCCTTCCTTCCTTCCTTCCTTCCTTCCTTCCTTCCTTCCTTCCTTCCTTCCTTCCTTCCTTCCTTCCTTCCTTCCTTCCTTCCTTCCTTCCTTCCTTCCTGGACTTCCTTCCTGGAAAGAATATCTCCCTCCTTCACTCCCTCCTTCACTCCCTCCGTCCCTCTTTGCCTCCCTCCTCCCTCCCTTCTTCCTCCCTCTCCTTCCCTCGCTCCTTCCTACTTAAATACACTACTCAATAAACAATCTTTTAGATTCATCAATGACATCGAGTACATGACTGGCAGCAGACCAGGATGGTATTGGAAGATAACTTGGATGATTCTGGGACCATTGCTTGGTTTTGTCCTCTTCGTAGCTGGTCTGGTCGACATGGGCGTCAAAGGAATAGGATACACTGTTTGGAAGAGAGACGAGGCAAGTGGAATTTTCTTTAGAGCAAAGTGAACAGATGGTGAACTGCTGAGATTAGTTTCGATAACGAAATACTGACGTTTCAAGCAGAGCCCACAAATTACTCTGATGAAGGGCTCTGCTTGAAACGTCAGTATTTCGTTATTAAAACTATTCTCAACAGTTTACCATCTTTTCACTTTGCTCTATCTAAGACACTGCCTACACAACACTCTACTTTTTACTCTGATGAAGGACTCTGCTTGAAACGCCAGTATTTCGTTATTAAAACTATTCTCAACAGTTTACCATCTTTTCACTTTGCTCTATCTAAGACACTGCCTACACAACACTCTACTTTTTACTCTGATGAAGGGCTCTGCTTGAAACGTCAGTATTTCGTTATTAAAACTATTCTCAACAGTTTACCATCTTTTCACTTTGCTCTATCTAAGACACTGCCTACACAAGACTCTACTTTTTACTCTGATGAAGGACTCTGCTTGAAACGTCAGTATTTCGTTATTAAAACTATTCTCAACAGTTTACCATATTTTCACTTTGCTCTATCTAAGACACTGCCTACACAACACTCTACTTTTTACTCTGATGAAGGATTCCGCTCGAAATGTCAGTATTTCGTTTTCTAAAATATCAGCAGTTCACCATCTTTAAAATTTTCTATACATCGTAACACACTGCCTACACAGCACTCTACTTTTATTATTATATTACTCCATGATTTAGTGTAATGAAGAACTTTGACTTGAAACGTCAAGTTAAAGGACTGTTTAACCCATTCCTGCCTGAGTTGGTCAAAAATGGTCCCTTTATTGTTTTACTCTGTCTAACACCAGATGATTTTACTCATCAAAGAGAGAACCCTCAGACATCCTAGGCAGCATTGAGTTAACAAGTGATTAACCCATTCCTGCCTGAGCTGGTCAAAAATGGCCCCTTTACTGTTTTACTCTGTCTAACACCAGATGATTTTACTCATCAAAGAGAGAACCCTCAGCCATCCTAGGCAGCAGTGAGTTAACAAGTGATTAACCCATTCCTGCCTGAGTTGACCAAAAATGATCCCTTTATTGTTTTACTCTGTCTAACACCAGATGATTTTACTCATCAAAGAGAGAACCCTCAGACATCCTAGACAGCAATGAGTTAACAAGTGATTAACCCATTCCTGTCTGAGCTGGTCAAAAATGGTCCCTTTATTGTTTTACTCTGTCTAACACCAGATGATTTTACTCATCAAAGAGAGAACCCTCAGCCATCCTAGCCAGCAATGGTTAATAAACGAACAGGAGTGTTTAACAGCATTATAATTAACCAACTAAATTAGACTTGTATTTCTTTTAGGCCAAAACGGTTTCAGCCAAATTCCCTGGCTGGGGCAAAGCAATGGTAGTAATCCTCGTCATCCTTTCGCTCATTTGGATCCCCCTGGTGGCGCTCCTACGATTCTTCGGCTTATACAAGTACAAAGGCAGAGGGGGTGAAATTTCACCTAGATTCGACAAGTCTTCATCAAGACTATCATTGGCCAATAACGACGAGAAATCGCCTGTGAGTGATTTCAACAGCAAATTGTAAAATAGTCCATTGAGAAAATAAAATAATTTGATTCCAAATCTATCGCTTGTATTCCGAAGTCAATTTCTGTGAACTTTTACACTTCTCGAACTCAAAAATATAAAAAAACAATCAATGTTTAATTAGTACTTAGAAACCGTAGGAATATCTCAGCCACGCCAAACATAGCGGATAAGGATGATATTAAGATTATTAACAGTTCACAGCTCTTCTAAGATTTCTCGTCGCTTTCCAAACTCGTAATGAAATCAAATTCCTCTAAAAAAAAGAACGTTACGTAGTTATTACGTAGCATGACGTAGGCACGACGTACCATTACGTAAGCAAGACGGAAACAAGACGAAAGCAAGATGCAAACATGACGCAAACATGACGCAAACATGACGCAAACATGACGCAAGCAAGACGAAAGGAAGACGCAAACATGACGCAAGCAAGACGCAAACATGACGCAAGCAAGACGCAAGCAAGACGCAAACATGACGCAAGCAAGACGCAAACATGACGCAAGCAAGACGCAAGTATGACGCAAACATGACGCAAGCAAGACGCAAGTATGACGCAAGCATGACGCAAGCAAGACGCAAGCATGACGCAAACATGACGCAAGCAAGACGTAAGCAAGACGCAAACATGACGCAAACAAGACACAAGCATGACGCAAACTTGACGCAAGCAAGACGTAAGCAAGACGCAAACAAGAGGTAAACATGACACAAGCAAGACGCAAGCAAGACGCAAGTATGACGCAACCATGACGCAAGCATGACGCAAAGATGACGCAAGCATGACGGAAGCACGACGCAAAGATGACGCAAGCACGTCGCAAGCATGACGCAAGCATGACGAAAGGATGGCGCAAAGACGACGCAAGCACGATGCAAGCATGACGCATGGGTGACGCAAGCATGATGGGAGCATGACGCAAGCACGACGTGTCATTACGTAAGCACAACGTAGGCATGACGAAGTCATTACGCAAGCATGATGTAGAAATGACGTAGGTATTACATAGACAGTACGTGTGCATTACGTCATATATATCAGCAATCTTCTCATACCATACCTTCGGTGAGTGGACCTACTGACAATCTGGATTGAGTGAACAAGGCTAAGGAGTGAAGCGGACCACCATTCTGTTTGTGATCCTGCACGAAAGGGTAAGTGAAACAACTAAATATTGTATTTTGGTGGCTGGAGATTGTATTATAAAAGTAGAGTGTTGTGTAGGCAGTGTTTTAGATAGAGCAAAGTGAAAAGATGGTAAGCTGCTGAGAATAGTTTTGATAATGAAATACTGACGTTTCAAGCAGAGCCCTTCATCAGAGTAAAAAGTAGAGTGCTGTGTAGGCAGTGTTTTAGATAGAGCAAAGTGAAAAGATGGTAAGCTGCTGAGAATAGTTTTGATAATGAAATACTGACGTTTCAAGCAGAGCCCTTCATCAGAGTAAAAAGTAGAGTGCTGTGTAGGCAGTGTTTTAGATAAAGCAGAGTGAAAAGGTGGTAAGCTGCTGAGAATAGTTTTAATAACGAAATACTGACGTCTCAAGCAGAGCTCTTCATCAGAGTAAAAAGATGGTGTGGTGAGCGTGGTGTGGTGAGCGTGGTGTGAGGAGTGTGGTGTGGTGTGGGTAGTGTGGTGAGCACGGTGTGGGGAGTGTGGTGTGGGGAGCGTGATGCGGGGAGCGTGGTGCGGGGAGCGTGGTGCGGGGAGCGTGGTGTGGTGAGCGTGGTGTGGTGAGCGTGGTGTGGTGAGCGTGGTGTGGTGAGCGTGGTGCGGTGAGCGTGGTGCGGGGAGCGTGGTGTGGTGAGCGTGGTGTGGTGAACGTGGTGTGGTGAGCGTGGTGTGGTGAGCGTGGTGTGGTGAGCGTGGTGTGGTGAGCGTGGTGTGGTGAGCGTGGTGTGGTGAGCGTGGTGTGGTGAGTGATGTGTGGTGAGTGATGTGGGAAGCGTGGTGTGTTGGTGGGACAGGTGTGGTGTGTTAGTGGGAGGAGGTGTGAATTCAACACACACCAATTTCTACTTACAAGATGGATTTTTCTCAACTCTGCCAAAGAAATGAATCTTTCTGTCATCCTGACAAATTTGACATCAACCATAAACCACTTTGGATTGTCTTCAGAAGCTTTTCTAAACGCAACACATGATGAACATCAATGCAGACCTTCATTTTGAAGATCAGGTATGGGGTAGAATTAGCAATAAACGCAAACTAATACTTACGGGTCGTAATGTGGGTCCGCTTTATCAAACTGAGTGTGGTCAACGTAAGATTCCTTGACAACCTTGATAAAAACATCTTGTGTCGGCGGACGATTTTAAAGGGTGATAAAGAGATTAACATTTACCGTAGTCAATCGAGATATGGTCTGGAAACTCGGCAAACTTCAAAGCGCCTATAATGAGCTGTGATTTTATGTTGAACCGTACCTTACACCGTGCACATCCTTTGTTTTAGGTTTATTAATATTTAAATAGCATGATTGAGTGATTGAACTGAAACGTTGCTATTAGACAATTCGTTCATTATACTAAAATACAATGTGTTCAGTGACCGTGCACCGTGCACAAAAATGCATAAAGGCGAACAAAAAGATAGACCAAAGACTTAGTTAGCTGAGTTTCCAGACCATATCTCGATTGACTATGCATTTACAGAGCTCGCTCTATTACATAAGTTTGTTTAGTTTAACTTTGTTTTTACTTTTGTTTTAACTTGGTCTGGCCTGAGCTGGTGTTTGATATATAACAAATGATACTACCTCACCACAATTTAAAGGGCATATGACTCGAAAATTAAGTTTGTCTTATTGAAAAGAACATTTAAAATGATAAAATAACATCTTTTGCAGTTTTTGGTTTCCTTGCTTCGTTTTTGAGATATTCTAGTTTGTTTGATATGCAAATGAAGTATTATGAGTTACCGAGAGAAGGTTACATATCTTTGCTATTGTGAAACGAAATCACTTGGAATTCTACATGTTTGGCGTTGTGGGTAGAAACACGCACATGCTTCCTTTGAGTTAAGCCCATGTTTTCATAATAGCAAAGATATGTAACCTTTTCTGATAACTCATTATGCACATGTGACGTAAAACGTTGTGTCATTTGCGTATCAAACAAGCTGGAATATCTCAAAAACGAAGCAAGGAAACCAAAAATTGCAAAAGATGTTATTTTATCATTTTAAATGTTCTTTTCAATAAGACAAACTTAATTTTCGAGTCATATGCCCTTTAAGAAATTGTTCATGGTTTGGCGGGCTCCATCGAGTTACTGTGGATGCACGCGAGAAGTTTGGAGAAAACGAAAAAAGCGTAGGATTTTGGTCGAGGTGTAGCCGCAGATTTTTGAGTGCTCTCCAACTTCCCAAGTGCATCCATAACTCAATGGAGCACGCCAAACCATGAACCATTTCTTTTATAACAGAGAATCAGACACAAAACAACGGAAAACAATATTTATTTTGCTGATTAAAAGCGAGCTTCTCATTACGTTTGAATCGAGCCAATCAGAAACGCCGTTGTATTACATCTATGTTATAATACATCATATACCATACTATATATAGACATGTACTATATACCATCTACCTTACAATATACCATGCACTGGTACCATGCACTGTACCATGTACTGTACCATGCACTGTACCATGTATTGTACCATGTACTGTACCGTGCACTGTACCATGTACTGGTACCATGTACTGTACCATGCACTGCACCATGCACTGGTACCATGTACTACAGTATTATGCTGTACCATGCACTGTACCATGTACTGTACCATGTACTGCACCATGTACTGTACCATGTACTGTACCGTGCACTGTACCATGTACTGCACCATTCACTGTACCATGCACTGTACCATGCACTGTACCATGCACTGTACCATACACTGTACCATGGACTGTACCATGTACTGTACCATGCACTGTACCATGCACTGTACCATATACTGTACCGTGCACTGTACCATACACTGTACCATGCACTGTACCATGTACTGTACCATGCACTGTACCATACACTGTACCATGCACTGTACCATGTACTGTACCATGCACTGTACCATGTACTGTACCATGCACTGTACCATGTACTGTACTGTGCAATGTACGATGTGCTACAGTATTATACTGTACCTGCACTGTATCATGCACTCTACCATGTACTGTACCATGTATTACAGTATACTGTACCATGCACTGTACCATGTACTGTACCATGCACTGTACCATGTACTGTACTGTGCAATGTACGATGCACTACAGTATTATACTGTACCTGCACTGTATCATGCACTCTACCATGTACTGTACCATGTATTACAGTATACTGTACCATGCACTGTACCATGCCATGTACCATGTACCATGTACCATGTACTGTGCCATGTATTAACCATATTATACCATACCATGTACTGTGTTATGTATCATATTCACCATACCATCTGTCCTAGCATGCACCATACCATGTACCGCTGTACTATACCATAATAGATATACATGTACCTCCATAACTCCAGCAATACCAGGTTCTTTACAGTTGCTGTGGTAGAAAAAAGCCAAATCACCAATCCTCATTTGATCACGCATATAATTCCTGGCCTACAAACAAATATTTTAGAGACATATAGAAGACATTTAAAACTTCTAATATAAGTACACAATTACGTCAATTGGTCATAAATTGTTCACCACAAATTGAGTTGGTTAAATTTCTTATATTACGAGTATTTGGAAAATATTTATTGGTTATCAAACCTTAATTATTTTACCTGATAATTTCTAACTCCATCCCAACAAGTTGTTTGATCTGGGCAAGTTTTAAGATCTTCAATACCAAACTATTGATAGCCACAAAGAAAAGAGTGAAGTTCTATTTATAAATACATTGCAGGTGTAAGAAAGCAAAACAGAAGGAAGGGAGGGAGGAAAGAGGGAAGGAAGGAAGGGAGGGAGGGAGGGAGGAAAGAGAGAAGGAAGGAAGGGAGGGAGTAAAGATGGAAGGAAGGAAGGAAAGAGGGAAGGAAGGAAGGGAGGGAGGAAAGAGGGAAGGAAGGGTGGGAGGGAGGAAGGGAGGGTGGGAGGGAGGGAGGAAGGGAGGGTGGGAGGGAGGGAGGGAGGGAGGAAGGAAGGAAGGAAGGAAGGAAGGAAGGAAGGAAGGAAGGAAGGAAGGAAGGAAGGAAGGAAGGAAGGAAGGAAGGAAGGGAGGGAGAGAGGGAGGGAGGGAGGGAGGGAGGGAGGAAAGAGGGAAGGAAGGAAGGAAGGGATGAAAGAGGGAAGGAAGGAAGGAAAGAGGGAAGGAAGGGAGGGAGGGAGGAAGGAAGGAACGAAGGGAGGGAGGGAGGAAGGAAGGAAGGAAGGAAGGGAGGGAGGGAGGGAGGGAGGGAGGAAAGAAGGAAGGAAGGGAGGGAGGGAGGAAAGAGGGAAGGAAGGAAGGGAGGGAGGAAAGAGGAAGGAAGGAAGGGAGGGAGGGAGGGAGGGAGGGAGGGAGGGAGGGAAGAAAGAAAGAAAGATGGAAGGAAGGAAGCAACCAACCAACCAATTAGCAAGCAAGCAATTAGCAAGCAAGCAATTAGCAAGCAAGCAATCAGCAAGCAAGCAATTAGCAAGCAAGCAATAAGCAAGCAATTAGCAAGCAAGCAATTAGCAGGCAAGCAAGCAAGCAATAAGCAAGCATTATTAGCAAGCAGGAATAATTTAACACAATGCAGTTAATCACCTTAACATCAACTCCATTTTGAATGCGACTTTCTGGTTCAGATTTCATTAACCATCTACAATATTTCTTTACGGGCTAGATAAGAAATGAATTCATAAGTTTACTAAAATAACCTTTTAATACATATTGTGTCCATTTATTAATAATGGGTCACGTTATCGTTGCATGTATGAGCTACACTCTACTAAATATTCTTTAGCTTATAGTTTGTTAGTCTAATAGTCTTTGATATTATAAAGCATATACCAAAAAATATCATTCAATAACCTCACTATGCATACTATATACACGATCAACTATACAACTGGTGCTATTTATAAATATTCCAACTATCTCCGGCGGGGACATTCCCAATGTAACAAAATGTAGCAAAATTGTAACAATTTATATAATGCCTCGTTCTTCGGGCTTTTCCCTTTGCTATCTTGTTCTTTTCCAGTTTCTTTGGCGATTCGTCTCTTTTTTCGTGGAGGCATTGTAGAATTTCTATTAAATAATTTAAGCCCAGCAAAATTGTTCAAACAATCTTGGATCTTGACCGTAAACCAGTTTAAGTATATAGTTCACCCCCCTGCTGCCTTATTATAAAGCTTCTTTACTTCCCTTCGATCAACAATGGCTGCACCATTGGGCGGGTTGGTCTCCACAAGAACTGCGTTTTTTCTTTGTGATATGCAAGAAAAATTCCGACCAAGTATAAAATATTTTCCAGAAGTTATAGCAGTTGCAAAGAGATTGGTAAGCAAGACATACAGATTAAAATTTCTGGAGAGAAAGAAGTAATTGCTGTAGCCTGGAACCAGACAGGAAATAGGCTCTCCGTCATTTTTGAATGTGTCTTTAGAGACCTGAATACAAGCCAGGGTTCCCTAAAACTCTTTTAATGTAAATTTAATGTAAAGCAGAAGGTTTAAATTGTATGTGTTTGTTGTTTGTCATGAAGTTAATCGGGTAATTTTAAAGAACGAGGCAATTCAAAATGATGAACTTTCCCCAATCTCAGAACTTGATCCTATATTTAATAAATTGACATGCGTTACAGAAATCATGAATGTTGGTATTCTGTAATCTAGCTAGCATTCCTTCAATGCCATCCTGGTACCACTAAACTCCCTTGGCACTTTTGATGATTAAACTTACCAGGATAGCATAATGTACCATGCCAATGGTAAAATAATTCAACCATGAATATGGTATTGATGGTGACTAGAAATGATTTTATTTTGTAGGTAGAGACTGCAAAGATAATGGGAATTCCAGTTGTAGCCACAGAACAGGTGAATAAACTGTACATGTAAGAAGTTTAGATGTCCCAAGTCTGTACTATGCACGTAAAAGATGTCCACGTTGTTCAAAGCTGTTCCAACAAGCTGTCACCAGGATGCATTTGCACTGGTTCTTCCCAGTTTGGTAACAAGTCTGTAACAGGTTGCTGACAACTTGTAACAAGGTTGAAGACTCCAATAGACTTGTGACAAGTTGTTGTTGCTCCAGTCTGTAACAGCTAGGTTGTTGACAACTTGTAACAAGGTTGAAGACTCCATTGGACTTGTGACAATTAAGTTGTTCCAGTTGACAGTTGTTGGGGGAACGCTCACTAAAGTCAAATGGATATGGCCACTGGTCGTAAAATTAAATGGCTGTGGCCCCCGTCGTGAAAGTTAATGGAGTGTGAAAAGACTACTAAAAGCCTGCCTCAGGCTAGCTGGTTGGCTAACTTGGTTGAAAAACGAGTACACTCATTGACTCAAAGCAAAAATAGTGCAGTGTTGAACGGTGTTCCACTACATTTAATTTTTGTTAGGGGGAATGGTGTTCCCCCCATCGTAGTATTTGTCAGGGGGAACAGCGTTCCCCGACAAAAATAGTGGGGAAATGCCATTCCCCCTGAAAAACATTACTGGTTCCAACAACTTGTTACTGTTTTGTGCACAACTTAACAAGTTGCTAGTCAAACTGGATGTTCTTTCCCATTAAAGCAAGTTCCTATAAAAATTAACATTTTAAATATTGAACTTCACTGAAGTATAAACTTCTGCAAATGTTTAGCAACTTGCCAAGGAGTCACCATTGTATCATTAGCAAGTCAACATTACAATGTTGTTGTCAATATTGCAAGCTTGCGCGGCAAAGAACATCCAGGTTTGACTTGTAATAAAATCACAACTTGTAAACAACTTTCCTTTTAACAATTAAGCTGCATGCTTGTAGCTCTTTGATCTTACTGGAGTTAACCCTTCCTTATTTGTTTGAGTCCTTGTATCTACTGTAGTTTCATTTCTGTAGTATCCCAAAGGTCTTGGTAATACAGTCAAGGAGATTGATATGACTGGTATTGAAGCTTATCCAAAAACAGTCTTCTCCATGGTCATCAAAGAAGTTGAAGATAAATGGAAGGAAATGTCAGATGTAAAATCTGTCGTGTTATTTGGCATTGCGGTAGGCTAACTCTGTCGGAAAAGCAACACTTGTCTTGTTCTTTAACCCTTTCACTCTCAAATATGGAATCCTCCTTACTTTATTATTTTACTTTGTCTAATGCCAGACGATTTTACTCATCAATGGGAGAGTTCCCAGAAAGTTGAGTGTGAAAGGGTTAAGTGCTTTAAATTTTCAGTACAGTATACTCAGCACAGAAAAGTAGAATAAATTCAATTTCTTCCTTCTCAAGGCTCACGTGTGTTTCCAACAAACTGCACTTGACTTACTGGAAAGAAATTACGATGTTCATATTGTTGCTGATGGTGTTTCAGCAGAAAGCATGACTGACAGGATGTTTGCTTTCGAGGTAAAGATAAAGTAGAGTGGGGAGTAGACTGGAGTAGAGTATAGACTAAGAGTAGAGTAGAGTAGAGTGGAGTGGAGTGGAGTGGAGTGGAGTGGAGTGGAGTGGAGTGGAGTGGAGTAGAGTAGTAGAGTAGAGTAGAGTAGAGTAGAGTAGAGTAGAGTAGAGTAGAGTAGAGTATAGAGTAGAGTAGAGTAGAGTAGAGTTAGAGTACAGTAGAGTAGAGTAGAGTAGAGTATAGTATAGTATAGAGTATAGAGTGGAGTGGAGTTAGGGTGGAGTAGAGTGGAGTGGAGTAGAGTAGAGTGGAGTGGAGTTAGGGTAGAGTGGAGTTAGGGTAGAGTGGAGTTAGGGTAGAGTGGAGTTAGGGTAGAGTGGAGTTAGGGTAGAGTGGAGTGGAGTGGAGTTAGGGTAGAGTGGAGTGGAGTGCCAGATTAGAATAGAGTGAACTAGAATTGAGTGAGTAGAGTGAAGTGGAGTGTTAGTGTAGTAATGTAGGGTCTTGTGTTGCTCATCAAGGAACATATTGCCCAATGTCAAGTATTGACTGAGTTCCCTACAGCATCATGCAGAAATAAGGATTTATCTATTCTTAACTTTTAGCGACTTCGTCAAAGTGGTGCCTTCATTACAACCAGTGAATCAGTTCTTTTCTCGTTACTCAGAGATGCAAAGCATCCAAACTTTAAGGAATTTCAAGCTCTCGTCAAAACGTCCGCTCCTGACTCAGGACTACTCTCAAAGGTTTAAGCAAACCATAAAACACAAAGGCATTTTTTAACAAGTGAGACTTTATATGATTGAAAAAATAATTGTCAGAACAAGAATCAATTTGACCGGCAAACAAAACATTGGGTTAAAAGCTTTGTTATTGGTGTTGATTTTCATCTCTAATGTTTGGAAATAAACAAAGCAAATTAAAAGATTATTGAATCTAATTAATATGGATACCAGTCAAAGTATAAAGTGTTGCCCAGTGTACATTGGTGAGATTGGCACAAATCACACCTGAAACAGCATTAGCTTGTAGCCATTTCCTGCCTGAGCTGGTCAAAAATGGTTCCTTTATTGTTTTACTCTGTCTAACACCAGATGATTTTACTCATCAAAGAGAGAACCCTCAGACATCCTAGGCAGCAATGAGTTAACAAGTGATTAACCCATTCCTACCTGAGCTGGTCAAAAATGGTTCCTTTATTGTTTTACCCTGTCTAACACCAGATGATTTTACTCATCAAAGAGAGAACCCTCAGCCATCCTAGGCAGCAATGAGTTAACAAGTGATTAACCCATTCCTGCCTGAGCTGGTCAAAAATGGTCCCTTTATTGTTTTACTCTGTCTAACACCAGATGATTTTACTCATCAAAGAGAGAACCCTCAGGCATCCTATATAGGCATTATAATTAAACAACTAAATTAGACTTGTATTTCTTTCAGGCCAAAACGGTTTCAGCCAAATTCCCTAATAACCCCACTATACGACCATACTATACAATTGGTGCTATTTATTAAATATTCCAACTATCCCCGGCGGGAACATTCCCAAATGTAACAAAATGTAGCAAAATTGTAACAATTAATGCCTCGTTCTTCGGGCTTTTCCCTTTGCTATCTTGTTCTTTTCCAGTTTCTTTGGCGATTCGTCTCTTTTTTCGTGGAGGCATTGTAGAATTTCTTTGAAATATTTTAAGCCCAACAAAATTGTTCAAACAATCTTGGATCTTGACCGTAAACCAGTTTAAGTATAGTTCACCCCCCTGCTGCCTTATTATAAAGCTCTTCTTTACTTCCCTTCGATCAACAATGGCTGCACCATTGGGCAGATTGGTCTCTACAAGAACTGCGTTTTTTCTTTGTGATATGCAAGAAAAATTCCGACCAACTATAAAATATTTTCCAGAAGTTATAGCAGTTGCAAAGAGATTGGTAAGCAAGATATATAGATTAAAATTTCTGGAGAGAAAGAAGTTTAATATTGCGTAGCTGGAACCAGACAGCAATAGCCTACTCCGTCATTTTTGAATGTGTCTTTAGAGACCTGACTACAAGCCAGGATTCCCTAAAACTCTTGTAATGTGAAGCCCAAGGTTTAAATTGTATGTGTTTGTTGTTTGTCATGAAGTTAATCGGGTAATTTTAAAGAACGAGGCAATTCAAAATGATGAACTTTCCCCAATCTCAGAACTTGATCCTATTAATAAATTGACATGCGTTCAGAAATCATGAATGGTGGTATTCAATGCCATCCTGGTACCACTAAACTCCCTTGACACTTTTGATGATTAAACTTACCAGCTAGGATAGCATATTGTACCATGTCAATGGTAAAATATGCCATCCTGGTATTTCAACCGTCAATGGTATTCAACCGTCAATGGTATTGATGGTGACTTGAAATGATTTTATTTTGTAGGTAGAGACTGCAAAGATAATGGGAATTCCAGTTGTAGCCACAGAACAGGTGAATAAACTGTACATGTAAGAAGTTTAAATGTCCCAAGCCTGTACTACGCACGTAAAACATGTCCACGTTGTTCAAGGCTGTTCCAACAAGCCGTCACCAGGATGTATTTGTACTGGTTCTTCCCAGTTTGGTAACAAATCTGTAACAGGTTGCTGACAACTTGTAACAAGGTTGAAGACTCCAATGGACTTGGCTAACTTGGTTGAAAAACGAGTACACTCATTGACTCAAAGCAAAAATAGTGCGGTGTTGAATGGTGTTCCACTACATTTAATTTTTGTTAGGGGGAATGGTGTCCCCCCCATTGTAGTATTTGTCAGGGGGAATGGCGTTCCCCGAGGGAATGGCATTCCCCCAACAAAAATAGTGGGGGAACGCCGTTTCCCCTGCGTTCCCCCTGAAAAAATCACTGGTTCCAATAACTTGTTACTGTTTTGTGCACAACTTAACAAGTTGCTATAAGGTTGACAACAACAAGCTTGTATCAGCTTACAGCCCTAACAAAAAAAGTCTAAAGTTGACTTATGGAGTAGTCTATAGCTAGGCCAACCTATAGAATTTTATAGGTTTCTATAGGCAATTGGAACATTTCCTATAGGCAACCTATAGGAATACAAGCCTAGATATATGGCAACCAACCTATAGATCTCTATAGGCGCCAAGTGGTTCTATAGGCAATTGGAACATTTTCTATAGGTTGCCTATAGGTGCAATATAGACTTTTTTCATAAGGGCAAGTAGTCAAACTGGATGTTCTTTCCCACTTAGTAAGTTCCTAAAAATTCACATTTTAAATATTGAACTTCACATAATATGAAGTTCTATTGAAAGTCAGAACAACTATAACTCTTTGAACCTTCTGTGCAAATGTTTAGTAACTTGCCAAGGAGTCACCATGTATCATTAGCAAGTCAACATTGCAATGTTGTTGTCAATATTGCAAGCTTGCATGGTAAAGAACATCCAGGTTTGAGTTGTAATAAAATCACAACTTGTTAAAAACTTTCCTGTTAACAATTAAGCTGCATGTGACTACTGCTTGTAGCTCTTTGATCTTACTGGTGAATCTTTCCTTATTTGTTTGAGTCCTTGTATCTACTGTAGTTTCATTTCTGTAGTATCCCAAAGGTCTTGGTAATACAGTCAAGGAGATTGATATGACTGGTATTGAAGCTTATCCAAAAACAGTCTTCTCCATGGTCATCAAAGAAGTTGAAGATAAATTGAAGGAAATGTCAGATGTAAAATCTGTCGTGTTATTTGGCATTGAGGTAGGCTAACTCTGTTGGAAAAGCAACACTTGTCTTGTTCTTTAACCCTTTCACTCTCAAATATGGAAACCTCTGTACTTAATTATTACTTTACTCTGTCTAACGCCAGACGATTTTACTCGAGTGAAAAGGTTAATTAAGTGCTTTAAATTTTCAGTACAGTATATACTGTACTCAGCACGGAAAAGTACAGTAAATTCAATTTCTTCCTTCTCAAGGCTCACGTGTGTGTCCAGCAAACTGCACTTGACTTACTAGAAAGAAATTACGATGTTCATATTGTTGCTGATGGTGTTTCAGCACGAAGCATGACTGACAGGATGTTTGCTTTCGAGGTAAAGATAAAGTAGAGTGGAGTGGAGTGGAGTATAGAGTAGAGTAGAGTGGAGTAAAGTGGAGTTAGGGTAGAGTGGAGTGGAGTAGAGTAGAGTAGAGTAGAGTGGAGTGGAGTGGAGTAGAGTAGAGTGGAGTAGAGTAGAGTGGAGTAAAGTGGAGTTAGGGTGGAGTGGAGTAGAGTAGTGTAGAGTCGAGTGGAGTGGAGTAGAGTAGAGTGGAGTAAAGTGGAGTTAGGGTGGAGTGGAGTATAGAGTAGAGTAGAGTGGAGTAAAGTGGAGTTAGAGTGGAGTGGAGTAGAGTAGAGTAGAGTAGAGTAGAGTGGAGTGGAGTGGAGTGGAGTGGAGTAGAGTGGAGTAGAGTGGAGTAGAGTGGAGTGGAGTAGAGTGAAGTAGAGTAGAGTGGAGTAAAGTGGAGTTAGGGTAGAGTAGAGTAGAGTAGTGTAGTGTAGAGTAGAGTACAGTCGAGTCGAGTGGAGTAGAGTAGAGTGGAGTAAAGTGGACTTAGGGTGGAGTAGAGTGGAGTAGAGTAGAGTGGAGTAAAGTGGAGTTAGGGTAGAGTGGAGTAGAGTGCAGTAGAGTGGAGTTAGGGTAGAGTGGATTAGAGTGGAGTGGAGTAGAGTAGAGTGGAGTAAAGTGGAGTTAGGGTAGAGTGGAGTAGGGTAGAGTAGAGTGGAGTGGAGTAGAGTGGAGTAGAGTAGAGTAGAGTGGAGTATAGACTGGAGTAGAGTAGAGTGGAGTGGAGTGCCAGATTAGAATAGAGTGGACTAGAATTGAGTGGAGTAATAGGTGGAGTGGAGTGGAGTGTACAGTAGTGTAGTAATGTAGGGTCTTGTGTTGCTCATCAAAGAACACATTGCCCAATGCAAAGTATTGACTGAGTTCCCTACAGCATCATGCAGAAATAAGGATTTTTCTATTCTTAACTTTTAGCGACTTCGTCAAAGTGGTGCCTTCATTACAACCAGTGAATCAGTTCTTTTCTCGTTACTCGGAGATGCAAAGCATCCAAACTTTAAAGAAGTTCAAGCTCTTGTCAAAACGTCCGCTCCTGACTCAGGACTACTCTCAAAGGTTTAAGCAAACCATAAAACACAAAGGCATTTTTTAACAAGTGAGACTTTATTTGATTGAAAAAAAATAAATTGTCAGAACAAGAAATCAATTTGACCGGCAAACAAAACATTGGGTTAAAAGCTTTGTTATTGGTGTTGATTTTCATCTCTAGTGTTTGGAAATAAACAAAGCAAATTAAAAGATTATTGAATCTAATTAATACGGATATACCAGTCAAAGTATAAAGTATGTGTAATTGCCCAGTGTAACATTGGTGAGACTGCATGCACAAATCACGCCTGAAACAGCATTAGCGTGTAGGTCAAAGATTATTAAGGGGCCACACAGACGAAGGGTGATCCTAGAAGAGCTAGTTAGCTTTGCTGGTCACCCTACCCCATGTAAATAATAGCTATCTTTTGATCATCCTAGAAGGGTCACCCTACTCCATGTAAACAATGGCTATCTTTTGACATTCTAGAAGGGTC
This sequence comes from Paragorgia papillata, assembly GCA_035771165.1. Taxonomy (NCBI): domain Eukaryota; kingdom Metazoa; phylum Cnidaria; class Anthozoa; order Scleralcyonacea; family Coralliidae; genus Paragorgia; species Paragorgia papillata. The sequence continues at coordinate 2,226,742 of JAWNZC010000216.1, forward strand.
ACCCTACTCCATGTAAACAATGGCTATCTTTTGACCATCCTAGAAGGGTCACCCTACTCCATGTAAACAATGGCTATCTTTTGACCATCCTAGAAGGGTCACCCTACTCCATGTAAACAATGGCTATCTTTTGACCATCCTAGAAGGGTCACCCTACTCCATGTAAACAATGCCTATCTTTTGACCATCCTAGAAGGGTCAACCCTACTCCATGTAAACAATGGCTATCTTTTGACATTCTAGAAGGGTCACCCTACTCCATGTAAACAATGGCATCTTCTGACCATCCTAGAAGGGTCACCCTACTCCATGTAAACAATGGCTATCTTTTGACCATCCTAGAAGGGTCACCCTACCCCATGTAAACAATGGCTATCTTTTGACCATCCTAGAAGGGTCACCCTACTCCATGTAAACAATGGCTATCTTTTGACTATCCCAGAAGGGTCACCCTACCCCATGTAAACAATGGCTATCTTTTGACTATCCTAGAAGGGTCACCCTACTCCATGTAAACAATGGCTATCTTTTGACTATCCCAGAAGGGTCACCCTACCCCATGTAAACAATGGCTATCTTTTGACTATCCTAGAAGGGTCACCCTACTCCATGTAAACAATGGCTATCTTTTGACCATCCTAGAAGAGTCACCCTACTCCATGTAAACAATGGCTATCTTTTGACTATCCTAGAAGGGTCACCCTACTCCATGTAAACAATGGCTATCTTTTGACTATCCCAGAAGGGTCACCCTACTCCATGTAAACAATGGCTATCTTTTGACCATCCTAGAAGGGTCACTTTACTCTATGTAAACAATTATTCACACAATATTTATACCACACTGTACATGTACCGGTAATCACATTAATTTTGTTTTATATAGTTCCTGCATGTATTTAATACAATCAAAACTATTTTGAATTTCTAAAAATGGCACTTAGAGTACATCATATACCTAATTGTTGTAAAAATACTCTGGCTAATGCACCATGCAATTTTAACTTATCGAGATTGAGCATCACCCACAAATGGGTTAAAACATCAAGTGTACTTGCAGTGGCCTGTACATATGTATGTTTGTTTTGGCCACCAGTGTATAATATTTGTATATTGACAAGCTTCGCAAACAAAGTGTTTTTTAACTTGTTGTAACTGGAATTGTGATCGTGAGTTGATGGGTCATCTTGTTGAACACTGCAGTTGTTTCATTTTCATCGCCTTTCTCTGGGAACTGTAGTTGAAGCTTGGAATAATGAGCAGAGCACAGTACAAGGTCTTCCTAGAAACGAAAGGTTTGAAGTCGAGAGTATAATTATCATTGCCCACTTGCAAAGCCTTTGCAACCAATTACATGTGTACAGTGCTGTGAGTAACTTTGTTACATTTTTAAGTAACTGTAACTATAACTAGTTACTTTTTTAAAGAACTGTAACTACAATATTTGGTTAAAAAATGTGACTAGTATAGTTACTGATAATTATTCAGTTGAGGATGTCATTCTTTCTTGATAAAAATGTTTTTTGATATAATAATAAAGGTACATTATGAACACATTTGACTATTTCTGCTTAGTGACAACTATATTTAGGCATTTAGATGTAAAAACATAATTATGGTACTGGGCATCTAAAAACCAGTAATGTTTTTTTCTAGTAACATGGACAAAGGAATGTAACTTTGTAACTAGTTACAAAATTTTTGAAGTAACTTTGTAACTAGTTACTTTCTTTTCATTGTAACTTTTATCGGTAACTAGTTACTTTTCTAACGATGTAACTGTAACTAGTTACAAAAATTATGTAACTTTTACAGCACTGGATGTGTAGATGTAATATATATCAACAACGAGTTTGAGTGTTTCATCAGGGGATCCAAAAACGAGAGAACATGATGAAACCATGAGGCTGAAGGCCGAGTGGTTTTATTGTTTTCAAGTGTTTGGATTCCCCTGATGAATCATGATAAACGAGTTGTTGATATGACATCTCAATCGAGCAATTTCAATTGAAAAATACAATTAAGATAAACCCTCGTGAGATTTTATTCATGGTGTGTGTAAAATTTATCCATACAGCAACTTGTTTATTTTGCATAGATAATTAAGATCTTAAGAATTAGATGAACACCAGTTTTCATCTAATATCTTGGGCTTTACTGGAGTATCCAACTTCAATCAGGTGATTGAATGAACTATTGTAATTGGCTGATTAATGAATTATTAATGAGTTTGAGATAATTATAATTATTATTAAACTTTTTTAAAGGACATTAATATTGGCAATAAAAATTAAGTTTGTCTAATTTGAAAGATTACTCATAAAATTGTAATAGAACATCCTTTACAACTTTTTCGTATCTTTCTGCATTTTCAAGATATTTCAATTTGTTTGATATGTAAATGACGTCAGGAGTGCTGGTAAAATATTTTCATACAGAGCAAAATCACTCACATATCTAACATGAAATGTTCAGCGTCGCAAGGAGTTTTTATGTGCACAGTTTCAAATGATTTTGTTGAACAAACTTAGAGATATAACTGGTTTTGCTACATGTGAAAATATTTTACCCCACACCTGACATCAGAGACCATCCATTTACATATCAAACAAATTGAAATATCTTGAAAACGAAGAGAGATACGAAAAAGTTGTAAAGGATGTTCTATTACAATTTTATGAGTTCTTTCAAATTAGACAAACTTAATTTTTATTGCCAATGTCCTTTAATTAAAGAAATCTAGTTTTGCAACACCCAACCTGCGAGACGTCCAATTCACAGTCTACTCCTGAGCGAACATTTGGCAAATCAACCACAACTACAATGGACCTGGATTTTATACCATCACCCTCAACAACCTCGATGTTGTGCTTTGGCAGACCACCATGTTTGGGTGGTTTTGGCTTTGTGCTTGAAATTTCTTCTATCAAAGGCTTCTGTTTAGCAGTACTTGTATTTTTCCCAAGTTTACGATCACTGGTTATTCCTTGAAGATCACTGGGTAGTCCACTAGCTTTACTCTCGGTTGCTTGCTGAGCACTTTTTGATAATCCATGTAAAACTGACTTGCTCTCAGCTGGTTTCCCAGGGGCTCGTTTGGACAGGGCACCTCGTTTAAACATAAAATTCTTAAGACACTTCTCATCGCCTTTGTATTTAATTGTTAACATTTTATAATTCTTTGACAACTGAAAGGCAGCGTATTTTTCGACGTATTCCAACGCCATTGAAGCTAGGATTTTACGACCATGAATGGTATTTCCAGTTTGGTTCATGATGTCTGTGTGAAAGAAGAGGTCGATGACCGAGTGTTTGCTGGTTGTGTCGGGAACATCTCGAAATTCACTGGCAATGACGGAGATCTTTTCACCCTCTTCTTTCGCTGCTGGAACTTGGTCCCATTTGCAAATGTTTATGAAAATGTGATGGTTGCTTGATTCAGGTAGCTAGGAGAAATAAGAAAAGAAATGTAGGAAAGGAAATGGATGGAAGAGGGAGGAAGGAAGGAAGGATGGAAGGGAGGAAGGAAGGAAGGAAAGAAGGAAGGAAGGAAAGAAGGAAGGAAGGAAAGGAAGGATGGATGGAAGGGAGGAAGGAGGGAAGGAAGGGAAGGAAAGGAAGAAAAGGAAGGAGGGAAGGAAAGAAGGAAGGAAGGTAGGGAGGAGGGAAAGAAAGAAGGAAGGAAGAAGGAAGGAAGGAAGGAAGGGGAGGAAAGGCAGACAGGAAGGAAGGAAGGGAGGAAGGAAAGAAAAGGAGGAAAGAAAGAAAAGGAAGGAAGGGGAAGAAGGAAAGGAGGGAAGAAGGAAGGAAGGATGGATGGGAGGAATGAATGAATGAAGGAAGGAAGGAAGGATGGAAGGAAGGACGGAGGGAGGGAAGGAAGGAAGGAGGAAAGAAAGGAGAGAAGGAAGGAAGGGAGGAAGGAAGGAAGGGAGGAAGGAGGAAAGGAAGGAAAGAAGGAAGGAAAGAAAGAAAGAACAAGGAGGGAAGGGAGGGAGGGAAGGTAGGCCAAATCCTGGTCGTTATACCTTCAATGTTCTTAAGCAAAACACAGGTTCCGGCGCTTTCAACCAGTCCTTATGATCCTTCAAGATCTTATCCATAAGCTTACTATACCCTTCAGGGTTACTGTCCGCTAGATCGTCCAACATTTTCCACAAAGAATCCGCTTGTTTTAATAGTGTTTCATTGGCCGCCATTTTGATTTAAAGTTACACACAAACCCCAATACTATGGTTACTTGAAGTACTTAAAAACAGCTGGTCACAGGTGTGTATGTCTCGAAGGCTCCTTCATAGATGAAACTATAAAAAAGGAATTTCGACTTCTCAATTTCGACGCGTTTAAAAAGCGAAATCGTTTGCTTTTGAGAAGAGTTTCTTTTCTCTTTTCATCCGTGAATTAAAGCCCTATTTTCGGTAAGTATATTTAGTTATTTGATCGAGGTATTTATATTAGAAAATAGGACATCATTAAGAGGTTTATTAACAGGTAATTTGAATGCCAAAGTGAGTCATGAAAATGCAAGTTATAAAACCAAGATTGCAAGCAATCGGTAGAAGTCTTTTAAAAGGCAAGCCATCTGAAGTAAAATTCATGTTTTATATTACCATATTTTATAGAAAATGATTTAATATTAATTCAAATGAGGTTTGTAAAAGCGTTTAACTTTTCAAGGTTATTTCATTTTTGCTACATATTGCAAGTAAAATCAGATCTCGATTTTTCCTCGCAAAAAGTAATGAGAATACACTTCTGCTTCTGTAGTTACAGAAGCCTGAGAAAAGTTTTTGTTGAAAACTGTACAGAAATTATAGTATAATTTAGCTTTAAATGGCATTTATTCATAATACAATAGATGTTTATCCGAAATCGATACCAACAGACGAATATACATCAAGAATTGGTGACTTATATTGCTAGACTTTCCTCACGCTTCAGTAGCGGCTACAGAAATACAGTAATACACAACCAGCAACATTTGCAAAAAGGTCCTGCCCGTTTCCATTTTCACTGTAAAACAAGTACCGCCATTTGCAGTTGAGCTTGCAGCTTGCATTAATTAAGATGTTGTTTCATCGTTTGAAACTCTGCGTTCATTGGACCACAACGTATTGTTAGAGAACAAAGAGATTAATTTGTTATTCATGGCGAAGTTGCTTTTCTCCACAGTTTTCCATTTATCTTATCAATAATGCTTCTGCTTAAGTCATCTGATAGAGCTTTCCCAACATTATATGTCCGTCCGGCCTTGCTAAATCATTTACTAGACAATTGTTTTTATAATATCTACTCGCCACATTGCAAGAATAACAAATTAATCACTAATTGAAACCCTGTCAAAGCTCCGTAGCAACGTCACGTTGTGCCCTTGGAAACAATGCGTTGTGGTCCAATGAACGCAGAGTTTCAAACGATGAAACAACGTCTTTATTAATGCAAGCTGCAAGTTCACTGCAAATGGCGGTATTAAAACAGGACAGTAGTTTTTATAACAAACATAAATTATTTTCTGACCACATATAGCTATAGTCTGTAGTAGGGTTTAAGGGTTGTAAAATTTTATTTTTTTTGGGGGGGAGTGGGGTGGGTGGGGTAGGGTAGGTATGGGTTATGGCCCCTTAGAAAATTTTGAAATTTAGAGTGCTGGGGAGGGGGGGCTAGTAGTCAGTCCCTGCCCTTACTTGCCAAGGTATTGTATATACTGCAGAAGTACCTCTAGGGAGGAAGGGGGGGGGGGGGTAGCACTGGGATTTTTAAGGTGGTTAACTGGCTAAAAAGGGTTAATCCATTGCTGCCTAGGATGTCTGAGGGTTCTCTCTTTGGTGAGTAAAATCATCTGATGTTATCTACAGAGTAAAACAATAAAGGAACCATTTTTGACCAGTTCAGGCAGGAATGGGTTAATCACTTGTTAACTCATTGCTGCCTAGGATGTCTGAGGGTTCTCTCTTTGATGAGTAAAATCATCTGGTGTTAGACAGAGTAAAACAATAAAGGGATCATTTTTGACTAGCTCAGGCACGAATGGGTTAATCACTTGTTAACTCGATCATTGCTGCCTAGGATGGCTGAGGGTTAATTATCTCTTTGATGAGTAAAATCATCTGATGTTAGACAGATAAATCATTATTTATTTCTTAATTATTCAGGTGACACCAATAGCAATGAGTAAACTCTTTCAAAAAGCCAAGCTAGCTATCAAGTTCCGGCGTGCTGGAGAAGGCCATTCCTTGAGTGACAGCTCGTCTTCGAGTGCTTCAAACCAACCACAGGCTCAACAAGGACCCAGAAAGGCTCCGTCATCTGATGCACAAAAAGCTGGCCAGGTAAAGAACATAGTGTTTTTAAGGGAAAGCAAATTTTAAGTGATAAAAGATAGGGAAACGATCAATAATTAGGAATATTTAACTGATGTAGTTGAAACATCTGCACAATATAATACAAGTGGTTAAATTGTTTCTGCCTGAGCTGGTCAAAAATGGTCCCTTCCACTCAGTCTAACACCAGATGATTTTACTCATCAAAGAGAGAACCCTCAGACATCCTAGGCAGCAATGAGTTAACAAGTGATTAACCCATTCCTGCCTGAGCTGGCCAAAAATGGTTCCTTTATTGCTTTACTGTGTCTAACAGCAGATGAATTTACTCATCAAAGAGAGAACCCTCAGACATCCTAGGCAGCAATGAGTTAACAAGTGATTAACCCATTCCTGCCTGAGCTGGTCAAAAATGGTTCCTTTATTGTTTTACTCCGTCTAACACCAGATGATTTTACTCATCAAAGAGAGAACCCTCAGACATCCTAGGCAGCAATGAGTTAACAAGTGATTAACCCATTCCTGCCTGAGCTGGTCAAAAATGGTTCCTTTATTGTTTTACTCTGTCTAACACCAGATGATTTTACTCATCAAAGAGAGAACCCTCAGACATCCTAGGCAGCAATGAGTTAACAAGTGATTAATGTCCTATCACTTAATTGATAAAATAGAGCTAAGACTGATATTGTGGCAGAGAAGGAAGCAGGGAAAAGCTAGGTACTGTCCCTCGTACACAATATCCCAGGTGGGGTAGGCCTGTCTGGGGGGCCAGAGAAGTACCTACATGTAGCTGAGGAGGGGCTCCTGGCAGCTAATTCGAACATGGCCTCCAACAGATCTGGTCAGTGAGGTGTTGAGGTGCATGCCACCTCAGACCTCGAGCAGAGAAATGGCTAATCCAGTTTTTTGCCTGTTGGTACTATTGAGCAAAGGTAGTGTAACAACGAGCTATTTCACTGTACCAGACCTTGTGAGCCTCCACAGAGAACGTGGATCACGGATCTAGCACAAGCCGGAGGTAGCTACTCTGTGTAGGGGAGGGAAGACAACCTGTTGCTTCAGTAGGGGAGTGGTGGGTGGGTATTTCTACTGACTGACTAGCACGGTTGATTGCAATTGAACTACTAAGGTGGGGTTAAAGTGCCTATGTCATCCTCAGGGACTTTACATATTTATACTAATTGGAACATTCTGAGAAGATTTGTAATATATCTTCTCAGGCGAAAATTTCATCTTCATGGATTTTTTTGCCGTTAAAGTTGACGGAAGTGACGTCAAAAGAGGACTCTAGTGGTTTTCATATAGAGAAATTCCTCTTTCGACGTCACTTCCGTCAACTTTAACGGCAAAAAAATCCATGAAGATGAAATTTTCGCCTGAGAAGATATATTACAAATCTTCTCAGAATGTTTCAATTAGTATAAATATGTAAAGTCCCTGAGGATGGGCACTTTAAAGTTTTTTATAGTCGCAAAAATGGCCTTTGTACTTTGATTTGAAATACTACAAGACACATGGTTGACCACTAGAGGTGTGCGAATCCGATCCGAGTCCGATCCGATCGGATTCGAATCGGATTCGGACTAAACTTTTATCGTTTTTTTCTGGGATCGGATCGAATCGGATTTTGCACTTTTTTACCCGCATCAGATTCACTTTTGTCATTGTTTTTGTCACAAAATCAACAAATTCACAAGTTGTATGCACGTTGCACATATATAAAGGCTATTATTACATAAGATTATTATTGTATAGTAGTTTTCTTAAATTTATTTGTTCATTGGTTTTCTTTTCGGAAAGTTTGCGCAACTATTGCAATATATATCCGGTGTTTTAATTTTTTTGGACCGCAACTGATTTGATCGGATTTGAGCAGCTGTTTTCGGATCGGATCGGATCGGACTACGATTTTTTTGCTTTGGATCGGATTCGGATTGACAGTTTTGGCAAACCCCCGGATTATAAGGGGTCAATCCGATCCGACGCACACCACTATTGACCACGCAGTTGAGCTCGTGATAGTCTATAGGTGATTGAGTTAGGGATAAGTGTTCTGTCATTTTGGTGCGTTTAAGGCCAGCTTTTTCTGGAATTTGTGTTATTCAGCTAGTAACTTAGGTTAGATATACTGCCGAAACAGAGAACGTAGGAATCTAACGTTTCGAGCGAAGGTCAGAGAGGGACTTCGCTCGAAACGTTAGATTCCTACGTTCTCTGTTTCGGCAGTATATCTAACCTAAGTTACTATATTTCGATTGTTGTTTCAACACTGCCTACGCAGCACGCTACTTTTATTAACCTTAATTATACTGGATAACTCTATCAGTTATATCTAAACTGTTATCCTCAGAGGTCCAGTAAGGGCCCACCCTCATTGGTCCAGTGTTACTACAAGAGGAAAGCGGAGTACCCGGAGGAAACCTGTGGTGTTTGCTAGAGTCAAACTGGAAGCACTCTTCTCACATGCGGCCAGGGTGAAATTTTTTTAATCGGGTCGCAGAGGTGAAAGGCGCATGCACTAACCACTGTGCCACCAACACCCCGACTAGCACGACGTCCTTAACACACAGTTTCTTCGTCCTCGCACAACAAAGAAAATGAATAATTTTCAGTCCCAAGAGTAATCTTAACGCCGTCCCCGTTCTACATACAACTCGTTATTCAGATCATTTTCACGTCTTCAGGACGACGTTAACTCGTGAAACGGCGAAACCTGTTAGTTGAGTTTGACTTCAAACTTGCCACAAAATCCTTTTAGAACTCTAAAGCTTTTGGATGTCGAAAAACATACTTTAAGTATCCAATACTACGTTAATGATTCGTGGTTAAGAGTTTTAGCTATTATTAGGTCAGAATTAACCTACAAAAACCTGGTTTTTGTCATATTAATTTTTGACGTACGCGTTTCTTAATCCTTGAACGGTTATGCCAAACAAATATTTCGCAAACAAGGTTTACGTTTGGACGTTAACCTTGATTTATTCAAGCGTAAATTCTTACTAAAATTTCGTGTTGTGTTTTAGCTACAGGACATAAAAACCAGCGTATATTACATAAAATAGCCTTATTTTATTAACTGTACTAACAATTCTGTAACACTGTGGCTATCACAGTACAAGCATAAAAACGCACAACTTGTTCACGGTTGTTAACAGGCGTGAACAAGTTGTGCTGCTCGCCGTGAACAAGTTGTCAACAAGTTGTTCACTTATGGTTCGAACAACTTGTTCACGGATAAATCAACAGTCATGAACAAGTTGTTCCAACAGCACATTTTTATAGCCAAATAACAACGATGAACAACAATGTTACAACAATGGTGAACATGGTTGATGTATCAACACGTTCTTCGGTTGTTCCAACATGCGTGAACAACGGTTGTTGTTTCATCAAGCTGTAACAACTTGTTGAAACAATGATGAACAATGTTGTTCATTTATCAATGTTGTTCACATATGTCAACAAGTTGTTACAGCATTGTTCAGGCAACAATGTTGTAACAACTTGCGAGATTTTTACGCGTGTAGACCATTATTGGAATGAATGTTTACGAGTCATAGAAAAATGCTATTAATTACAAAGGTTTGAAACCATGCCAAGAAGCATTATTTAAGCACAGTTGGTGGCCCATTTAAGCTAGAATTATATTCTAAATATATCACTTGGTTAAAATGCTTTCGTTAAAAACTCGTCTGGCGTTAGCCAGATTCGGACAGGAAAGAGTTAAAATAAAAACCAACTTAAAAATAAAGTGAGTGTGTCTGAAAAAGTAGAATTTCTGATCAGAATAAAAACTAGAGTAGTAAACAGTTTTTGTGAGCAGCCAGGTAATGGATAAAACATGGTGTGTATATTGCTACTCTGCTTTAAGGCGTAAACCAGTCAAGTTCTTTATCATAAACTGAGGCAATCACAACTTTTGTGGATATCTCTTAGACAATAAAATATAAAATAAGATAAAAAAGAAGAGTTTCGAAGAGATACTCACTCCATGTGATGACCCCATATAGTTTCCTTTTCATCTTATTTTATATTTTATTTCTAAGAGATACCACAAGAGTTGTGATAACCTCAGTTTACGATAAAAAACTTGACTGGTTTACACCTAAAAAGTAGAGAAATAAAAGCAGCGTACTGCGTAGGCAGTGTTCAAACAACAATCGAAATATAGTAAGGTTAGATCAGTGAACTCGATGACGATGTAAGTTAAAATGTGATACCTGGAACGCTAACGAAGGACCAAAAAGTGAGGCAAAGAGTTCCAGGCCCCTGCGCGGTTTGCAGGTACGATTCAGTCTCCCACAAAACGTTTTTTACACGGCCGCCCGTCTTGAGCGAACTGCGAAGGCTCGAAAAGGTTTGAAAAAATTATTTATCAAATTATTTTGTCAGACTAAACGTGCATTTAATGGAACAACATTGTTGTGCAGTGCTGCTGTTGTTTTATTTACTGTATAGCAGTCCGAAATTATACAGTAAATTAAGCTCGGGTCTCGGATGAAAATAGGCTGAGAAAACAGACGTCCTTTTGCTGGCTATGATGAAAACAGCCAGCTGAAAAGGTGAGAACAAGAGTGAGAAAGCTATTGTTGTACGAGTAAGTTTGAAGACGTATTGATACTCGATATCCAATGTCATTTTCTTATTTCTGCTCCTTTATTCTTTGTTCGAATGTGTTAAACGGCATTATGATATTTTAAGAAATAACTGACAACTATTTATTTTTCACGTTTACTCATGGCTAGTTGTTGTTTTCGGTACGAATGCGGAATGCTTTTTAAACAAAATGACACTGATGGAACTGGTACTAACCTAAACGGCATATTCTATACTAAGTTTGTGTTGATTTTTTGTATCCTCTTCGGAGTGACGAAACTCTAATATATATGGTTTATAATATAACGAAAATTTGATTTAATTTCTTCACTGACAAACTTCGTGCACGTTTTGTAAAAAGACAATGACTTTTCCTATAGCAACAAATAGACAATCACTGCATAATTAGTTCGGCAGCATAGCACAACCAATCAAAATTTAAAAAGCACGTTTAGCAAAGCGTGATAAAATGATTCAATAAATAATTTTTCAAACCTTTTCGAGTCTTCGCAGTTCGCTCAAGACCGGTGACCGTGTAAAAAACATTTTGTGGGAGACTGAATCGTACCTGCAAACCGCGCAAGGGCCTGGAACTTTTTGCCTCACTTTTTGCCCCCCGAATGACTGGACGTTAGCGTTCCAGGTGTCACATTTTAACTTACATCGAGTTCACTGGGTTAGATACACTGCCGAGAGAAACAGAGAACGTAAGAGTCTAACGTTTCCAGCGAAGGCCTTTCATCAGAGAGAAACGTCACGAAGGATCTTCGCTCGAAACGTAAAGCCTGGTTTCCATATAGCCGTAAGAATCGGGGGCATGTCTGCGGCAAGGGGCAATGGTCCAATCGCATACAGCTTTTTATTGCTGGCTAATTCAACATGCACTGTCTATGATTGAACCATCGCCCCTTGCCGCAGCCATGCCGCCGCGGCTCTTACGGCTATATGGAAACCAGGCTTTAAAGCTCTAATCAAACGAGAACGAAAGTCATCGCAAGTTGGCAGTCACGAGCTATCTCAGCCAGCCGCTCTGAATAATTTCCCGAAAATATCATGTACCGTGACAACGTTAAAACTTGTTTAAAACACTCATGAAACCTTTATTTTGTTAATTTGGGTGTTCGAACGACTGCCACAGAAATTTGTGACTAGTGCTTTAAGCCCCGCACAGACGACCAAGTTTTCCTTGACAAGTTCCTTGGTAACTTTCCTTGCTCGCGTGTGTACGATGAACACGTTTTTTTCAAAATAATTTTCCTTGACAAGTTATAATTGCTCGTGTGTACGGTTGGACAAGTTTTCCTTGACAGTAATGATCGCGTAATAAGCTTCGAAGATGAGTTGTCAAGTTTTCCTCCACGACTATATGCACACGAACAAATTTCCTTGTTCAAAAGCTGGCATGACCATCAATTTTAGAGCAACGTAATTTTTCAAAATAGTTATTAGATCAGCGTATAGTTAACTCAGGTTATAAAAACTCGGAAGAGAAGCGAGGAAAGGCAGAACTCTCTAATAAACTGCAAACATGATTCTGGAAGAGTTTGTGGATATTATTGTATGGCTGATAAATGGTTCCGCTGCGGAGGGAGCGAGAGATTTAAACGCGAACGAAGATGATGAGCTTGACTTGAATTTTCAAGATAATGCAGGAATGCTTTGGTTAGATCACATTGATAGCGAATACCCCGAAGCAGCTGACCAACCCAATCAACGTCAATTACTACAGAACTCCGTCGAGGTCTATGCAAGACTTGAAGAGCGGAATGAGGAAGAAGCAAGACCCAAAACTTTCCTTCGGTCTGTGGCGAAAAGTGTTTGGGCGAGTTTCACGATCATGTTTGTGGCCATACTCGTGGCAGTAGTTGCTATAATCATGCTCTATATCGATCTCAACACTACAGATTTATGCCTGAAAACAACGAACGAGAACACGAGTATATCATTCTCCGTTAAAAGATGGCAATTTGTCGGCGAATTTATTCAAGACGTTCCCATCAATCTTTGGTTCGCAGCAACTATAGCCTTACTGTTTGGTTGGATAGAATTTAAGTCGAATTATCTCGCTACTGTAGCGATTGGGCTAGCTGCTGGAGCAGTAGTAATCATCTACAAAGCATTCGCGTTGATTTTCGGCCTTTTCGGAAAGGGGATTGTCTACAGATCTCCAGGAAATGTAATATTTTTCATCGGTGTCATTTTCAGCAGTGCGGTTGTGGCAAGAAAGGTTCATGAGTTACGACCTAGATTCCAATTCAGTAAAAAGAAAATCGGTCTGATCATCGCAACACCGTTTGCGCTTCTCTTTGTATGGGCTTTGCTGTGTAGCTATTGCATTGTACCTACTTTTAATAGCATAGATGATGAACTAAATAAGGCCATTTTTGCAGCTATCTCGCCGATGATGAACATCCCGGCAATAGCTATTACGAATTACATTGCGTTAGAAGCTAGTTTCGGCATGGTCTACGTAGAAAGGTCTTTTATATTCGTGTATTCTATCCAAAGTCTTCCTATTGGCTTGTACCGTATTATGCAAGCTGAATTCAAAAGTCTGTGGTTGTTTACCGGCCTTTCTCTTCTTCATGGCGGCCTCATTGTAATATTTCACGCCACACGAAGCCTTCGGATTAAAATGTGGAGGTTCGTCATCGAGCGTGCGAGAAGATGTTGTGTCTGCTGTGAAAGACGCGGAAACGTAGCCTTCGACACAGCACAAAACAGACGTCTTAATGCTGATCTTGAAATCCAAATGATGCTGTTTCAGTATATCGCTTTCATTCTAAGTCAAGCTTTTATTGTTCTGTCGCAGTTTGAAGTCACAGAAGTTTCATTGACTGAAGAACTACGCAGACAAAATGTTCACATTCGGCTTTCTATTGGTATCGGAATTGAGTTTTTTTTTAACTGTGTTGCAATCTTCATTCAGATTCATTTTTATGATACTCCAATCAAGAGACTTTGGTCAACTTATTGGTTACGCCATCTGGTTGCTAATGTTATGTTAATGACTGTAGCTATGTGTTATTTTGCTCCAGTAATGCTAAGCGTTTTTCAAGTTCGCATGGATCACTCGCACATCAGAAACTGTTCGATGCCTTTTAGAATTAGCTAAGAACAACGTGTTTCTTAAAGTCAGTTTCGGCTTTCTTTTGAAATTCGTTTGGCAACATTTGTTGGAAGGTTGGGAACTAGGTACGGAAGTTCGCGAAGTTCATTAAATTCCTTTGGCGAAATCACGAAGTAGAAGATTATTTGTTGTATAGTCTTTGATAGAAATGAGGAATAACAGATACTTGGTTAAACAGAAACAAATTGCCAACTTTAATTTGTATCTACCTCGCAACGTAGTTCTGAACATTGCAACGTAAGTTCGGAATGTTCATTTCAATGATACGTTTCGGATTTCAAAAGCAAGCTGAAACTGACTGTAAGAGCAACGTTTTCGGCACTTTATAAACTTTAAACCTATATTTCAAAACTATATGTATACAACTAAGAAACTTTATCTATGTTTCTAAATTAATTGTTTATACAACTCTTTTTTCGTGGGTGTTTGGGTGTTAGTCTAACAATGTTGTTCGCCTATGATATATATATATATATATAGTGGCATTTTTACAGTATTGTTCAGTGGTCGTTGTTGACTCCACAACAATTCAACTAACTGTTTATCAAATACAATGAATATATTATTGTATAGTAGTTTTCTTAAATTTATTTGTTCATTGGTTTCCTTTTTGGAAAGTTTGCGCAACTATTGCAACATATACCCGGTGTTTTAATTTTTTGGGTTCGGATTGACAGTTTTGGCAAACCCTCATATTATAAGGGGTCAATCCGATCCGACGCATGCACACCACTATTGACCACGCAGTTGAGCTCGTGATAGTCTATAGGTGATTGAGTTAGGGATAAGTGTTCTGTCATTTTGGTGCGTTTAAGGCCAGCTTTTACTGGAATTTGTGTTATTCAGCTAAATTATTAGGTCAGAATTAACCTACAAAAACCTGTTTTTTGTCGTATTAATTTTTGACGTACGCGTTTCTTAATCCTTGAACGGTTATGCCAAACAAATATTTCGCAAACAAGGTTTACGTTTGGACGTTAACCTTGATTTATTCAAGCGTAAATTCTTATTAAAGTGTTGTTTTAGCTACAGGACATAAAAACCAGCGTATATTACATAAAATAGCCTTATTTTATTAACTGTACTAACAATTCTGTAACACTGTGGCTATCACAGTACACGCATAAAAACGCACAACTTGTTCACGGTTGTTAACAGGCGTGAACAATGTTGTCAACAAGTTGTTCACTTATGGTTCGAACAACTTGTTCACGGATAAATCAACAGTCATGAACAAGTTGTTCCAACAGCACATTTTTATAGCCAACAACGTTGTTCGTACATGATACAACATGTTGTAACAGCATGACGAAATAACAACGATGAACAACAATGTTACAACAATGGTGAACATGGTTGATGTATCAACACGTTCTTCGGTTGTTACAACATGCGTGAACAACGGTTGTTGTTTCATCAAGCTGTAACAACTTGTTGAAACAATGATGAACATGCAATGTTGTTCATTTATCAATGTTGTTCACATATGTCAACAAGTTGTTACAGCATTGTTCAGGCAACAATGCTGTAACAACTTGCGAGATTTTTATGCGTGTACACGCGTAAAAACGCACAACTTGTTCACGGTTGTCAACAGGCGTGAACAATGTTGTGTGCCATCCATGAACAATGTTGTGCTGCTCGCCGTGAACAATGTTGTGCTGCTCGCCGTGAACAAGTTGTCAACAAGTTGTTCACTTATGGTTCGAACAACTTGTTCACGGATAAATCAACAGTCATGAACAAGTTGTTGCAACAGCACATTTTTATAGCCAACAACGTTGTTCGCACATGATACAACATGTTGTAACAGCATGACGAAATAACAACGATGAACAACAATGTTACAACAATGGTGAACATGGTTGATGTATCAACACGTTCTTCGGTTGTTACAACATGCGTGAACAACAGTTGTTGTTTCATCAAGCTGTAACAACTTGTTGAAACAATGATGAACAATGTTGTTCATTTATCAATGTTGTTCA
Source organism: Paragorgia papillata (assembly GCA_035771165.1). NCBI lineage: Eukaryota > Metazoa > Cnidaria > Anthozoa > Scleralcyonacea > Coralliidae > Paragorgia > Paragorgia papillata. The sequence continues at coordinate 2,242,776 of JAWNZC010000216.1, forward strand.
CATATGTCAACAAGTTGTTACAGCATTGTTCAGGCAACAATGCTGTAACAACTTGCGAGATTTTTACGCGTGTAGACCATTATTGGAATGAATGTTTACGAGTCGTATAAAAATGCTATTGATTGCAAAGGTTTGAAACCATGCCAACAAGCATTATTTAAGCACAGTTGGTGGCCCATTTAAGCTAGAATTATATTCTAAATATATCACTTGGTTAAAATGCTTTAGTTAGCCAGATTCGGACAGGAAAGAGTTAAAATAAAAACCAACTTAAAAATAAAGCGAGTGTGTCTAAAAAAGTAGAGTTTCTGATCAGAATAAAAACTAGAGTAGTAAACAGTTTTTGTGAGCAACCGCATAGGCAGTGTTGGAACAACAGTCGAAATATAGTAAGGTTAGATACACTGCCGAGAGAAACAGAGAACGTAAGAGTCTAACGTGTCCAGCGAAGGCCTTTCATCAGAGAGAAACGTGACGAAGGATCTTCGCTCGAAACGTAAAGCCTGGTTTCCATATAGCCGTAAGAATCGGGGGCATGTCTGCGGCAAGGGGCAATGGTCCAATCGCATACAGCTTTTTATTGCTGGCTAATTCAACATGCACTGTCTATGATTGGACCATCACCCCTTGCCGCAGCCATGCCGCCGCGGCTCTTACGGCTATATGGAAACCAGGCTTTAAAGCTCTAATCAAACGAGAACGAAAGTCATCGCAAGTTGGCAGTCACGAGCTATCTCAGCCAGCCGCTCTGAATAATTTCCCGAAAATATCATGTACCGTGACAACGTTAAAACTTGTTTAAAACACTCATGAAACCTTTATTTTGTTAATTTGGGTGTTCGAACGACTGCCACAGAAATTTGTGACTAGTGCTTTAAGCCCCGCACAGACGACCAAGTTTTCCTTGACAAGTTCCTTGGTAACTTTCCTTGCTCGCGTGTGTACGATGAACACGTTTTTTTCAAACAATTTTCCTTGACAAGTTATAATTGCTCGTGTGTACGGTTGGACAAGTTTTCCTTGACAGTAATGATCGCGTAATAAGCTTCGGAGATGAGTTGTCAAGTTTTCCTTGACGACTATACACACGAACAAATTTCCTTGTTCAAAAGCTGGCATGACCAGCTTTTGAACAAGGCTCCTTGTCAAGGAAAAACTTGTCAATTTGTGTCGTGGACACGAACAAATAAAACTTGTCAAGAAAAAACTTGTCAAGGAAAACTTGGTCGTCTGTGCCGGGCTTTAGACTCTTAATCCCTAATCAAACGAGAACGCAAGTCATCGCAAGTTGCCAGTCAGAATTTCTGTGGCGGTCGTTCGAACACCCAAATTAACAAAATAAAGTTTCATGAGTGTTTTAAACAAGTTTTAACTTTGTCACGGTACATGATATTTTCGGGAAATTATTCATAGCGGCTGGCTGAGATAGCGTGACTGCCAACTTGCGACGACTTGCGTTCTCGTTTGATTGGGGCTTTACGTTCTCTGTTTGGGCAATATATCTAACCTTACTATAAAAAGTAGAGTGTTGTGTACATAGAGCAAAGTGAAATATCTTGGTCAACACGAGAAATAAATTTCATATTTCCAAGCATTCATGTATTGTTCTGTTTATTATATAAAAAAATAGTCCTATTTTCCCACAAAAATAGAGCAGTAAACTCTAATACGTTTCACGATAATAGACACATGTGAGGTTATCATAAATAATCACACATGTACTAGCTTATGGCTATAAAGAGGCCTAATAAGCCTCATTTTTCGAGTCAAAATAAAGATTTATTATTATTATTATTATCTATCTATATCTATTGATCCATGCAATCATTGTTACGTTTTTGAGCAACCGCTGGGAGGGTATTCAAAGTTTTTCCAAGTAATTCGACAAAAAAATAACAACACAATCATCAATTTTAGAGCGACGTAATCTTTCCAAATAGTTATTAGTTCAGCGTATAATTAACTCAAGTTATAAAAACTCGGAAGAGAAGCGAGGAAAGGCAGAACTCTCTAATAAACTGCAAACATGATTCTGGAAGAGTTTGTGGATATTATTGTATGGCTGATAAATGGTTGGGCTGCGGAGGGAGCGAGAGATTTAAACGCGAACGAAGATGATGAGCTTGACTTGAATTTTCAAGATAATGCAGGAATGCTTTGGTTAGATCACATTAATAGGGAATACCCCGAAGCAGCTGACCAACCCAATCAATATCAGTTACTACAGAACGCCGTCGAGGTCTATGCAAGACTTGAAGAGAATGAGGAAGAAGCAAGACCCAAAACTTTCCTTCGGTCTGTGGCGAAAAGTGTTTGGACGAGTTTCACGATCATGTTTGTGGCCATACTCGTGGCAGTAGTTGCTATTCTCACGCTCTATATCGATCTCAATACTACAGATTTATGCCTGGAAACAAAGAACGAGAACACGAGTATATCATTCTCCGTTAAAAGATGGCAATTTGTCGGCGAATTTACTCAAACATTTCCCATCAATCTTTGGTTCGCAGCAACCATAGGCTTACTATTCGGTTGGATAGAATTCAAAGCGAATTTCCTCGCTACTGTAGCAATCGGGCTAGCTACTGGAGCAGTAGTAATCATCTACAAAGCATTCGCGTTGATTTTCGGCCTTTTCGGAAAGGGATTTGTCTACAGATCTCCAGGAAATGTAATATTTTTCATCGGTGTCATTTTCAGCAGTGTGGTTGTGGCAAGAAAGGTTCATGAGTTACGACCTAGATTCCAATTCAGTAAAAAGAAAATCGGTCTGATCATCGCAACGCCGTTTGCGATTGCCTTTGTGTGGGCTTTGCTGTATAGATATTGGCTTGCACCTACTTTTAATAGCATAGATGATGAACTAAATAAGGCCATTTTTGCCGCTATCTCGCCGATGATGGCCATCCCGGCAATAGCTATTGTGAATTACATTGCGTTAAGAGCCAGTTGCGGCATGGTCTACGTAGAAAGGTCTTTTGTATTCGTGTATTCTATCCAAAGTATTCCTATTAGCTTGTACCGTATTATGCAAGCTGAATTCAAAAGTCTTTGGTTGTTTACCGGCCTTTCTCTTCTTCATGGCGGCCTCATTGTAATATTTCACGCCACACGAAGCCTTCGGATTAAAATGTGGAGGTTCGTCATCGAGCGTGCGAGAAGATGTTGTGTCTGCTGTGAAAGACGCGGAAACGTACCCTTCGACACAGCACAAAACAGACGCCTTAACGCTGATCTTGAAATCCAAATGATGCTGTTTCAGTATATCGCTTTCATTCTAAGCCAAGCTTTTATTGTTCTGTCGCAGTTTGAAGTCACAGAAGTTTCATTGACTGGAGAACTACTCAGACAAAATGTTCACATTCGGCTTGCTATTGGTATCGGAATTGAGTTTTTTTTTAACTGTATTGCAATCCTCATTCAGATTCATTTTTATGATACTCCAATCAAGAGACTTTGGTCAACTTATTGGTTACGCCATCTGGTTGCTAATGTTATGTTAATGACTGTAACTATGTGTTATTTTGCTCCAGTGATGCTAAGCGTTTTTCAAGTTCGCATGGACCACTCGCACATCAGAAACTGTTCGATGCCTTTTAGAATTAGCTAAGAACAACGTGTTTCTTAAAGTCAGTTTCAGCTTGCTTTTGAAATTCGTTTGGCAACATTTGTTGGAAGGTTGGGAACTAGGTACGGAAGTTCGCGAAGTTCATTAAATTCCTTTGGCGAAATCACGAAGTATAGAAGATTACTTGTTGTATAGTCTTTGATAGAAATGAGGAATAACAGATACTTGGTTAAACAGAAACAAATTGCCAACTTTAATTTGTATCTACCTCGCAACGTAGTTCTGAACATTGCAACGTAAGTTCGGAATGTTCATTTCAATTATACGTTTCGGATTTCAAAAGCAAGCTGAAACTGACTGTAAGAGCAACGTTTTCGGCACTTTATAAACTTTAAACCTATATTTCAAAACTATATGTATACAACTAAGAAACTTTATCTATGTTTCTAAATTAATTGTTTATACAACTCTTTTTTCGTGGGTGTTTGGGTGTTAGTCTAACAATGTTGTTCGCCTATGATATATATATATATATATAGTGGCATTTTTACAGTATTGTTCAGTGGTCGTTGTTGACTCCACAACAATTCAACTAACTGTTTATCAAATACAATGAATATATTATTGTATAGTAGTTTTCTTAAATTTATTTGTTCATTGGTTTCCTTTTTGGAAAGTTTGCGCAACTATTTGCAACATATATCCGGTGTTTTAATTTTTTGGGTTCGGATTGACAGTTTTGGCAAACCCTCATATTATAAGGGGTCAATCCGATCCGACGCATGCACACCACTATTGACCACGCAGTTGAGCTCGTGATAGTGTATAGGTGATTGGGTTAGGGATAAGTGTTCTGTCATTTTGGTGCGTTTAAGGCCAGCTTTTACTGGAATTTGTGTTATTCAGCTAAATTATTAGGTCAGAATTAACCTACAAAAACCTGTTTTTTGTCGTATTAATTTTTGACGTACGCGTTTCTTAATCCTTGAACGGTTATGCCAAACAAATATTTCGCAAACAAGGTTTACGTTTGGACATTAACCTTGATTTATTCAAGCATAAATTCGTATTAAAATTTCGTGTTGTTTTAGTTACAGGACATAATAACCAGCGTATATATTACATAAAATAGCCTTATTTTATTAACTGTACTAACAATTCTGTAACACTGTGGCTATCACAGTTGTTGAACCAACATTGTTAGCTAGACCATTATTGGAATGAATGTTTACGAGTCATAGAAAAATGCTATTGATTGCAAAGTTTTGAAACCATGCCAAGAAGCATTATTTAAGCACAGTTGGTGGCCCATTTAAGCTAGAATTATATTCTAAATATATCACTTGGTTAAAATGCTTTCGTTAAAAACTCGTCTGGCGTTAGCCAGATTCGGACAGGAAAGAGTTAAAATAAAAACCAACTTAAAAATAAAGCGAGTGTGTCTAAAAAAGTAGAGTTTCTGATCAGAATAAAAACTAGAGTAGTAAACAGTTTTTGTGAGCAACCATGCAGGTAATGGATAAGACATGGTGTGTATATTGCTACTCTGCTTTAAGGCGTAAACCAGTCAAGTTCTTTATCATAAACTGAGGCAATCACAACTTTTGTGGATATCTCTTAGACAATAAAATATAAAATAAGATAAAAAAGAAGAGTTTCGAAGAGATACTCACTCCATGTGATGACCCCATATAGTTTCCTTTTCATCTTATTTTATATTTTATTTCTAAGAGATACCACAAGAGTTGTGATAAGATAAGCTCAGTTTACGATAAAAAACTTGACTGGTTTACACCTAAAAAGTAGAGTAATAAAAGCAGCGTACTGCGTAGGCAGTGTTGAAACAACAATCGAAATATAGTAAGGTTAGATAAACTGCCGAGAGAAACAGAGAACGTAAGAGTCTAACGTTTCCAGCGAAGGCCTTTCATCAGAGAGAAACGTGACGAAGGATCTTCGCTCGAAACGTAAAGCCTGGTTTCCATATAGCGGCAAGGGGGCGATCGTCCAATCACAGACAGTGTTGAATTAGGTACGGCTATATGGAAATCAGGCTTAAAGCCCTAATCAAACGAGAACGCAGGTCATCGCAAGTTGGCAGTCACGAGCTATCTCAGCCAGCCACTCTGAATAATTTCCCAAAAATATCTTGTACCGTGACAAAGTTAAAACTTGTTTAAAACACTCATGAAACCTTTATTTTGTTAATTTGGGTGTTCGAACGACTGCCACAGAAATTTGTGACTAGTGCTTTAAGCCCCGCACAGACGACCAAGTTTTCCTTGACAAGTTCCTTGGTAACTTTCCTTGCTCGCGTGTGTACGATGAACACGTTTTTTTCAAACAATTTTCCTTGACAAGTTATAATTGCTCGTGTGTACGGTTGGACAAGTTTTCCTTGACAGTAATGATCGCGTAATAAGCTTCGGAGATGACTTGTCAAGTTTTCCTTCACGGCTATACACACGAACAAATTTCTTTGTTCAAAAGCTGGCATGACCAGCTTTTGAACAAGGCTCCTTGTCAAGGAAAAACTTGTCAATTTGTGTCGTGCACACGAACAAATAAAACTTGTCAAGAAAAAACTTGTCAAGGAAAACTTGGTCGTCTGTGTAGGGCTTTAGACTCTTAAGCCGTAATCAAACGAGAACGCAAGTCATCGCAAGTTGGCAGTCAGAATTTCTGTGGCGGTCGTTCGAACACCCAAATTAACAAAATAAAGGTTTCATGAGTGTTTTAAACAAGTTTTAACTTTGTCACGGTACATGATATTTTCTGGAAATTATTCATAGCGGCTGGCTGAGATAGCGTGACTGCCAACTTGCGACGACTTGCGTTCTCGTTTGATTGGGGCTTTACGTTCTCTGTTTGGGCAATATATCTAACCTTACTATAAAAAGTAGAGTGTTGTGTACATAGAGCAAAGTGAAATATCTTGGTCAACACGAGAAATAAATTTCATATTTCCAAGCATTCATGTATTGTTCTGTTTATTATATAAAAAAATAGTCCTATTTCCCACAAAAATAGAGCAGTAAACTCTAATACATTTCACGATAATCGACACATGTGAGGTTATCATAAATAATCACACATGTACTAGCTTATGGCTATAAAGAGGCCTAATAAGCCTCATTTTTCGAGTCAAAATAAAGATTTATTATTATTATTATTATCTATCTATCTATTGATCCATGCAATCATTGTTACGTTTTTGAGCAACCGCTGGGAGGGTATTCAAAGTTTTTCCAAGTAATTCGACAAAAAAATAACAACACAATCATCAATTTTAGAGCGACGTAATATATATCGACGTAAAATATACTTATTAGTTCAGCGTATAATTAACTCAAGTTATAAAAACTCGGAAGAGAAGCGAGGAAAGGCAGAACTCTCTAATAAACTGCAAACATGATTCTGGAAGAGATTATCGATATTTTTGTTTGGCTGATGAATGGTTGGGCTGCGGAGGGAGCGACAGATTTAAACACGAACGAAGATGATGAGCTTGACTTGAATTTTCAAGATAATGCAGGAATGCTTTGGTTAGATCACATTGATAGCGAATACCCCGAAGCAGCTGACCAACCCAATCAACGTCAATTACTACAGAACGACGTCGAGGTCTATGCAAGACTTGAAGAGAATGAGGAAGAAGCAAGACCCAAAACTTTCCTTCGGTCTGTGGCGAAAAGTGTTTGGACGAGTTTCACGATCATGTTTGTGGCCATACTCGTGGCAGTAGTTGCTATAATCATGCTCTATATCGATCTCAACACTACAGATTTATGCCTGAAAACAACGAACGAGAACACGAGTATATCATTCTCCGTTAAAAGATGGCAATTTGTCGGCGAATTTATTCAAGACGTTCCCATCAATCTTTGGTTCGCAGCAACTATAGCCTTACTGTTTGGTTGGATAGAATTTAAGTCGAATTATCTCGCTACTGTAGCGATTGGGCTAGCTGCTGGAGCAGTAGTAATCATCTACAAAGCATTCGCGTTGATTTTCGGCCTTTTCGGAAAGGGGATTGTCTACAGATCTCCAGGAAATGTAATATTTTTCATCGGTGTCATTTTCAGCAGTGCGGTTGTGGCAAGAAAGGTTCATGAGTTACGACCTAGATTCCAATTCAGTAAAAAGAAAATCGGTCTGATCATCGCAACACCGTTTGCGCTTCTCTTTGTATGGGCTATGCTGTATAGATATTGGCTTGTACCTACTTTTAATAGCATAGATGATGAACTAAATAAGGCCATTTTTGCCGCTATCTCGCCGATGATGACCATCCCGGCAATAGCTATTGTGAATTACATTGCGTTAAGAGCTAGTTGCGGCATGGTCTACGTAGAAAGGTCTTTTGTATTCGTGTATTCTATCCAAAGTGCTCCTATTAGCTTGTACCGTATTATGCAAGCTGGATTCAAAAGTCTTTGGTTGTTTACCGGCCTTTCTCTTCTTCATGGCGGCCTCATTGTAATATTTCACGCCACACGAAGCCTTCGGATTAAAATGTGGAGGTTCGTCATCGAGCGTGCGAGAAGATGTTGTGTCTGCTGTGAAAGACGCGGAAACGTAGCCTTCGATACAGCACAAAACAGACGTCTTAATGCTGATCTTGAAATCCAAATGATGCTGTTTCAGTATATCGCTTTCATTCTAAGCCAAGCTTTTATTGTTCTGTCGCAGTTTGAAGTCACAGAAGTTTCATTGACTGAAGAACTACTCAGACAAAATGTTCACATTCGGCTTGCTATTGGTATCGGAATTGAGTTTTTTTTTAACTGTATTGCAATCCTCATTCAGATTCATTTTTATGATACTCCAATCAAGAGACTTTGGTCAACTTATTGGTTACGCCATCTGGTTGCTAATGTTATGTTAATGACTATAACTATGTGTTATTTTGCTCCAGTAATGCTAAGCGTTTTTCAAGTTCGCATGGACCACTCGCACATCAGAAACTGTTCGATGCCTTTTAGAATTAGCTAAGAACAACGTGTTTCTTAAAGTCAGTTTCAGCTTGCTTTTGAAATTCGTTTGTCAACATTTGTTGGAAGGTTGGGAACTAGGTACGGAAGTTCGCGAAGTTCATTAAATTCCTTTGGCGAAATCACGGAGTAGAAGATTATTTGTTGTATAGTCTTTGATGGAAATGAGGAATAACAGATACTTGGTTAAACAGAAACAAATTGCCAACTTTAATTTGTATTATACCTCGCAATCTACATGTAGTTCGGAACATTGCAACGTAAGTTCGGAATTTTCATTTCAATTATACGTTTCGGATTTCAAAAGCAAGCTGAAATTGACTGTAAGAGCAACGTCTTCGGCACTTTATAAACTTTAAACCTATATTTCAAAACTATATGTATACAACTAAGAAACTTTATCTATGTTTCTAAATTAATTGTTTATACAACTCTTTTTTCGTGGGTGTTTGGGTGTTAGTCTAACAATGTTGTTCGCCTATGATATATATATATATATAGTGGCATTTTTACAGTATTGTTCAGTGGTCGTTGTTGACTCCACAACAATTCAACTAACTGTTTATCAAATACAATGAATATATTATTGTATAGTAGTTTTCTTAAATTTATTTGTTCATTGGTTTCCTTTTTGGAAAGTTTGCGCAACTATTGCAACATATATCCGGTGTTTTAATTTTTTGGGTTCGGATTGACAGTTTTGGCAAACCCTCGGATTATAAGGGGTCAATCCGATCCGACGCTTGCACACCACTATTGACCACGCAGTTGAGCTCGTGATAGTCTATAGGTGATTGAGTTAGGGATAAGTGTTCTGTCATTTTGGTGCGTTTAAGGCACGCTTTAACTGGAATTTGTGTTATTCAGCTAAATTATTAGGTCAGAATTAACCTACAAAAACCTGTTTTTTGTCGTATTAATTTTTGACGTACGCGTTTCTTAATCCTTGAACGGTTATGCCAAACAAATATTTCGCAAACAAGGTTTACGTTTGGACATTAACCTTGATTTATTCAAGCATAAATTCGTATTAAAATTTCGTGTTGCTTTAGCTACAGGACATAATAACCAGCGTATATATTACATAAAATAGCCTTATTTTATTAACTGTACTAACAATTCTGTAACACTGTGGCTATCACAGTAGTTGAACCAACATTGTTAGCTAGACCATTATTGGAATGAATGTTTACGAGTCATAGAAAAATGCTATTGATTGCAAAGTTTTGAAACCATGCCAAGAAGCATTATTTAAGCACAGTTGGTGGCCCATTTAAGCTAGAATTATATTCTAAATATATCACTTGGTTAAAATGCTTTCGTTAAAAACTCGTCTGGCGTTAGCCAGATTCGGACAGGAAAGAGTTAAAATAAAAACCAACTTAAAAATAAAGCGAGTGTGTCTAAAAAAGTTGAGTTTCTGATCAGAATAAAAACTAGAGTAGTAAACAGTTTTTGTGAGCAACCATGCAGGTAATGGATAAGACATGGTGTGTATATTGCTACTCTGCTTTAAGGCGTAAACCAGTCAAGTTCTTTATATAAACTGAGGTTATCACAACTTTTGTGGATATCTCTTAGACAATAAAATATAAAATAAGATAAAAAAGAAGAGTTTCGAAGAGATACTCACTCCATGTGGTGACCCCATATAGTTTCCTTTTCATCTTATTTTATATTTTATTTCTAAGAGATACCACAAGAGTTGTGATAAGATAAGCTCAGTTTACGATAAAAAACTTGACTGGTTTACACCTAAAAAGTAGAGTAATAAAAGCAGCGTACTGCGTAGGCAGTGTTGAAACAACAATCGAAATATAGTAAGGTTAGATAAACTGCCGAGAGAAACAGAGAACGTAAGAGTCTAACGTTTCCAGCGAAGGCCTTTCATCAGAGAGAAACGTGACGAAGGATCTTCGCTCGAAACGTAAAGCCTGGTTTCCATATAGCCGTAAGAGTCGGGGGCATGTCTGCGGCAAGGGGCGATGGTCCAATCACAGACAGTGTTGAATTAGCCAGCAATAAAAAGCTGTATGCGATTGGACCATTCACCATTGCCGCCGGCTCTTACGGCTATATGGAAACCAGGCTTTAAAGCCGTAATCAAACGAGAACGTAAGTCATCGCAAGTTGGCAGTCACGAGCTATCTCAGCCAGCCGCTCTGAATAATTTCCCGAAAATATCATGTACCGTGACAAAGTTAAAACTTGTTTAAAACACTCATGAAACCTTTATTTTGTTAATTTGGGTGTTCGAACGACTGCCACAGAAATTTGTGACTAGTGCTTTAAGCCCCGCACAGACGACCAAGTTTTCCTTGACAAGTTCCTTGGTAACTTTCCTTGCTCGCGTGTGTACGATGAACACGTTTTTTTCAAACAATTTTCCTTGACAAGTTATAATTGCTCGTGTGTACGGTTGAACAAGTTTTCCTTGACAGTAATGATCGCGTAATAAGCTTCGGAGATGAGTTGTCAAGTTTTCCTTCACGACTATATGCACACGAACAAATTTCCTTGTTCAAAAGCTGGCATGACCATCAATTTTAGAGCAACGTAATTTTTCAAAATAGTTATTAGATCAGCGTATAGTTAACTCAGGTTATAAAAACTCGGAAGAGAAGCGAGGAAAGGCAGAACTCTCTAATAAACTGCAAACATGATTCTGGAAGAGTTTGTGGATATTATTGTATGGCTGATAAATGGTTCCGCTGCGGAGGGAGCGAGAGATTTAAACGCGAACGAAGATGATGAGCTTGACTTGAATTTTCAAGATAATGCAGGAATGCTTTGGTTAGATCACATTGATAGCGAATACCCCGAAGCAGCTGACCAACCCAATCAACGTCAATTACTACAGAACGACGTCGAGGTCTATGCAAGACTTGAAGAGAATGAGGAAGAAGCAAGACCCAAAACTTTCCTTCGGTCTGTGGCGAAAAGTGTTTGGACGAGTTTCACGATCATGTTTGTGGCCATACTCGTGGCAGTAGTTGCTATAATCATGCTCTATATCGATCTAAACACTACAGATTTATGCCTGAAAACAACGAACGAGAACACGAGTATATCATTCTCCGTTAAAAGATGGCAATTTGTCGGCGAATTTATTCAAGACGTTCCCATCAATCTTTGGTTCGCAGCAACTATAGCCTTACTGTTTGGTTGGATAGAATTTAAGTCGAATTATCTCGCTACTGTAGCGATTGGGCTAGCTGCTGGAGCAGTAATAATCATCTACAAAGCGTTCGCGTTGATTTTCGGCCTTTTCGGAAAGGGATTTGTCTACAGATCTCCAGGAAATGTAATATTTTTTATCGGTGTCATTTTCAGCAGTGCGGTTGTGGCAAGAAAGGTTCATGAGTTACGACCTAGATTCCAATTCAGTAAAAAGAAAATCGTTCTGATCATCGCAACCCCGTTTGCGCTTGCCTTTGTGTGGGCTTTGCTGTGTAGCTATTGCATTGTACCTACTTTTAATAGCATAGATGATGAACTAAATAAGGCCATTTTTGCAGCTATCTCGCCGATGATGAACATCCCGGCAATAGCTATTACGAATTACATTGCGTTAGAAGCTAGTTTCGGCATGGTCTACGTAGAAAGGTCTTTTATATTCGTGTATTCTATCCAAAGTCTTCCTATTGGCTTGTACCGTATTAT